>JADLZK010007757.1:0-187850 GCA_015847255.1 Hyparrhenia diplandra | reverse complement strand
GCTACGGTAGACATCAACATAAAAATTTATATAAGATGAACGATTAAAGTATAGTCAATATTTGAATAAAGGTTTGTTGATGCCAGATGTACCGCAGCATTAAGGCAACCTTTGTCTCCCGGCCTGTTGTTTATTTCGCAGTCGAGTCACATGGCGGTGAGTCCGTCTCCCAGTTATGAGGTGTGGGCAATGGCCAATGTCGCCTGACGAAGTACGTCGAGCGCTACAACCAGGAGGCCCCGCTTGAGACGTACACCAACAAGTCTATACACTACCACCTCACTGAGTACACAAAGATGGCAAGACAGGTCCATGGGCAGGAGTACAATCCCGCTGTCCATCCATTGATGGAGAAGTCATCATGGGGTTGGGAGGTGCATGGGAAGAAGCACGAGCGGTACTATATCGGCGATGGCGCAATCTATTCCGTGCAACAGTAGGTCTCTCTTGAAGATTCGAGCAAGGAGCACGAGCTCGAGCCTGGCCATATGCACACGGCTGGACACTACATTGCACACAATGCACACACTGCATGTTACTTCTACTTTATTAATGTAGGCCGAAGTGGCGGAACAGAGGAGGCGACAAGAGGAGTCTGATGCAAGGGGCTGCGGATCGGAGGATTTGTGGAAAATGCAAGAAATGTGGGCTTTTATGCAAAATTTTGCCGCCAGCTCAGTCTACACTGCGGCGCCATCACAGCTATTCACTCCACGGGATCCTGCTGGCACTCCTGCAAATGAGAGTTTCTATAACTTAACTGATATGCATGTGAATAGGCGTATATTTATGTGAATCCAAACGAAATGTTGAATTGAATGCACCATGATGTGTGCATACGGATATGTGTTGTCGGTCATTGAGCCATTGTTTTTTTAAAGTTTTGGAAACCTCACCGTGCAAGCGAGGTGCTGCCTAATTCGAACTAACAGCATTATCTAGCTCTTTTCACAAGTTTCCACAGACTATCTCAAATCTTGTCTCACAAATTGTACTATGCTTTGTGCAGCACCAATCGGCGGCGAATAACCCCACCACTGGTTCCGCAATAATCTGCACTCGGCGTTCCAATCTCCAGCTCAACAGAATCCTGCTTTATGGTGGGGACTTTGGCTGCACTAGTTTTCCACCGTGAGTTGTGCTTATGGACTTGTGATACACATTTGTGAACTTGTAAGTATGGTAGTGAGATTTGTGATGGACTATGTGAATTTATGTATGCTTGTAATCGGCTACGTGACGTATGTGCTATTAGTGATATTTGTGAGATATATGTGATGCTATGTGAAATATTTATATATCTGCAACCGTAATATATAGATTTGCAGTGAAAAAATAATCTTTTTCTGAGTGCATTGACCATAGAACTCAGCAAATTAAGGCAGTCCGTTTTGCGAGTGCTATGGTCAAAGCACTTTCGACAGCGATTTTTTTTAAAAAAGAAGGCTTTGCCGGGAGTGTCGATGTCCGGCACTCATCAAAGGCTCGAGTCTTCGTCGAGTGCTAGACATCGGGCACTTTCGGCAAAGGCCCCGTCACCGTCCGGCTCCGTCACCCATGCTTTTCTTTACGAGTGTAAAAGTGGGTACTTTCGGCAAAGCTTTTGCTGAGTGCCGATAAATGACACTTTCGGCAAAGGCGGCTTTACGAGTCCGCTTTATCGAGTGACACTCAGCAAAGCCTTTGCGTGTGTATAAGGGTATTCGGCGAGTGCCCGTGGCACGCGGCAAAGCCACGAATCCGGTAGTGTTCGGTACCGTATATACGTAGCTTTCATGGACACACTGCAGGTTCATCTCTTCATCTTATTAAGTTGACTCGACTGATCTTTCTCATTTGCACTTCCATTAAACAATGCCATTCATTTCCATTTGTTGGATTTGAACCAGTTTTGGGCCTTTTGGCCTTACAAAGGAGAGCTTTTGTTCCATGAATGCATGTGGATGCGATGCTTATCTCATTAATTGCTAATGTGGAACAAGTCTGAAACTTTGAATTGTGGTTTCTTGGTCTGACTAAACCTTAACTGGTTACTAGCAGTGATATTATATCCATGTCAACCTTGAATTGTGGTTTCCTGGCATCAGTTGTTAGTAAATATATACGGCTGCTACGGTAGACAACAACCTTCCCAAAATAAGCAAAAACTTGTTTTTTTCTCACGCTGGGATATTACTACATACATTATTATTTGTTAGTAAATATATACGGCTGCTACGCCATGATCGAGCAGGAAGGTGGCTTGTAGCTCCTCAGACTTATTTATAACTTGTGATTTCTCATATTGTAGGTCTCTCAGGGTAGGTCGACGTGGTCGTGCGTCAATAAATAATGCATGGCGGTGGTGTGGTGTGGTGTGGTCTCGTGGACGAAACGAGAGCCGGAGAGATGACAGCAGGAGCAGTAGGAGTCCGGACTGTCGGTTGGCCGGCCGGCGACCAGTCCGGGCTCGGTGGTAGTAATACTTGTGGCACAGTGAGTTGGTACGCTTGGACACGCTGCTCCAGGTCCACCCGCTCGTGGAGAATTTTTTACAATTTAATTTTCTTTCAATAAATATTTCAATTTTAAACATCCTAGAATTTTTTCATCGGATAGCCCTTTTTGACATAGTCGCCCACATGCGTTGGGGCGACAAGATAAGGCATTCGACAACATTTTTGACGTGGAAAAGCTTGTCGCGTCACCCCATTGAGCGTGACAGTATTGTTTTGTCGGCGCCAAACGGAAGTGGCGTAACAAGACTGAAATTTCAAAAAAAAAAAAAAACATAACTTTTTCGATCACGACGTCGGATGAAAATAAGTTTTACATGAACATTGTAGCTCTTTATATGTTTTTACATGAAAACTGTAGACCTCGACGAGATTTACAACTTTGTAGTTTTGAATGTTTTCATTTGACAACATTAAGGCGCTCAAAAATTATATAAAAGTTCAACACCATAATAATCTCCCCTCCCTGTCGCATTAGAAAATTAATATCTTTTTTTGTTGTCAAATGAAGATATCTTTCATACCAAAATTGTAGCACTCAAAAATGTCTAGATGCTTGTAGTTTTAAATTTTTACATTTGAAATTGTTAAGATGTTGAAAAAATAATATAAAGCGTCAATTTCATATTAAGTTGCTGAAACTTTATGTTATTGTTTCGAACGTCAAATGTAAAGACTCAAAACTACAAACATGTATATCTCTTTAAGTGTTACAATTTTGGTATAAGAAATGTCTTCATTTGACAACATATAAAAAATATATCAATAATTTACTAATGTGACAAGCAGAGGTAATGCGGGTATTATGGTGCTGAACCTTTATATAATTTATTTAATAACCTTAGCTTTATCAAATAAAAGAACTCAGAACTAGAAAGCTGTACATATCTTATATTGCACTGAGAGAGTACTTTAGGTATTAGGGATAGGATGAGTTATATTTTGCAGCGAAACAATACCTTCTAATGCATATATATACTCCCTCGGGTTGGTATTAGATCTTTATATGTTTTACAACAGTATAATACCCAAACCTTATCCAAAAGCGACTTCTAATACCAACCCGGAGGGAGTATTTGATATTGAGGGCGGATATAAATAATCTGTTGTAGATGCTCTCAGTGTACCATATAGTAGTACCGTCTACGGCAGACCAAAAAAGGCTTGAAATGTGATAAATACTTTCACATTGTTCACTGTTTCTGCTTTTCTTAAGAGATCATATCATTGGCATGACTAATTTAGAGCTTCCACATTAACAATTACATGCTGTATACATATCTTCATACAACAAGCAAGCATACACATATTTTATCATACAACCAACAAACAGAACATACATATGCATACATATAAGTCGAACATAAAGACACATCATTATGAATTAGGGCCCTGTTTCACCGATTCAGGCAACAATCTTAAACCCAGACGTCCGAAACCAGACACATAAGGTTGATGGCAAGCTGAGGCTGAAACCAAACAGGCCCTAGATGCTAGGCAGCTGACGCCTCCTGTAGCTAACCATTAATTTCCCTTTAACTGGCAAGGTGAACGTGCTTCTGTCCGCATCAGGAAAAGGAGACTCTAATTTGATCTCAAAATTCCGCAGCAAGTGGCTCAACACTGCCTTAATCTGGAGGTAAGCATAAGCCTGACCTAGGCAAGCATGCCTTCCACCACCAAATGCTGTGTAAGAGAACTTGCCAGCAACTTTGTCCTCCTCTCTTCCAGGGCCAAACCTGCTTGGGTCATATACATTAGGATTCTTATAAATATGAGGTATGCTACCATTGAGGATTGTTGGGCTAACTATGGTATGTCCTCCTGGAATCTCATACTCGATTCCATCACTTGTCTGCACAGTGAATGATTTATGTGCCTTCCGTATACTCAGTGGTGGAACAGGGTGCAAACGTAATCCCTCCTTGATGCAGTTGTGTAGGATGTCCATTTCAAAGGAACACATTGTAGTCTAGGTGAAGCCCATGTTTCTCAATGATTTGTTTTTTGCTCCTCAACGGCAGCCATAGACCACCTTGCATTGTCAAGTAGGAGAGCTCCGGTCCATGTGGTAGTAGTGTAGCTTGAGTGTAGTCAGCCAAGACCATGAATATGATTAGCCCCACAACCTCTTCACTGGTCGTCGGCCGACCATCTTTGTACTTGGAATCTGTCAGGATTTGCAGCACATCATCCTCTACATGGTTTGAGCCTCTTCGTGATTGCACAATCTTGGTCAGTATTTTGGATAGCTCGGCACGCGCCTTGTCACGTCGTCGGTTGGATGGAAGTGGGGCATATGGGAATAACACGCTAGTTAGGCTCGCGGCATTATCAAAAAGTTGATAGAACAAAGTCCATGTCTCTCCCAGCATCTGCTGCCGGAACTCCTTCCCCACGAGGCATCTAGCGGTGACTGCCATGAGTACATGCCGGATCTCTTGTTTTAAATCAATAATGCCATGTTGCTCCCATTTTGCAAAGTAGTCCTACAGAAAAAGAGTAGAATATAATTAAGTTACACGTTTCTCATTTTTTTTTTTTTGGAAAAGCTGTGAAATCCTATGTGTGGGTTTCGTTTACTAAAAATAACATCAGATAAATTGAAAATTAGTTTTTGATTGGCAGAAAGTTTGAGGATAATTTTAAAGAAAAAGTATACTTCCTCAGTACCTAAAATGGTACACACCTCACTTTTTAGAAGTCCATCAAATTTAAGTTTGACAAGGTTTTATATGTAAAATATGATCAACATCCATATTTTTAAGATAGGTTTGCTATAAAAAAATATATTGTGTAATTAATATAATGGTATTATTTTGATATCTTAACTATAAATAATATTTAATATGTTTGGTCAAATTTGAGATTTGCCTATTTCTCATAAAGTAGGTTTTTAGTTTTCATTGGCCTATACTAGGGCACTCTAGGAAACATCTATTTACTTTCATGGCTCGAATCAACTATTTCATGGATAATTACATGGTTTTGTAAGACGAACGGTTATACTCATTATTTGAATAAAGTATATGGCTGCTATGGTAGACAACAACCTCGGTTGCTACATGTCAATCTTTTATGCAAATAATTAAATAAATGAGTCATTATTAAAGTATAGTATGTCTAATGATTAAGTTCTAACAAAATAAATAATATTTATATAAAAATAATAATGCTGAGTCAAAGATGCTGAACACAGCAGTTATAATATCTGATGGCTATTGTGCGCAACAAGTCCGTAGCTTTCAGTTGTCGTTTCTTGGTCTGGCTAAACCACTGGCAGTGATATTATATTCATGTCAACCTTGAATCGTGATTTCCTGACATCAGTTAGTACATGTATACGGCTGCGCTACGGTGTAGACAACAACATAAAATTTATATAAGACGAACGGTTAAATGATTTGAATAAAGTATATATGGCTGCTATGGTAGACAACAACCTCGGTTGCTACATGTCAATCTTTTATGCAAATAATTAAATAAATGAGTCATTATTAAAGTATAGTGTGTCTAATGAATAAGTACATGGTTTTTGTACCCAAAAATTTCTTGGTATCGATGATTGCATCCTAGTCATCAGAAAAACGAGGGTGTATAAAAAGATATAGGCATTACCTCAACTTCTTGAACCATGGGACTAACGATGCTCCTCAACTTTCCTGATTTTAGCGCATCTTTCGTGAACCCAGTAAACCAATAATGTGTTGTGGTATCGAGTCCAAAGTTCTCTTTCCCAAGTATTGGCTCAACAAACTGTATGGCAGGACTAACACCAATCTCGGACGGCATCCCTTCGAAAAAATGACCAGAGACTTCTGGTCCGACCAGAAAATGTTGCCTTCAGTCCAAAGATACTTACTGTGAACACGCTTCCTAACTTGGTATATTGATCATGGATCATCTCGTGGAAGCCCTTAGTGAGAAATGCATGTAGAAGTCCAACGATGGAACCATTATGAGCCACAGGTGGAGGCAATCTGTTGCACACTGGAGCAGGCATGTTTCTTCCTATTACAGCCTTGGTGATTACTCAATTATCAGAACAATAGCTAATGCGAGCCACACAGCACCATTTGTGACATCCATATCCACACTGCAATACGGTACAGTGAGAACACCGAGGTGAACGGCGAGTTATCTTATCAAACGAACTTCAGCAATAAATAATGGCCTTACATGCGAAAGAAACCACTATTACAAACAAGTTACAGAGACAACTAAAATCGATCTGTAGAGGCAGCTGTCTCATCCACCTCTAGAAATCGCCTAAGTAAATAGAGGGCATCTTTTAACTCTAGAAATCGATTCCAAAAGCCAGACTACCTTGGAAAATCTTTTCAGTAGTAAATGTTGATGTAAAACAGTTTGTGTTTATGCTATGTTTGGTTGGGCTTTTGAAAACTGCTTCTGCTGCTAAAAAAAGTAGACAGCCAACCAAACATGTGAGACCTGAGAAGTTGCGTTTATGTAGTATAATTTTGGAAGTACCGTGTATCCTGCTTTAGGATTCTGATTGTTTGCTTTCAGAAACGAGTGAATAGAGAGCTGTTATAAAATGGAGATGGAGGGATCGGATAGGTAGGTTTTATACTTATCTTATCTAACCAATTTATAGTTTTCACATAACACGTATCTCACAGCTACACCAAACAGAGCGTTGTACTGTAATGAAAACAATTTCCTCGCAAATACTTATCTTATCTAAACAATTTATAATTTTGACATAACACATATCTCACAGCTACACCAAACAGAGCGTTGTACTGTAATGAAAACAATTTCCTCGCAAAAAAAAAAAAAAAAATAATGAACTCAATTTGGGCAATTTAATCAGTCATGCCATCAGTTCGAATTCATCATTAAGAAGTTAATAAGTTAAATAATGTATAAAAGAGAACCCTGTTGCATAATCAAACAACAAACTCGATCAATAGCAAGGATGAGTATTGTCAGGGATATCCTATTCATTCTTTGATAGTACAACATTTGACTGCAGACCCTCTGCAACTGATGAAATCCAATACGTACTTAACCCTTTGCTACATATAAGAACAAGAAGAGTGCTAGTTACCTTCTGATCTAACACGAAGCTTTCCTTGCTCCTAGCTATGGCAGTGTGAAATGTAGAATCCCAAATGTGTAGGTTATAATCTCCCTCCTGGACAGGTTTTATAGACACTGCCCATATGTACTCAACCATTTAATAAACAAAGTAATGGATTAGCCGCCCATAGCTAACGAAACGATAAAATATAGTAAATTAACATGACCAATCAAACACGGCAACTGCTCCAGTACTCCCTTTTAAAAATTTGGCACGAATCCTAAAGCAGCTAATTAAAGAAATTATTTTTTTTTTCGCGATCGGGCCATTCACCCGTTTTTCATTAAGAGGAGGAAAACCAATTCCAAATACAAAGTTAGCCGGGATGCCGAGCAGACATCAGGCCCACAAAACAAAATAAAGCACAACAACACAACAGAAAGCAAGAAACCTAACTACTGGAAGGAACCCATAAGCTGATTACAAGATAACCATGTCGCGACTAGACCGCCGCGCACTCTCAGGCTGCACCGATGCGCCGCTTCTTCCCCCGCAGAAGGAAGACCTGCATGGCCTCCATGTTGACCTCAGCGTCAGGGCCCGTGAGGGCAGCCTGCAGCTCAGCAAAGGAGACCGCATCCTCACGCTCGGCCTCGACCTCGATCCCCATCTTCTTGAGCAAAACTCTCCGTGCCTGATCCTCTGGCTTATGGAGCCTGGACGCACTCTTTGCAGCGAGCCGTGCACTGCGTTTCGGCATTAGCACGGAGGCGTCTTGGCGTGGGCGCGTTTTCCTCAAGACCGGCGTGGAGAGTATGGACGGCTCCAGCGGCCTCTTGAAAGCGTCTATGAACTCATCAACCGACGGCACGAGCACCGGGCTCGAGGAGTGCGCAGTGCACCCATCCTCGTCGCCACCAGCTACAGTGCCACCAGCGTCAGGCACCGGGAGGTCATCCCCGACCTCAGATCGCAGCGCAGGCTCACTGTGCTCCTGAACCCTGGGCGGCAAGGGTGGGGGGTTGCTTGGTGCAGCATCGAACACAACGGTGACTGGTGGAACGGCGAACTCGGCCTCAACCAAGTCGGCCCACCAGTCGTCCACCGGCCCTGGAGCGGTAGCTGATGGAGAGGCACCCACAGACGCAGCCTGCACCGAAGGTCCCAAAGCCGACGCCGCCTGCCCCTGCTGGTTCTCCAGTGTGGATGAGCGCGCGACGACGGATGCCGCGAGCTCATCAAGCATCGGGTCGACCCAAACAACAGAGTCCGCAATCCCGCCCGACAGAAGCACCCGGCCGGTCAACGCAAGATCTTGTCGGCGACGCGTCGGCGCCGCGCCGCGCCCGGCAATGGGGCGAAGCGCTAGCGCCCACCAGCGGGTGTGCAGCTCAACGAGAGAGGGCGCCCCACCCGCGGCGCTGCGTCGTCGAGAAGTCGAGGGGGCGGACAAAGATCTGTCCGCGGATCGGGGCCGCGCGCGGCGGCGCCAGAGCCCCCGGCTGCTACCACCGGCTATCCGACGCCAAGGCCGCCGCGGCGCTGGCCGGCACGGACAGGCTCGGCGAAGGCACGAGAGGTTGACGGCGGTGTCGGTGTCGACGGTGTCTGCAATCCCGCTCGATGCCTCGTTCCAAGGCGAAGAGAGGCAGCGGACGGGACGCACATTGGGCGGCGATGTGGTCGGCCGCCAAACAGTTGAAGCACGAGCCCGACGAGGGAAGGCGGCGAGGCGGGGCGGCGCTGAGGTGGTGCGGCAACGTCCGCGGCGGCGGCGTTGGACAAGCGTGAAGCCATCTGCGTCGACGGCAGCGCCCAGCCGTTGGTGCCGCGGGCACCGCTGGACTGGTTGTTCACCGAAGTCGCGAGCATGCGGGCACGAGCGGCCGGGAAGCCACGCGGGGGACGGCGATGACGACGACGGCGGCGGCGGCGACAACGTCGACGCCCTTCCAACGGGTGGCGGCGGGCGTGGCGGCGAGCCCCGCCGCCAAGCCGTAGGCGGGCCACCTTCTGGAGCTCGACGGGCAGCTGCAAGGTACGGCGGCCCATCGCGTGGAAGTGGTGACTTCGTCAGCCGGAGACATATCGTCGTCATCCGCCCACCGCCGATGCCGCCGCGCCCCGGCGGCGACTCCGAGGATGGAAGGGCACAGCATGGGGGACGGGGTGGACGGCCCGACGATGACGGGGGTAGACCCGCGGGCGAGGGCGACATCATCGTCGAGGCATCACCGCATCCACATCGTCCTCGTCCGGGACCACCGGCCGCGAGTAGTGAGGCCATCTGCGACACCGAGGCCCCGAGCGGCCACCCGAATCGGCGGCCCTCGCGACCGACCCAGCACCACCGTGGCGGCAGCCGAGAAGGCGGCATGAGCTGGGGAACCGCAGTCCCCAGCTTCCGACCGGGAGGCACAGGCTGCTGGTTCGCCCCGGCGGCGGCCGGGTCCCCCTGCCCGGTTGGCGACGACGATTTGGGGGGCGCGCAGCGTCCCCCAACAGCTGGGTTGTAGAGGATGCCCGCGCGTGTCGTCGTCGGCGGCTGGGAGCTCGGACCTCCAGCACCCCCCTCACCATCTCGGGCGCCGGGGGGAAGACCGGGACGCCGCGGCGGCCGTGCGAGGGAGCCTGCGAGCTACCCGCGGCTGCGGTAGCCGCGGCGCTGCCCGAAGCAGCGCGCCCGGCGGCAGCATCGGGGCAGCACGACGAAGAAGAGACAACAGCCACAGGAGCCACATCCCCGCCCGGAGCGGTAGCAGGCTCGGCGGGCAGCGGCTCCAGGCAGCACGACGAGGGGGACAGCAGCAGCTGCGGGAGCTGCGGTCCAGCCCCTAGCAGCATGCTCGACCGCGCAGCAGCAGGCGCGGCGGGCAGCCGCCCCGGCCAGCACGACGGACAGAGACGACCCTCACTGCAGCAAATCCCGGAGGAAAAGACGCACCAGAAGGTAGATCATGGAGAGGTGATGCCGGATCTGTAGTTGGAGGGAGGATTTTGGCAGGATTTAGTGGAGATTTTGGTGGATTTGGTTGGTGAGATGGAGGGGGCGGACGAGCGCCTGAGGGGAGCGGATGGGGCTCAACGGCTCCATCCCCACAATTACAGTATTCTCCCCATTAAAGAAATTATTAATCGTTTTATATTGTTCTGCATCCGGCCTGTCCCCCGGGTCCAGCCCATCCGTGTCCCTTCCGCGGCTGCTCGCGACGCCGTCTCCGGCAGATTTTGGCGACGCGGATCGTCGGGCTTCAGGGCGTACGAAGTCGCCGACTTCAGGTGGTCGAGACGGAGGCGGACGGAGCCTATAAGGATGAGCCACGACGGGCAGCTGGCATTGGTCCGCGCCAGGAACGGCGACGGGGTGCTGGCGTCGGTCTCCATGCTCCAGCAAAAGCACGTGGACACGTCTAGAGTTCCTCAAGCTACTGGGATTATGTTGCAACGTGGTAGTATACTGTAGTAGTATGATTTGTTGGTCGAATTGCACGCACAGCTGCGTTGTCTCGAACTTAGAACTTATGTGGTCCCTCCGCGTTTGACTCTGTAACCGGAACGCACCACCAAAATTTGCTATTTGATGGGAACCGCAATCAGAATCAGAAAGAAATCAGATTGATGGGAAGGCCACACCATGCCGGCACCGTTGGCCTGCTGGCCGTCGTGGAACCTACCTCTAGTCGAGGACGTACATGGAGGCACTGCCAGACCTCGTTGCATACTGCGGCACACAACAAAACGGGATCGATCGAATCGGGGAGGTGGGCCGTGGAGGTGCCAACCGGCTGCCGCTGCTCGGGAATGGTCGCCGCCCGCCATCTATTCAACGAATAGATAGATGTGAGAATCGACTTCAGCTTTGGTCAGGGCTGGACTTGGGACTGGGTTTGATGGGCTGGGCCGAAGTGTGACCATGACATGAAATAAACCAAAGCATGTTTAATTAATTTAATTGGTTGCTTTGAGATGCGTGCAATTTATAAGAAGAGGAGTACCGGAGCAGAAGCCAACAACAAACACAGGTTTGGGGTAGCGTCCAGATCTGGTTTTCGATAGTGTCAAGCAAATAATACGCGAAATTATACCATCCCTATAAACAATGCCTCTGTTGTCTAGCAGCCATCTCTCTCCGCCGGAATCATTAACCACAGCACACGCACCACTTGTGGATCCATCAGTAGGGGCTACTTTGGTGGTGCAAGCTGCACGTTCAGGCATGGCGCCACCAAGCACCCAATTGGCCAAACCAACAGAAAAGGGCATGGCGGAGGTGCTCATCTGTCCTGGTCAGAAGGAGTTGGCGAACTTGGAGAGGCCATCTTTGATTGTTGGTGCAAAGACAAACCATCTTTGCATACCAGTCGACCACCCAATTCAAGTTTCCCCTCGGTCGTCCAACACTGAGCACACTCCGCTGTCACCAAGGACTCCGCAGTCAGAGCAACGAATGTCATCAGTTACCACTCCTTCTGCTGACGAGTTAATAATGGACAAAGCAATGAAGCGTGCTGCCATCAAAAATTTGGATGGCCTGGCTGCAACTACAAGCAAGAGTCCAAAGACACACACCTATGCAGCTAACACTACACCTTTATTATTTAGCAAGTTAACGGAAGAGTCCTGCAATAATAAATTAAATGCTATTGGTGTCTTTTTGGGGGGTAATAGCAATGCGGTTCATGTCTCCTACAATGCACTCAAAAAAATAGAAATAGATAGAGCAGTGGTACAAGCACTTAGAAAAGAGCCAAGTAGGGTGGTGACACAAACAAATCCGTTTGATCCAAGTGATTTGAAGACGCCTCAGATGATGAGGCGCTCTTATCCCACTTGGTCAAGGACTTAACTGATGTTGATTATGATGACTCGGACCTGACCACAAGGATATGTGATCTAAAGGCTTCCGTGCGCAAAATCAAAATCATCGACTAAAAAAGCGAAAGCTCGTAGAAGTTCCGGAAAACGAAATAAAAGTGTTTCCCCATGAAAGGATTCTACTTGGAATAGCGAGAGGTCTTTCAGACTTGGCTAAGTATCGCTACATATCGGAAGCAATCAAGGAACAACAACTTGACTTTGTGGCCGTAATGGAAGCGGGAAAAAGGACATGTCCAAAGCGAATCTTAATCGACTCGGGTGGGGCGGATTTTATTTGGCACTGTCTACCTCCTAGGGGACGGTCCGGCGGCATACTATTGGGAATCAATGCTTTAGCATTAGATTTATCCTTAATTGTGGAAGGGAATTTTTTATAAAATTCCATCTACGCAATAAAAATGATGATTTCAAATGGATTTTTGATGGCGGTGTATGGCCCAGCTCAAGATGAATTTAAATCGGCTTTCTTGGCGAGCTCGCATTTAACGTGCCAACAAAACCCATTGCCAACTTTAATCGGGGAGACTTTTAATATAATGAGACATAGCAAAGAGAAAATAAAAATAATTTTAACCCCGATGGCCATTCCTATTCAATGCGAGTTATTGATAGCTTTCGATCTGCGGGAGATTGACTTGACAGTCGTCAATTTACACGGGCAAACTCTCTTCGGATCCAACATATGAAAAACTTCGACAGTACTAATGACCCACAGAATGGGAATTCAAGTTCCCATTGGTGACGGTTCACACACTAGATAGGGGTGTGTCGGATCACACACCATTACTTCTAGACACGGGTGAACCTTCCTATAGGGAATCACCAAGCGATTCGGGGATGGAACGGAGTTGGCTTTCCCACGAGGACTTTAGGGACCGAGTGGTCGAAATATGGAACAAACCAGTTCAAGGATAGAACGCCGTACAACGGTGGAACAAAAAAATGGGGCGCTGCGCAAGCATCTCGGAGGATGGGCTGGTAACCAACACGGGAGTATAAAATTCAAAAAGAAAATCTCCAATCGATGGTGACAACCTTAGATACGGTAGCAGAAAACAGGCCTCTCACAGAAGTAGAAAGGGAACAGCTTCAAACTGCGCGTGACGGCCTGAGCAAACTTTTACGCGAAGAAGCGCTCAAATTCTACCAGCGAGGGCGAAAGTTAGTGATGTCCTCCTAGGGGATTCCAACACCCGATTCTTTCAGATGGTTGCAAATGGCAAACATCGCAAGAAACGTATCTTCTCCCTAGAACATGAAGGAGGCAAAGTAGAAGGGCAAAATAACCTAAAAACCTATATAACCCAATTCTACAAAGAACTCTTCGGCCCCTCGGAGGAGAATGCTTTCTTCTTTGATGAGTCTAGAACTGATGACATCCCTCAAGTCAGCAATCTAGAAAATGAACTTCTCACGGCACCGTTTGCGAAAAACGAGGTTCGAAAGCTATCTTTGACACGAACATAATAAAGCACCCGCCCGGATGGTTTCCGGCTGAATTTTATTAGCACTTCTAGGATGTCATTAAAGGGGACATAATGCAAATGTTTCATGAGTTGCACACTGGTGACCTCCCCGTGTTCAGTTTGAACTTCGGAGTAATCACCCTATTACCTAAGACCCAAGATGCAAACAAAATTCAACAATATAGACCCATCCGCTTTACTAAATGTGAGCTTCAAAATTTTCACAAAGGTAGCGACCATACGCATAAACTTCGGTTTGCGGAACAATTGATCAGCCCTACACAAACAGCATTTCGAGAGGGGCGTAACATCCTGGAAGGAGTTGTTATCCTCCATGAAACTGTTCATGAATTGCATCGCAAAAACCGAGGCGGAGTAATTTTTAAGATAGATTTTAAAAAGGCATATAACAAAGTGCGTTGGGACTTCCTAAAGCAAACACTTAGGATGAAGGGCTTTTCACCAAAGTGGATTGGGTGGATCTGATCCTTCATATCGGGAGGAGTGTAGCGATTAATATAAACGATGAGGTCGGACCTTATTTCCAAACAAAAAGGGCTTCGACAAGGGAGACCCATTGTCGCCCATTCTTTTTAATTTAGTTGCTGACATGCTCGCACTATTTATAAAAAGAGCAAAAACGAGAATCGGCTAAGTGGGGTTTGTGCCGCACCTAGTCGAGGATGGCCTTTCAATCCTACAATATGCGGATGACACGATCTTATTTTTTGGAACACAACCTGGAGCATGCTCATAATATGAAGTTAATTCTATGTGAGTTTGAGCAGCTATCGGGGCTCAAAATCAACTTCCATAAAAGTGAGATCTTACTGTTTTGGAGAGGCAAAGGATTTCGAGAATCGATGCAGGAGCTGTTTGGTTGCAACATTGGTAACTTCCCAATCCGATACTTAGGTATTCCGATACATTATCGAGATTGTCCAACTTCGGATTGGCTGAAGATACAAGAACGGTTTAAAAACGCCTTAGTAGCCGGAAAGGTAAAAACCTCTCCACCGGGGGCGGTTAACTCGATCAATTCCGTTCTCGTGACTTACCACTGTACATGATGTCCTTCTTTGAGATTCCAAAAGGTATTCGAAAAAGTTGGATTACTTTTCGATCACGCTTCTTCCGGCGGAGCGACGAACAAAAAAAGGAAATACCGTCTAGCAAAATGGGATATCCCCAGCCAACCCAAAAGAACGGGGGGTTTAGGGATACAAAACCTAGAACTCAAAAACATCGCCTTGCTTTCGGCAAATGGTTGTATCGCCTCAAGACAACAGGCGGAACATGGCAACAAATCCTACGCAACAAGTTTCTAGGGACTAAACCTCTAGTGCAAGTCCATTGGAAAAGCGGGGATTCTCATTTTTTTAGGCAAGCCCGATGAAAGTTAAAGGGATTTCTTCAAATTCGAACGTTCGTCATAAAAAATGGGTCACAAATAAGATTTTGGGAAGACACGTGGCTAGGCAACATGCCTCTACGACAACAATACCATAACTATATAACATCGCTAGAAAAAAAACAGGATACGGTGGTGAGGTGCTTGCTTCACCAACGCCTAATCTATCTTGGCGTAGAGATCTAGTTGGCAATAAATTAGCAATGTGGAATAATTTGGTCAATCGCCTTGCACAAATCAATCTTAGTCGAGAATGATGAGTTCAAGTGGGACCTTGACCACAAAGGTGTCTTCTCGGTTAAATCACACTATCTAGGGCTGATCAATCAAAACATACCTAATGTCAACAAGCGGTTATGGAAATTAAAAATACCCCTCAAAATTAAAATATTCCTTTGGTATCTTAGGCGAGGCGTTGTCCTCACTAAAGATAATCTGGCAAAACGAAACTGGCAAGGATCTCTAAAATGTTGTTTCTGTCAAGAAAACGAGTCGATACAACATTTGTTCCTTGATTGTCGTTTTACGAGGATGGTATGGGCCACGGTCCATGCAGCTTGGGGTCTAAGGAAGCCAACTAGTATAAATAACCTTTTTGGGGGATGGTTGAATGGAATACCAAAAGAATTTAAATCACTTGTTCTTGTTGGCGTTGCGCCTTGTGTTGGTCCATCCGGCTCTGCTGCCAATCACGGTTTTTTGAAAACAAACATTCTTCTTTTTGCGGGTACTCTACTTAACGATCACGCACGTTCCGCCGACGTGGGCTATCCTGCAACGGCCTTCTTCCCGGGGAGGTGCTTGTAGCGGCCTCTCGGTTCTTGGAGCGGGTGGCCAAGGACTTTTTTTCCCAGGCACATGGGTGGCGGTCTAGTCTTAGGATTGACAGTCATTAGTGTGTATGGTTATTTAAAACTATCAAAGGCTGTGTGCCTAAGGGCAGAGGCCGGGAATGTTTCAAGACATTGTATCACCTTGATGTAATTTCTTGAAATTAATAAAAGTTCCCATTTAAAAAAAAAAAAAAAAACTTGATCTGAGATAGCGTCGAATCTGGTTTTGTGTGCATGATTTGATGCAGTAACATCGTTGCATTATTATATTGAAAAAAAATCAATTTATAGCTGCCACTCCTAGTTTGGATTCAGTCCCAAAGCTACCGCTATTAGTTTCATATGATTTTCTTTCAAGAAAACAGTTTCATAAGTTTTTGTAACAAATCATGAAAATGGAAATTCTTGCAAGTTCAGGCCTGTACCCGGTTATTCCTGTAAATCAATCCCCGGATCTCCTCATCAGTGCAGATTTTTTACTGGACCAAGGTTTATCTAATGTTGGTGGCTGCTTTATCAAATTCAACGGAGTTGGATGTTCGGTACCATGTATGTTTCATATAGAGAGGGTTCATCTCTTTGTCTTATTAATTAAGTAGACCCGACTGATCTTTCTCATTAAAATGCAGCTTCCACCAAACAATGCCAGTGGTATCCATTTGTCAGATTTCAACAAGTTTTGGCCTCGCATGAGCTTTGTTCATGCATGCATGATGTTAGCAACGAGTCTGGAACTTTCAATTATGGTTTCTTGGTCTGACTAAACCCTAACTGGTCACTAGCAGTGATATTATATTCATGTCAACCCTTGAATTGCGGATGCGGATTCTTGACATTAGTTAGCACACGTATACGGCTGCTACGGTAGATAAAACCTTCCAAAATAAGCAATCTTGTCATGTTTAAACTTATTATTCTCTATTACTATATGCCAGGCAGAGATTCTGCCAGCCGTTTCAAAAAAATGCTACATACATTATATTTAACGACGGAATGATGATCGAGCATATGGTGGGTTGTATCTCTCCAAGGCATATTTTTACCTCGCCATCTGCATTGACAGGCTGTTCATTGTACACTACTACAAATTTGATTTTCAGGGGCTAGTATCATCAGTGCGGGACACCATAGTGCCTCTAGACACATCACTGTCAGTTTTAGCTACGAACCGACTTTGATAGGATGAACCAACACCAATATTCGAGTCAATATTCGAGCCACGAACCGACCACGATAGTTTTAGCTACGAACCGGCTCGATAGGGACGAACTGACTCTAATAGCTTTAGCTAAGAACCGGCTCGATAGGGAGGAACCGACACCAATATTCGAGTCTTTAGTGTTGGTTCTAGCCACGAACCAACACTATCAATAGGTCATCAACGTCGTTTTCTGCCCACGAACCGACAATGATACTATCATTGTCGGTTTTTGTTACTGAACCGACAATAATAAGGTGTCACGGATCGGTTGGATTCCGGCGATCTGAGACACGTCCGGCGGCGAACTTGACGGCTGCGGTGATGGTGTGGATGGTGGTTGGGGCAGTTGGGGAGCAGTAGAGAGGAGGAAGAAGATGAAGAAGGCGGTGAGGGCGGCGTTGATGGTGGGGAGCAGCGGGGGCGGCGGCGTAGCAGCCCTAGGGTAGCGTGTGTGTGAGGTAGGGGCAGGAGGCGGTGGCGGGGACGAACGACGGCAAATAGGGGGCGGCGCAGGCGGCCCACACGTGGGGAGACGGCGGCGTGACTAGTGGTGGCGGTGTCGGAGAAGGCGTGCACGTGCGCGGAGAAGGAAGAGAGAGGGAGAGCCCGGGGCTGGAGAGCTTAGGGTTTTGGGTGTTACCCCTTTAATTTTCTTCTTGATTCAACTGATTACAAGTCTCTCGTATTTATAGTCCGGAAGACTTGCATCTAAAGAAATCTCGATTGGATTTCCTATTTTATTCCTAATTTATTTCCTAAATAACCATTACTTAATGGCAAAGCGGATGACGCAATCACGGTGGGCGGCGGCGGTGGGCGGCCACCGGCGCGCCGCCGCTTGGGCCTTGGGCCCCAAGCAGCGGCGGTTGCCCCCTCCGGTGCGGCGCATGACATTTCTCCCCTTCCGTGACAAGCGTCCTCGCTACTGCCGTTCGCACCGTTGTCGTTGTTGATGTGCCGGGCGAAGATGGAGATGCTGACCTTTGTTGGGTGGAGAACATCCCGTAGTATCTTTCATAAGGCCGTGACATAGTAGCGATGTTTGTCGAGGAAGACGATCTCCATTTGCTGGCGTCCAAGCTGCTGCTTCTAGTTGGAGCTTGATGGTTCCGGCGATGCAAAGTAGGTTGTCGTCGGTCCGTGTCTCCAGTTGATGAAGGATGAGGGCCTTCGGGGTAGTGACGAGGTCGATGAGGTAGGAGGTTGATTTGGGTGGTATGTACCTCATGTCATCGGCGGTGGAGCTCACGAGTTGGTGCTTGCTGCGGACCTCATAGGAGACAGGGCGTCGAACTGGTGGGCGAGTTGCATCATGCCCAACATGTAGGGCGCCTCTGGTGCATTGCAGCCCGAGGCTTGTTGGCGAAATCGTCTTGGGCATAGATGTCGCCGCGAGCGAGAGAGCCAACTAATTTAGCTCAGTAGTCGTCCCGGGCTGCCATAGCCGAGTTGTCGATGGCGCGATAGTTGTTGGTGTCGCCGTTGATGGGTGTCCCAAAACCGCGAGTGAGGAACCATGGTATGGTGTCTCCGTTGTTCTCTCGTCGCACCTTTGTGGTGATGCGAGAGGAGCCAAAGAAAGAGGAGTGTCGTTCTCGTCGGTTGGGCAACGGTGTACTGATGTTCACCGGGCGTGGTCTTTGTTGGTTTCGCCTTTCTTTGGATCTCGCGGCTTGATTGATGGTGTTCTCCACCATTGTTGATATTCACATATCTTACGCAACCTTACGTAAGTTAACAAAGCGAAAGCAACTCTACTTATCTATCTACTTCACACATTAGTTGCATCATTAAGAAAAAAGGAGCATCTAAGGTTTTATTCTTTCCGAGTTGCGTGCTACTTCTTCCGATGAAAAGTAACGAATTGATCGATTTGCGGTAACAGCAAGGATCGGTATATGGTAGTCCTCTAGTAGGAAGAGGTTGCTTGCAAGGCTAGACTAAGCACACAAGCGGGAGCCTTTCTTTCTCATTGGCAACGAAGACCCAGGCTATCAAGGGGCTGCCTCCCTCGTCAAGGGCGACTTCACGAAAGCAAGAAAAGGAACAAGTCAAAGCGGTCTCGGGTCAAATCTACCAATTAGCTCGGGTCAAATCTACCAATTAAGTAGCCAGATATTAGCTCTCCTTTGACAATCGTAAGTCGGGTAATTCTTTACTTACTTGCTAGGGAAAGCTCGGGTAATTAAGCTCGGAATTTCGTTCTTTGCTAGGCTACCAGCTAGCCACATTTGAAGTAGACCAGTCTAAGGTTCAGATTGCTACGATTCGTGCGATTTACTTCTTACAACTTGGATCTTCTGCTCTTGCGGTCGGATTGGATCTTACGCACAACCTTTCCAAGCCCTGTCTTTGCCAACTCGTTACTAGCTACTGAATCAAACTCGGCTACTATAATCTGTAAACTTACTTTTCTGCTATAGTGAAAGACTTGTCAAAAAATGAACAATGAGGCTGCCCAACCTAACTCTGCTCAGGACAACTCTACAATCCGGGTACCCACGGGCGCGCAAGCAAGGTATTCCTTTTTCTCGAATCGAATCCAGGTCAACTTCTCTTTAGAATAGAACGCTTTCTAGCTCGTGTAATTTCATGTTTTCCTTTCTTCCCGGTAAATAGATCCAGGCAAGCTTTTCCTTTCCTACTAAGGAAATAAGATCCAGGCAAGCTAGCTTTTCTTATTATACGTAGATAAGTCAAAAGAGCCTATATATATGAAAAAGAGCCTGCACGGCAGCACAATTTCAGGAAATTCGGTACCCCTCCCTACTCAAACTGGGCAAGCAAGGAAGGGAAGTAAGCTTGGAGGACCAAGTGTGCGGCATTTAACAAAGATTTGTAAGTTACTTTCGTTCCGGCTTTCCAAAAAGCCCCGTCTCGCTGAGCACCAATTAACTCTTTTTAGGCCAGTCTCGGGAGTTTATTTATTTGAGCCTCTGTCTCGGATAAGATTAGTGCGAGCCACATCCAAATACCTCGGTCAAATTATTCAGTTTATTATTATTATATTATTAGGCCGCGGTGGTAGAATCCCTACGTCTCACGAGCAAAACAGCCAAGTAAGCTAAATTTGGATCCGATAAGGTTGGGTTAAAGCCAAAGTAAGGAATTTCAGGATAAATCTGGCTCTATAAGTAAGGAAATATCTCTATCCGGTTATTTGTAGTGAAAAATCTGTCTCGAGGAGAGCAAGCAAACTCCAAATTAATATGAATACGAACTTGGTTCAACAAGTCGAAAGTCATAGGAACTTAGAGATTCGGTTTCTTATGTAACTCGCTTGCTAGAAACAAGTCTTGGATGCCACAACTCCACATCCAACGGTAAGTCCGTAAGTAAGGTAACTTAAGAAAAGCGAGCGGATAAGATTGTTAAGAATCAAAGCGAGTCCAGCGGATGATTCTGATTTTCTAGTAACTTGCTCGTCTGCGTACTTAAATCGAATGAAACAAAGCGAGCCCACTTCTTACTTCTTGCGGGTGTTTGGGAGGCGGCTAAGCTACGTAAACTTGTAGTTCAAGTTTACGAGCCGGATTGGACGGAAGGAGTATAAGATTCAGATTTGGAGCTAACGAGCCTAGCAACAGCTTAGTTCTTTTGTAGGTAATCGATCGAATCCGCTTAGACCGGGAAGATTTCTAAGAACGCAGTCTAGCATTTTAAACAACATTTGCCAATGCACAAAGGATGTCCGGCAAGTGTAGCAGATTGTCGTTGTCGGAAGGTCGGCGAGTGAACGATCGTCTTCTTGGGGCGTTGGTGTTCTCATCGGCCGTGGTGCCCGTGTGGGGGGGACATCGTGGTTTCCAGTGTCGAGGTTGGTCTGCGAGGGGGTCGTCGTGGTTCATGCCCTTGTAGTTGTTGTCGATGGTAGGCATGGCGAAGACGTAGTCGATGTTAGGGGGTCGTCATCGGCGTTGGTCTCCTTGAGGACGTCGTTGCCATTCATGGCACCCATGGTAGCGTCATCGCCGTTGTCGATGCCCTCGATGGTGCCGGTGTTGAGGACGACATGGTTGATCGTGGAGCGTCGATGTCCCGTCGGCGAAGATGTTGATGTTGGTGTTCATGTCGCGGTGTTGTCCAGGATGTCGAGGTCGGCGGCGTCGATGTCGATGTTGGTTGACGTCGTTATGTCACCCATAGTGACGTTGGTGTTGTCGCCGATCTTCGGGGGCGTCATGGTTGGTGACGCCGTGGTCATTGCCGATGTTCTTTGGCGGCGCCTTGGAGGCACCGATGTCGATGATGTCGGAGTTGAGATCAGCGACGCCGGACGACGTCGTTGTGTTGCTCTTGATGGTAATTGCGTGGATGCTCCTGGTGTTCCCAATGTCAGAGAGGATGTTGGTGGCATAGGAACTTATCTGCATTGTCGTTGGAGCCTCACGACGTTGGCCTAGTTGGGTAGGCTTTTCGTCGAGCAGCTGGTGGACGTCGGTGGTAGCCTCCTGATCTGATCTGAACTGAGCAGCGACGGCGGGTGCGTCCTTGGGGTAGGCGTACTAGTGGATTGTAGCATCATCAATCTCGGAGGGGGTGGCGTGAGGCCGGCGCTTGTGGGAGGCGGCGTCGCCGTCGGTGGCGCCCATGGCAGGGGCGTCGTCGATGGCAGAGATGACGTCGGAGGCGCGTACGTCGGGCAGCTTGGCCGCGTGCTGCGGTGTTGCTGCTGGCGTGGCCACCGGTTCGTCGTGGATGTGGAGGACGGAGTTGTCGTTGTGCATGCGGCTTCTTTGTTTCTCCCGGCGTCTTTGTCCGCGGCTTTGCTAGAGCGTAGAAGATTCGTTGGAGCTCCTCCATGAACGCGATCGTCCATGCACTGGGGTGGTGGTCGTCGGAAGCCATCGGTGGTGGGAATCGTCCTGGTCTCCGGGTACCACCGTCCTGGATCGGTTGGATTCTCAGCGATCTTAGACACGTCGGGGCGCGAACTTGATGGCTGCGGTGATGGCTGTTGACGGTCACCAACGACATATTTTTAACGTCAACATTCTACCAATAAGGGGTGAAACTATACCTTACTACACACATATACATTTATTATTGACATAATTCCACTTGTAGTGCCAAAATAATGTTTTGCAGGATTTATATAAAAACCAAGTGGAAAATGTACCAAAAGGCGCCTCCCTCGAAAGCGCATTCCCCGAAGAACATCAAGCCCAAGGGAGAAATGGACCAAACACGCGAAATCGGGCCGAGCAAACACCGCCATATAACTTTTCGGGCCCAAAGACGCCCGGGCCGCCAAAGCCCGGCCCGAACGGGGCCAGGGAAGGAAGCGGCCGCACTGAAAATATGGCGGTTCGGGCCCAACTTTGGCGGGCGGTACATTAAGTCTCCAAACCGACGGTGCGGGGTGCGTGGCGCAATATGCGGTGAACACAGACGAGTGTAGAGGCGGTTTATGCCATTAGGAGGAGAAATATTCCATGGTTTATTCCTCCACCCTCCTCCTATAAATAGATGGCCTCTCCCCTCTCACTCACACACACCTCACAAGAGTCATTCTCTCCCACTCCACTCTTCTTCTTCCTCCTCCTAGTAGATTAGTAGGATGTGGAGCTAGGCAAAGCCACCAAGGAGGGCTTGGCTCCTTAGAAGATGGACTCCCGGTATAATCTATCTATGGTATTCTTCCAAAGCCTTGTCCCTATTATCTTATCTTGGTTGTGCATTTGAATTAGAGTCTTCATGTTATATATGCCTCATGATTTATCCTATGATCTAACATGTTGTTCTTGACATGATCATGACATATTAACTAGTCTATAGTTTCTATGTTGTGATATCGTCATATAGAACTTTATGCTTAAACCATTCATGCAATATAATTGAGTAGTGTCGGGATTGTCTTTGAATGGCGGTTCGTTGTGTCCTTCGGGCTTGCTCGTGTCCTATTCCGGTCCATCCGTAGGGTGGGGACCATGGGGGATATGAGTAGTGTCCTTGTATGCGGGCGTGGTGTCCGGATGCGGTATCCTTCGAATATGACTCGGATGCCACGGTCGAGGGGGTAGGCGGCGGGGTTGTGACAGCCCTGTCCCTCCTCTGTAATCCCCCACGTTAGTATGTTGTGTAGGAGTCTAAAGTGCCTTTTCATTGGGCGGTATGCACCGGAAGGTCTCCCCGTCCCATCTCACTCTCACCCGACCTCATACTCATGAGTGTTGCCCGACTATCAACTGGTTCTATGCACGGCCATGACTAGAATATGTATGCTCCACTTAGGACTTTCTTTATTCCTTATTTATCTTTATCCTTGAGTTTGGCTTGAGTGAGTGTGTCAAGTTATCCCCTTACCGTTCCCTAAATATCCCTCAAGTATAAGCATTGGTCCATTACACGTCATGTTATCTTGTTCATGTCTCTATTGGATCCTTTTCCACCATGCCTTCCTTTGGGAAAATATAAATAACGATACCCCGAATATCTCTCGGGTGAAATGCTACAATGATAGATCCGTGCGCTTTGGATGAATATCTATTTTGGCAAGGTCTATCACCGTTGATGTTCCTAGTCCGATCACCGACATGGTGGTTTCACTTAGAATGTCACGCACATTTCTCGGCGCCAAGTATTAGAGATGGGTTCTAAACCCTGTTTCTAGTGATTGCGCTAAGAAATGTCAACAATGGTGTAGACGGTGGTTGGGGCTGTTGGGAGCAAAGAGAGGGAAGAAGAAGATGAAGAAGGCAAATGAGGGCGGTGTTGATGGTGGGAAGCAGCGAGGCGGCGGGCGTAGAAGCCCTAGGGCAGCGTGTCTTGAGGTAGGGGTAGGAGGCGGTGGCGAGGACTAACGACGGCAAGCAGGGCGGCAAGAAGCCGCCTATGCACACGGAGACGGCGGCGGCGGTGTGTCGGAGAAGGCGGCGACGACGTGCAATGGGAAAGGAAGAGAGAGGGAGAGCATGGGGTCGAGAGCTTAGGGTTTTGGGTGTTACCCCTTTAATTTTCTTTTTGATTCAACGATTACAAGTCCCCGTATATTTATAGTCCTGGGAAGACTTGCATCTAAAGAAATCTCTGATTGATTTCCTATTTTATTCCTATTATATTTTCTAAATAACCATTATTAATGGTGAAGCGAGATAACGCAATCATGGTGGGCGCGGGCGGCGGCGCGGGCCACTAGGCGCCACGCCGCTGGGCCTTGGGCCCCAAGCGGCGGCGGTTGCCCCCTCCCGGTGCGGCGCGTTGTTGACACCTGTTATAGCATAATATTTGTAGTCAACTAACATGAAATAAAGGCTTAAAATGAATATCAACATAAGTCTAGGGGTCTAACTAATATAATTCCACGAGCTTTGGTGATTTTATATATTTTCAGGGACTTAACAGATAAATGCAGAGAAAAATAGAGAAAGTTCCGGAATATATATCCCATATGATGACAAGACTTGACCGTGAAGTAACTCGATCCAAAATGTGGACTAAAACACTCTAAAAGATACCGGGAGACACCGTAAGGAACCAGAGGCCGAGGGGAGACCAACCCCGGCGGCCGCCCAGGCTCATTTTGGCCGGCCGCCAGGTGGGTCCCACATGTCAGCCTCTCCTTTCTAGGTCGTTGTATCTACACCGTTATTGAAGGTTGGTTTGATCCAATGGTCATCGTTCATCGCCAAGGCCTATATAAGAAGACCCCGACCCCGTGGTGAAACCCTAACTCATTCTATCTCATTATCTCTTGACCTTTTGGTCGAGGTGTCCCAATGTGAGGACAACCTCTCCTCTCTAGTTCTAATCTATATTAGAAGATCATGTAGAACTAGAAGGATTAGAGTGAGTTGAGAGCAAAAGCATATCAAGTTGATAGATTAGATCCAAGTCCTTCATGAAAGTGACTAGATCTAGTCTTGAGAGCTAAAGAGTGAGTGGAGGAGAAGAAGGGGAAGCACCGGACATGTCGGTGACTCCTCTACGCTTGTACCTCCTGGATCAAAGGCCTTGTGGCACTTGATCCTAAGACTTTTATGGTGGATCAACTTCTTGTTTAAGTAAGTAATCGTGTTATTTTAAGTGTTAGTATTGTTCTTATTGTTCATAACTCTTTGAGTACTTTAATCTATGGGAATCTATAGATTAGAGGGGTATGCTTAGGTGTAGGCGTGGTGCCTAGATCGAAGTTACTTGTGAATGCACCCTACCTTCCTGAGTGTGGTAGTTCATGGTAGTGACAAGTACCATTGATTCCTTTGTATTCCATCTCCCGTTGGATAGGACTAGTAGGACAATGTTGCTGGAGGAATAGTAAGTTTTGACCTTACTTTCCTTTGAGTACGTCCCTATAAGACAATATCAACATAACTTACAAGGAGAAGAACTAGACAACCATAGGAATCTTCTTACCTCTTTATCCTCTCCCGTTCCTTGATTGTTTTGCTTTCGGGGATTAGTTATATGCCTCGCTTATCCTCACACCATCCTCCCCGTGGATTCGATATTAAAACCCTCTCCCGGGTGAAATGCTCACTAGTATCCGTTAAACTGGCGGATTATTATAAATATTTCCGTAGGGATTGTCAAATACCAACAAGCATTTAAAGGCGCCGTTGTCGGGATGATGGTTGCCGAGAAAACATTAAGTATAACTAATCTTGTACCATATCTTAGTGTAGTCTTTCTTTTTATATTTTCTATTCTTTTTATATCTTTTTGGGATCCTCGGATTCCACACATATCCTTATGTTGCACCCATAAGCACAAGTTCAGGGCCACTAGAATCTATAGAACCTATCCTATCACTTGGCTATGAGTCGTGCCTAAGGTTGATCTAAATGATCATGAAACAACCCATTATAGGAGAGAATTCTCAAGTTAACCTCAGGCCAAATCCTATCCTTTAAAAGGATAATGTATTTGGATCTCATCCTAGAAAAGTTGTTGGCATGACCATCATGCGCTTTTCTGAGGAACTTTTCTTTCCTTTTCTAAAGCAAGGTTTGTCCTTGACAAACTCAGCCGGTGTGATTTCTTTTTTAGAATTCTTTCATAAACACCCAAAGGAAGAGAAGGAATCATCCTCTAGACCAAAGAAGAAGTTTTTGATAGCCAGATCATAATCTTTCCAATCCTTTGATTAGCTAACAATCCTAAATCATCCATACTCTAAACCTCTCCAAGGGAAGAAGTAATTCTACCCTTGAAACTTTTATGGTGATGATTTTAGGAGACAAACTTCTAGCTTCACAGGAGACCTTTGAGTGCCTATAAACCAAACCCTCTTAGAGAAGAGTCTCTTAGAAAGCATCCTTATTCTTACAAAGGACGTTTGGAGCCCAAGGGTGGCATATCTAATAATGCCATAGAAGGAGAGCAAAAGCATATCAAGTTGATAGATTAGATCCAAGTCCTTCATGAAAGTGACTAGATCTAGTCTTGAGAGCTAAAGAGTGAGTGGAGGAGGAGAAGAAAGGGAAGCACCGACATGTCGGTGACTCCTCTACGCTTGTACCTCCCGGATCAAAGGCCTTATGGCACTTGATCCCGAGACTTCTATGGTGGATCAACTTCTTGTTTAAGTAAGTAATCGTGTTATTTTAAGTGTTAGTATTGTTCTTATTGTTCATAACTCTTTGAGTACTTTAATCTATGGGAATCTATAGATTAGAGGGGTATGCTTAGGTGTAGGTATGGTGCCTAGATCGGTTACTTGTGAATGCACCCTACCTTCCTGGAGTGTGGTAGTTCGTGGTAGTGACAGGTACCATTGATTCCTTTGTATTCCATCTCCCGCTTGGATAGGACTAGTAGGACAATGTTGCCGGAGGAATAGTAAGTTTTGACCTTACTTTCCTTTGAGTACGTCCCCTATAAGACAATATCAACATAACTTACAAGGAGAAGAACTAGACAACCATAGGAATCTTCTTACCTCTTTATCCTCTCCCCGTTCCTTGATTGCCGCGGGGGATTGGTTATATGCCTCGCTTATCCTCACACCATCCTCCCCGTGGATTCGATATTAAAACCCTCTCCCGGGTGAAATGCTCACTAGTATCCGTTAAACTTATGGATTATTATTATAAATATTTCTGTAGGCTTAACAAATACCAACAACACGCTGCGTGACATAAGGTTTGTGGCACAAACCGGTTTTATCACGGACCTACACCGACGAACTCTAATTTCTCTTTTTATTCTATGGATAAAACTTGTAACTAGTCTTTCTCCCTCATACTAACTTCAAATTTAATGTTTTTTCTAAAGGTTTCTAAAATCATACTACTACTTCAGCTATTATATTATTTATCGTTTCCTATATTTATGTATATGAATTTTGATTTTTATAAAATGGCAACTTCAAAAGTCATTCTGGAACAATAAATGATTTTAGCTGAAAAAATCATAAACATAGAAGTTTCATAACTCATTAAGATGTAAAACTTTTATTTTTGTCATTTGTTCATTTGACAAAATGACAATAACATTGTTCAAGGTCTCTCATATAGTTTATGAAACTACTCGAGAGATATAAAAGAATTTTGAACAATGTTACTACTAATTTTTAAGATGAAGAAATGTCCAAAATAAAAGTTGTAGATCTTGAGAACTTATGAAACTTTATAGTTGGCAACTTTTCGATTTGAAATCACCTTGTCATGGAAAACTAGTTTCAATTTTCAAAAAATAAAATATGATTTTTTTAAGTTAACTCGGTTGGACAAACAACAAAAACAAAGGTAGTAGATCTCAAAAAGTTAGGAAACTTTGTAGTTGAAAAGAGTTTGATTTGAAAACCCGATCATCTTGTCATGCAAAACTACGTTTGAAATTTTTAATTTTTAAATTCAAATTTTACAAACGATCTTGGATGGAGAAACTACCAAAATGAAAGATGTATGTCTAGAAAATTTATGAAACTTTGTATTTGACATGATTTTCATTTGAGTTCGTTTAGGGCCCCAAATAATCAATTTACACTCAGTTTGTAATAATATGTGTGGAACGAAAAATCTAATATAGACACAAATGACCAAGGGATGAAGTGGTAGAAGAGTGTACGCATGAGGGGGGAGGGCACATGTTTGAATCACAGTGTCCGCAAAGCACACGACTTGGGACATTGACAGAGCGAGGCAGGTGGTTGATCGGTCAGGTCTACTTGAGCACAAAAAGAATTTATCTGATTTTTTGATTGTTTTTGTTATATCCTAGAAACCACATCAATGTTGGTTTGCCCACTGTCGATCTAGTTGTGTCGGTTCAAAATCCAGCACCGATGGGTGTTTTAAAGTGACACTGAAGACCAAATCTGTAATAGTGACATCCCTTTGTTTTTTTTTTTTGAACAAGTGATATCCCTACATCTATTTAGCTCTAGTACCTTGTCGACTCTAGGAAGCTCCATGGTTGGCTCACTGTTGGGTGATTGCTCAACAACACTTTATTGATGATGATATGGTTTACAAAGTGACTATTCAACATGGATTTTACAAAGGATGTCAAGGGGGTATTTATAGCGCCCCCCCCGACTTCGTAACAATGCTAAAATTACAAAGACTCTCAAACGAATGTCTACATTCTATTCTTTTCAGCGAAGTTGTTTTCTTTGTCTTCGCGGCAATCTTCCGACCCTTTTCATCACTCTTCGTGGCTTTCGGGCGAAGCTGTCATTTTCATCTTCCCTTGAAGCCCCACTCCACGATCTTTTATTTCTGACTTTGTTACATCTCCGCTGAAGTTAAACCTTGCAAAGCTACCTTCGCTACTTCTCCCTCGTAGTTGCCCTTCTCCCAAAGTTGCTTCTCAATGTCCTGCAACTTCAAAGTTTGGGATTAAAGTTTATGAAAATCAAAGTTAGAACCCAACACTCACATACATCGAATAATAAGTTCACTTATCTAGAGTTATTCACTTTGACTTTTTTGTTAGAGTGTTAGAAGAATTGTCTTTTTTGTTAGAGTGTTAGAAGAATTGTTCTATGGTCGTGTTGGCACTACCATAATTAGGGATTAAAGCAGCTCAGAAACGATCGGAAGGATGCCAAATCAATACGATATTGTTGGAAACAAATACGACGCTGGTATTTAGGGGTTTTTAAAAAAGCGATATAGTCGGTCGGAAAATACAGCTAGTAATGGTCGAAATCTATGACAACGGTATATCCTAAAAAAAATGATAAACAAACCAAACTGTAGGAAATGAGAAGAGCCATATAAATCGCAACATCATCACAAATCTTGACAATGACACAAATAAACGATCGAGTTCTAAGTTGACTTGACATAGCATAGTTCTAAGTTGAAATCTACGATAACGTTATCTTTGCCATATAGTTAGTTTCCAAAAAAGTTATAGTTTTCCTTGACTGTCATTAACCGCCAAGTTATTTCTTATTTCCTTAAGAGTCAGCCTCCAAGGAAATATATACCAGTAATAAAAAAATAAAATGTAGTAATCAAGATACTCTAATATTCTAGTCACTATCACTACTACAATAAATATTAACCGTAGCGGTTTTAAAAAAAACACCATCAAGCAAAGGTCACGGTTAATCCTCCGATTTACCGTGATAGTTTCTAGGAAACTAAATAACCTCCACAGTTAACGAAATCAAAAAAAAAAAAAAAAACTCAGATCTAGGCCCAAACAGGCCTAGATCCGCCACCCCTAACCCGTTAGGGTTAGGGTTAGAGTCACTGCCTCTAGATCCACTGTCGTCCAGATCTACCGAGCCGCCGTCCAGATCCACCGTGCGCCTGGCCGAGCCACCGAGCCATCATGAGCGCCTGGCCCCTACCGCACCACCTCGCGCGCCGCCACCGTCCACGTCTGATGGCCCCTCATGAGATTGTGTCAGAGTGTGGGGTGGCGGTGCACATGCGGGCTCCTAGGGTCTAAGGAATTAATAACCCTCGTCAGGCCCTTCCGTGTAGAATTAGGCCCATTTGCGTCAGGCTCATCCAGCACGAATCTTTCGGCCACCAGACGGGGACGGAAATAGCCCACATCGACTAGCCTTTTTTTAGTAGAACCAGCATTTCTTTCGGCCGGAGTAGCCCATATCTTTACCATAAAAATATATTCTTTTTATTTATTGTTACAAAATCAACCTTTTGCCACTCAAGGCAAATAGTATTTTGGCAAATAATTTGATAGATATGTTGCCTTGAATTTGGTCCTATTGCATCAATTTTGGGCCATTGCAATAGGGGGACTTTGTAGCTAAAGATGTTGTGTCGTAGCCTAATGGTCCTTTTCCTTAGGCTTTATTTTGGGCCATTGCCATAGGGGACTTTGTAGCTAAAGATATTGTGTCGTAGCCTAAGGGTCCTTTTCCTTAGGCTTTTACCTTTTGCTGCCATCCAAAGGGCCCAAAAGATATAATTGTTTTTGCCCAAAATCATCTTATGCTGTAGTACTAGTACGAATTGAAAAGTAGCCACAATGCATTATTTACTCTATATTTAATGTATTCTTATTTATGGGTACTATTTTATATAAACATACTGTTTGAAACAGTATGATTTAGACCATATCTGAAATTGTATTCTTATCCGGTAGGAGGGAGTACACGAATATACATTACAACATGTCGATTGTACAACTAATGAAAAATACTTATTAATTAAGGTTTTTATGACAAAGTGTTTATCAACATTTCTTTGACTACACAATTCATCTACCTGTGGATACATGGTATGGGACGCAAAAGCAGTTCAGCCTTCCTCCTGACTTCAAGTCCACAAGAATCCGTCATGTCTAGTTCCTCCGGCCTGACTCCCTTGGGCAGTGCCCAATCAAAATGGTATAGGAGGCTCGCCAAAGCAATCTCAATATTTGCTTGTGCGAAGGCTATCCCAGGGCAAATCCGTCGCCCGGCGCCGAATGGTATGAACTCAAAGTCTGACCCCATGAAGTTGAAAGTCTGGTCGGCCTCAAACCTTTCCGGCACAAACTTGTCAGGATCTTGCCCTTGCCAGTAGTTTGGGTCCCTAGAGATTGCCCATACATTTGCAACAAGTATTGTCCCTTTTGGCACATCATAGCCTTGAATTTTGTGGTCTTGTGTGGAAAACCTAGGAACTAGGGGAATAGTTGGGTGCAATCGCAAAGTCTCCTTGATGACTGCTCTGAGGTATCCCAGGTCTCTTAGAGCTTCCTCGCGCACTCTATCATGTCCTGCGAGGACGCGGCGGATCTCGGATTGCACCTTCTCCATGACCCTTGGATTTGCCATTAGTTCGGCCATGGCCCATCGAAGAGCACCCGTTGTTGCTTTGATTGCTGCAACGAACACATCCTGCAAGCCCAACGCAACACACATCGACACTAGTAAGGTCTTTGGAAAAAAGATAGTTTCGGTTGCGAAACTGAAACAAGAACACTGCTCCACCAGTGAAGCAGAGAGATGTACCGAGGTGGTACATCAAAGATAATCACTGAGACGAGACATTTTTACCATCAACATATCCACGATAATTCCATGGGTGAGAGAAACTGATCCCATGGCGCCTTGGTTTTTCTGGATCTTCAGCAGCACGTCGACCATGTCGTCCTGCTCGTCGGCGTTAGCAGGTTGGCCAGCGGACCTCCTCTCCTCGTGGAGGCGAAGGATACCTTCCATGAGGCGGAAAACCTCCAGCCTGTTGCGCTCCGCCTTGCCGTTGCGCGGCAGCATCCGCACGAGCCAAGACGACGGGAACAGGTCCCTCAGGTCGAAGAGCGACGAGAAGTCGAGAGCCTGCTCCACCGTGTCGAGGAGCGCGGCTCGGTCGGGCATCGTCATGTCGCCGAAGATGGCGCGCAGCGCCGAGTCGGTGACGAACACGGCGAGGAGTTCGTCGACGTTGGCGAGCTCGCCCGGCGGAGACGCTGCCGCCTGCTGCAGAGACGACACGAGGCGGGCCGCCTCCTGCTCCCGGATGCGCCTGAAGGACTCGACGCGCTGCGCGCTGAGGAGCTCGGTCACCAGGACTCGCCGGAGCAGCCGCCAGTGGTCGCCGTAAGGCGCGAAGACGATCCCCATGCCGTACCTCGAGTAGAGCTCGTCGAGCGCCGGGCTGGTCGGCCTCTGCTCGAAGGCGGCGTCGCGGAACACCTGCCCGGCGGCTTCGGCGGAGGAGACGACGACGACGACGGGCTCGCAGATCCTGAGCAGCATGAGCGGGCCGTGGCGCAGGGAAAGGTCGCGGATGCGGTGGTGCGGCGGGAGTTTGCTCAGCAGATAGTGGGAGCTGCCGATAAGCGGCAGCTGCCATGGTCCGGGAGGCAGCTTCGGCCCGAGCTTCTTGCTCGTGTCAAACTTTGCGCGAACCACGGCATGGGTGAGGAAAACAAGGAAAATGCAGAGGGCGTAGAACCCATAGTAGTGTGGCATGCCAAACTCCTCCAGGGTGCTCGCGAGAGGAGAGATTTCCATGTTTATCCTTGTATATCGTCCACCAGATCGAGGAGGTACACCAATAGGATTTATAAGAGTTAAAATGCACCAGCGGCTCAATTTAAAATTGTATTTTTGGACCACTTACCATCTCTGTCACGTCGTCTCCCTCGCGGGGGCAAATCGAGGGCACCCCGCCCATCCCCCACCCCTCCCACCTCCTGCGCCGCCGCTGCTGCCTCCTCGCCGGTAATGGTATCCAACAGGGGGCTAAAGTCACCCCCCCTGTCCCTGCCCTCCTGTTCCCTCTCCTCTCCCTCCCATTTCAACTCTCCTCAACACCCCCTCCGGCGCCGGCGCCGGCAGCGGGCGGTCGATCGCTTTGGTGAGGCGGATCTGTTCCCTAGCGGCCGGCTCTTGCGTCTTGACGGCTGGGGGCGGCGGAGGCGTTAGCGGCGACCGCAAAGGGTTCCGGCCACGTCTCCAGCGCTCGGGGGGCCCGTCCTCAGCCGAGCCGAGGCGGGCGCTGCCCCCGGCCGGCTAGCTCTTCTAAACCCCAAATCCCCCCCCCCCCCCCTCCTCTCGTGTCCGGCGGCTTTGCATGCGCTATTCTCCACTCGTGCCTACGGGCTGTGGTGGTGGCTCCTCCCCGGTGCTATGCTAGGGTTGCCCCCGCCGTGTCTGCGGGGTCCGGCCTGGGTCCGACCCGGTGTGATAGCGGCTTGGGCCCGCTACGCCTCGCCGGAGTTCTGGCCGGCAGGTTGGCGGCATGGTGGCGGTGGTCGGCATGAGGCTCGTGGCGAAATCTCAGCCCAGCGTCGTCGGGCGGATGACGATGGCGTGTTGGCGCCACTTAGGTTCTTGGAGACGTCATTCTGCGAGCCCATGCTCCTATGCCACAACTGCCAGTTTCTAGGTGAAAGCCTATCTTCCGATGCCTCCCGGGCCTGCGACGACGTGTCCATAGTCGCCAGTACGGACATCCTGTCCTTCTTGAAGGCGTTGTTGTAGAATTGCCATTCCTGATCCTTGGGTTGTGCCTCTCTGTGCTGCTGCTCTTCTTTTCCTTTCGCAAACAGCTCTTGACTTGTCCTCCTATTGTTCGTTGGCGGTGCTTTGTCGCTAGAGTGTCGGCCTCCTCTCGAGCAGCTTTGAGTTGCCAGGAGTGAATACTGATAGTTGGTGTCGTCGGTCTTCTCTCGGGTGACTTCTGAGTTGCCGGGAGTGACTCCTTGATGAAATCTTGATTTTGTTTGTCTTCCTAGTTCCAATCCAGTTACCATGACTAGCAGAGAATAAACTTCTCTCCTTTGGCTTCAATCTTGTCCAAATTTGGACCCTTGACTATAGGGGAAATGAATCTCAGTTGGATTCACCAACCGGGACTAAAGTGGCTAGCCCGTGCAGATGAACAATCGCCGCCGCTGCCACTGGGTAGGAGAGCAGCTGCTACCACTAGTGTAGCGAACAACAGCATGCCAGCGAGTTGACCATGGCCATGAGAGGGGCGAGAGATAAGAGATGGAGGTGACATGTGGGTCTAAACCAATTTGAATGAACATGAGACCCAAAAACAGAATTTAAGAACTGAAATGACAAAGTGTCCGAGTTAGGCGACAGGGATGACACACGCCCACAAGTGTAAGAACCGGGCATGAACTTTACTCCAAAATTTACTATAACATCTTGCCCATGTTCACATTTTGGATTTATTGTCTCTGTCTATGCCTAGTTTGCTTCTAGTCTATCCTCAATGAACAAACTCACCACAACCTATATACTGACAAGAATTTTTATTGTCCAATAATCAATTCCTTCGAACCAGCAGAATCAAAAAAAAAAAAAAAAATCCTTCGAACCAGCCCTCCCCATAGAAAGCTACACACTGAAACAAATAGAGCTATGAGAAAGCGAGTGCCTAGCTAGGACTATTATATGTTGTTCCGCTCATTGGTACACGTAAGGACTTGTTTGGATGTCCATGAATTCATCTCAATCCTATTGGAAACTAAATTCCACACCAAAGCACTCCAACACATATGGATTAAGGTGAATACCACTACTACAAAAAATATTTTGCAAGACACTTCCAAAATATTAACCATATCACGGGCAGATCCGACCTCCGGCCAGGGCAAAAACTACCGGGTTGTCGATTAATCATGGGGTTTTTTCAAAAATAACCGCCACGGCTATTAACCGTGGTGGTTTTTATTAAATAACCGTCACCGTTAATCATCAAATAACCGCCACGGTTAATATTGATCCACTTAAGCCCAACAAAGCCCATTACTAAGTTGCTCGTATATATACGTGCACCCAAACCCTAACTCCGCCACACACTCTCTCTCTTCCCACCCCCGGTTCTCTCCCACCCGGTCGCTCTCCCACGCCGCTCCCCTCCCTTCCTCCACCACTCTCTCTTCTCTCACCCACTCACGGGGGACTAGGCGGCGGCACGGTTGGTGGCTCGCGGGGCGTGGTGCGCCCAGCGGCCAGCGCGCGGCGCGGTCCAATCCGGTGGCGGCGTTGATGGCTGCCGGGCATGGCGGTCATTCCCGGCGGCGCTAGAGGCGCCCTGTCCCGCGGCGCGTGGAGGCCGATAGGCGGCGCCCCTTCCCAGCGGCGCGAGGAGGCCGCCCAAATCTGCCTCGGCGGCGACGACGACGGCCCGCACACTTCCCCGCGGTGCTCCCCGCAGCGGGGCCCGGCTTCTGCCGCGGATCCGCCTCGTCATCGGCAGATTTGGCCCCGCGTGCGTGGATCCGGCGCCGGCGTGTGTCCAAATACGGCGTGTGCCCAACGGTTGTGGCCCATTAGGGTTAGGTTTGGGTTTTTTCATTTTTCATTTTTATTTTCCTTTTATTATTAACCGTGCGGTTTTCTTTTAAAAAAACCGCCACAAGTTAATATTTACCACGACGGTTTTTTATGGTTAGAAAAACCACCATGATTAATCGATGATTAACCATGACCCTAGCTCGGTGGCGATTCACAAAACCGCCACGAAAAAAAAATACCACGGAAAAAAAAATTTGTACTAGTGTACATAGACACCCAAACAAGACCTAATAAGGTGGACAAAGATAGATATATAATAAGTGAAGAGACAGTTACCTCAAACTGTATTGTAGCAACACACAAAAGGAGTATAGAAAAATAACTTTTCAGTGCCCAGCAATTATTTTCTTCAAACCAGCCCTCCTCATAGGTGGCCTGTTCTTGAGTTATTATATATAGAGAGTTGTACTAGGAGAAAGAGATGGTCATGGACATTTTTCTTTGTTGTTGCTCTCATCCACACAAATGAGACTGACAGAAATAAAAGCGAGAAGGAGCCCCAAACCAATCAGAATGCATGTCTCGAAAGCACATTTGTTATTATCAAGAAATCTGTTGCCTGCTAATTTTTCAAAGTCAAAAGAAAAAAGAATGTTATTGTCAAGAAATGTATGTTGTCTGCTAATTTATCAAAATCGTCTAGTTCTTACCCAACGATCAATTGTTGCTATTTTCATCTTGTCCAGTTGATGCCAACCTTACCTTTTTTGCAAAGATTTAAACAAAGCCTTAGTATTTGTTTTTCCCGAACATTATTTTGCTATGTTTTTTGTAGGCTATGCGTCTGGGACTGAGCTCCTTGCTTTGGCACAGTAGTATTCAGAGTTCAATGTCACCTTAAAAGATAGAAGTTCAGTTCCACCACTCATTTTCCTTCAATCAAAGCTCTCATGTCCTATCCGTTACTACATGAACAATTGCCTCATAGGTGGCCGGTCCTTGACATATAGAGAGTTGTACTCGAGAAAGACAGGGTTGGCTTTTCTTTGTTGTTGCTCTCATCCTAGCCCACGTACACATGGGACATATACTAGTTATAAAAAGTGAAACGGAAACCTAAACCAATCGGAATGCACGTTCACGTTTGTTATTGTCAAGGAATCTGTTGCCTCCTGTCCGAAAAAAAAAATTCTTTCTGTTAGACCGTCCGATCTGATAGAGGGTTTATTTTTGTTGCTTACTGTTTTTTACATTATACAAACATAAGCAACAATTATTGTTCGTTATGTATATGAGATTTTTTATTGTGCTTGGAAAACAGTAACAGGCATATATACACTTAACCAGTAGTAGCTGCTACTAATTTAATTTTCTTCTATGTTATCAAGACACATACGAATCCCAATTGGTTTTTATTTTTTTCCTTCCCTTTGCCATTCCGGTTCCTTTCACCGTCACTATTACCGCTTCTCGTCACTCTCCATCTCTGCGCATCGAGATGCAGACAAGCTTTAGCACATCAAAAAACGTACATTGGTGAGGAAGGAGGAGTTGAGGGTGCAAAGTTGACGTGTCGTTCCTTTCACCCTCACTTTTACCCCTTCTTGTCACTCTCCATCTCTGCGCACGAGATGCAGAGACAGCTTTAGCACATCAAAAACGCATACATTGGTGAGGAAGGAGGAGTTGAGGGTGCAAAGTTGACGTGTTGTTCCTTTCACCCTCACTTTTACCCCCCCTTCTTGTCACTCTCCATCTCTGCGCCCGAGATACAGTGTGTTTCCTTTCACCCTCACTTTTACCCCTTCTTGTCACTCTCCATCTCTGCGCACGAGATGCAGACAGATTTAGCACATGAAAAACACTGGCCAGGAAGGAGGAGTTGAGGCTGCAAAGTTGACGCGTCGGAGCCGCTGGCACAGCTTCCGTACCACTTTTTCTTTTTGAAAAAAGTGCCACTTGTTGAAATAGACATATCTGGAACTAGGAGGCTTCCCCACGTATTGTCGCGGTACGAAGAAGGAATATATAAACTACTAGATGGATTCCCCTTTCGTTGTCGCGGCTATAGAGAAGAAATATAATTTATGAAGAAAAAAAAAATCTGATGAGGTTATATAAGGAATGACATGGATTTAGTGTGGTTGATGTGGGCACCTTGCATGAAGAGATAGAATATCTAGTGGGTTACCTAGTGGGAATGACTTGGACATCTAGTGAGCTACTTAGTGGGAATGACATGCATGCTTAGTGGGGCTGCTGATGTGGCATGCTTGCATGTCGAGAGAACTCCTTAGTGGGGTAGTAGATAGCCTAGAATGTTAATTGCTAAGAATAGGAACATAAATGATTCCTCTGCTCAATTTCTGTGGATAACATGGGCTACACATGATGCAAGGCATGAGAAAACTGGGAGAAACTTGTCATGATTTTGATGCATGTATATAAGGGGGTTGGTTTAAAGAGAAAGGAGATAAACGATCCAGTTGTATGCTAAAACATTTATTTATTAGCAGTAGTAGTTATGGACTGCTCTCTTAATTATCCACTATGAATGGAACATTAAGTGTTTGAAATAATTGATTTAGTAGGGCCCTCACGATGACTTGGTGTAAGGAGTTGTTAGAGAATAAGGCAAGTGGGGCTTATTACCCCTTTGTCTTATCCAACTTGTGTGGTGTACCATGACCCAATGATCCAACTTGTGTAAATGTGTGGATCGGATGGCCCAATGATCCAACTTGCAAGTTGTGTGGTGTCCAACCTATCGCTCCTACACTTCATTGCAAACACTGCCCGGCCCTTTTATCAAGAAAACTACTGGTGCAGGATTTTTTATACATATACGAGCTAGAACAGCAAAAAAAAAAAAAAAAAAAAAAAAAAAAAAAGAAAGGGCCCTTAATTTTATTACGTGCATACTTCCTCCTGCGTGCGGGTAAAAGAAGTCATTTAAAATAGCGACACGGTCTCCAAAATACAACTTTAACCTCTTATTATTATAAAAATATGTACGGAAATGTGATATATGTATACTTGAATGAAAGCATTTTTTAAGACAAATTTATTGATATAATTTTCACATTTACAAACTCAACAACTTAAAAGTTATTGATGATTTATATTCCCAATATTTGACCAAAACCTTATCCAAGACAACTTTCTTTACCAATACGGAGGGAGCATGACATTAAGATCTAGTATTTCTGGTGGCACATCTGGAAAGGATGCAAAAGGAGTTACAACCAGTAAAAGTGCTAGCATTGTGCAAAGATGATATCAGCACTTTCAACCACAGTGATAATCTCTCAAAAAAACAAAACAAAAAAAAAGGTTCAACTAGGGCCATCCAACAGACTGCGTGGAACACGCGGTCAGCAATACCAAACCAGTGACATCCAACCAGCTCAGTCGCTTGTCTTATTAGTTAGACACCTTTCGGTCTTTGCAGGTCGGCTTCTCGTGTTTCTGGCTTTCAGCCCGGTATATATAGTGGTGTTTTTTTAGTATTGTTTCCTGACTTCTCTTGGTATTTCTTAGTGGGTGTGAGCTAGCAGATATCTCGCTTTTGTTCTCTACTCCTGTGCTACTAGATTTGAGGTAGACATCCTGTGTCCTTGCTTATATTAATAAGGCCATGCAATTATTTCCCTCACGACAGAGACTTGCGAGTTTTGCGCCTACGACACTTCATTACCAAAACGTGTCTCAGGCTTATTATGTCGAGCATGTTTCATGTGTGGGGTAAATGAGCAGCGGCAATCTAATCCAGTACGCAGATATTTCTCCCGTATAAAAGTCTATCATATGCCTAGCTCGTAAAGCACACAACACTTATGCTAGTTTTGCTCGACCTAGTTTTTCAAGGTCCCCTAGCCTAGCTTTGCCATTGCCAATACAAGTTCAGCATCACTGACGACTGGGCAGCTCATGTGGAAGCTGAGGATCGGTGAGGGCAGCGGGCCATGGCTGCGTCGGCGAATAACTTCATCGGCAGGCAGGTATGGGAGTTTGACCCCGACGCTGGGAGCCAGGATGAGATCGCCGAGATTGAGAGGCTGAGGCAGGAGTTCACCGAGCACCGTTTCGAGAAGAGGGTGGCACAGGATCTCCTTTTGCGCATGCAGGTAATAACAAGCCTAGTAGAATTTGAAATTTGTGTATTTTCATTCACATTATGACAGACAACACTGGAAATAATGCCACTGAAATATTCGACCATATATACATTTGTTTTAGGTGTGTTTCCCATGATAAACAAAAGGACTAGCTAGAAGTTTGTGTGAATTCTAGACAAGGCCTTGTTGGATGCAAAACATTTTTTGAAATATTGAAAATACTGCAGTTCTGCAAAATACTTTGGTTTTCCAAACCTGCTGGGTGCAAGAATCACCTGCTAGCACATTTCCATATTTAATCTGCAACACTTATTTATCCAAAGAAGAGCCCATAGAGATATTGTTGGCACTTGGCAGAACTCTAATAGTAACAATAACATCATGGTCAAAGTGGCATATCAGTAGTTAAACTGATGAACATGTCTAAAATATTCTGTTTGCACTACTATGACGTGCATTTTTATTTATTTATTTATTTATTTATTGCGAAACATGACGTGCACTAATTAAAATAGGCACGACATGTACCACAAAATTTCTGACGATATATAATTGTATATATATTATATATAATGCAGTATGCAAAACAAAACCATCTTCAAGTGGATGTTCCGGTCATCAAACTTGCACATAGTGCAGAAGTCACGGAAGAGACCATATTAGCATCATTGAGGCGAGCCCTTGCCCAATATTCTACTCTGCAAGCACATGATGGTCACTGGCCTTGTGATTATAGCGGTGTCATGTTCATTATGCCTATTATGGTACGTGTTTCCTTTAATTTGCATGAACTGTGTAATATTTGAATCATATTAATAAGGATTCTCCGGTGGCTGGGGATTCTTATCACTACCGGTTTCGCAATGCAAACCAGCAGTAAATGTGGACGGTTAAAATGAAGATTAAAGAAACATTTGCTGCGGGGTGCGGCAAGCGTTGTTGGCTTGTTGCTTCAGGCTACACCTGCTGCCACCGAGCTCATGGGAATCTTCCGGCCCGCGCTGACCACCCCTCCAATTGGGCTGGCCCATCACTTTTTGGCCCAAAACGACTACGGACGGACGAGGCGACCAGGCATGGAGGACCTCGGAGGCGGAGGTGGTGATGGAGGTCTAGAGACCTCGGAGGTGGGGGCGGAGGTCTAGGGATGGCGGCAAGGTGGAGAATCGAGGGCGCCGCCGTAGCTTTAGGGTTCCGGCCGGTGGAGAGAGGCCGAGGGCGCCGGCGACCTTTAGGGTTCCAGCCCGAGGTCCCCACTTTGCCTCCATCCTCGCCGGGCCGGCCTGGCCGCGCCGCCGCCGCCGACACGGGCGGTGGCCGGGCGGTTCGGTGGGCGGTGAGCGAGGTGGCGGGCGATGCTGCTGCCGCCAGGGCCGGACTCATCCGGTTGGGTACGGGTCGGCGGCGGGGGCATTGAGCTCGTCCATGGCGGCGGGCGGCGGTGGCGGCGCGAGAAGATTGGGGAAGTGGAAGAAGGGGGGTGCCTGCGGTGGGGGCGCAGGCAATAGTGGGGGAGGTGGAGTCGACGGCGCAGTAGCGGCGGCTCTAGGAAGAAGACGACCGTGGGGCGTGGAAGAAGACGACGGCTGGGGCGGGCCTTGGGGGTTAGATGGGCCGTCGGGGGTGGTCGGCGCCTAGCATGACCCCCGAGCTCATGTTCTGCACCGTCACCACCGAAGCTTGCCACGCTAGTACCACTTGTCATTGTTGGATCCAGTCACCGTCCGCTCTTGGGAGGAATCTTCGGCACCGACTAGTCGGCGCCAAGCGAAGGCGCCGACCACCCCTTGGTGAGCCGCCCACCTAGGCCCACACGGTCCACAACGATGCCGGAGGTGGAGCCGGGCGACAACGATGACGGGCGGCGGAAACTCCTTCAGCAGCTTCCGGTGGGCTATAGAATGGTTGTTCGTGGGGGAGGCGGGGTAGGCCCGGCAGTCGGCATGGTCGCTTCGGGCGCTTAGGTGCCGTTGGCCGTGGTTGGGGCGGTTGGGCCAGGTAAGGGGGGGCGCCATGGCGGACAGGAGAGCTCGGAACTCGGAGCTAGGGTTGGTTAGAGTTTGCCGAGGTGGATAAAAAAGAAAGGGGAAGAGGAAGAAGGCGGACGACGCCGGCGGCCGTGCTCGCGAGGAAGAGAGCTGGAGGAAGGAGAAAGAGGATAGCGCCGGGCGGACCTTTAGGTGGGCTGTCCCAGCCCAAGTGGGCGGCGCATAACACGCCCCCGCTCTTGGTGCTATAGCACCAAATGTTTCCGAGGTGCAGAAGGATGCTTGCACTGGGAGGCATGAGTGAGGATGAAAACGATCGGACACGATATTAAAATATAGAAAATGAAAGCGGTCGGCGAAATTTCAACATTTTAGTAATTAAGGGGTACAAAAAGTGGATGAAAATGGTTGTGAAACCAATCAAAACTGACAAATTTATGTTTGGTGATATTCAAAACTGTATCATAATATAGAACAAAATGGTGGTATCATAATATATAAAACAAAAGCGATTGGTTAGGAATATTTCCGTTCAGTTTTCATCAATTGTCATTAGTAGGTATTGTAGGAAGATAGAAATACAGTGGACTAAAAAACACACGAATGATAGAGAAGATGGGTGGGGGTCAAGGATCTTTGTGCTATATGGGTGGCCATATACCTTTATATTAATGCTTGCTCGTGTATACCCCTGCCGGCATGAACGTCCAACTCGACACCTTAGTCGACGCTGCTGTCTTCTTTTTTGGTCACAGGACCTTGATGTAAACAGGTCTTCTTTGGAGGACTCCTGTGTATTATGGCTGTTTTACTATATAATATATGATGTTTTCAAAAAAAATGTACATTATGAAGGTTCTGTATTTCCTGCAGGTATTTGCACTCTCTGTCACTGGATCACTGAATACTGTTTTATCAGCAGAACATCGACATGAGATCTGCCGCTATATTTACAACCATCAGGCACGACAACTAAACCTTAGTTACTTTGCAGTGAATGTATTTGGTTGAACAATCAGTGTAAATTTCTACAGGTAAACACAATGGATTAAAGTTTGTCTGTAATATATTCCATGTAGAATGAAGATGGTGGTTGGGGCATGCAAGAGTTAGGACCAAGCACCATGTTTAGCTCATGCTTAAACTATGTTACCTTGAGACTTCTTGGCGAGGTGTGTACGCATGACCCTTTAACCAAAGGGCGAGCATGGATTTTGTCTCATGGAAGTGCAGCAGCAATACCTCAATGGGGAAAGATTTGGCTCTCGGTACGGCATTGAAGTAACTAATAAATAAAACTTTGTTCTTTTATATGTGTATGTGTGTTTGTGCATCCAACTAGATTGAGGTCCCATGTCTAAAACTTATAGTTTCCTTTATGTAATATCATGTATGATTATTGATTATAGAGTGTTTCTATTTTTAATTAATGCCTTGCTGACCTACTAGGCTACTAGTGGCCTCACTCGAACAACTGCACCGTACATACCATACCTTTAAATCATATACAAAATGGGACGTTGGATTGGATTAGATGAAGGAACTAACTATTATTATTATTTATTTTTTTTTGCAACTGGAGGTGATCGGTTTATATGACTGGAACGGGAATAATTCGATCATTCCTGAGTTGTGGCTTGTTCCATATTCTCTTCCCTTTCATCCAGGTATATGTTTGTTTCTCAGAATAATTATAGCTGAACTTTCATAGACAGGTAAGGTTACTCCTGACACCAAGAATCAACTTTCCAATTAATTATTACTATCACTTTAGTCATTATAGTCAGTCATTACATACTGTGCCATAAATTAATTTGTTCAAATACATGGCTTGGCAAGATCTGTAACTTTTTACTTCAAAGAACAATTTCTATACTGACTAATACACTTTCTGTTCTCATGTCTATCCATAGGAACATGGTCGTGTTGCTATGATAAAGTTTTTGAATTCACAAAAATATGAATAATATTAGATTGAGGAATGAGTAATTATATCACTGATAATAAATGGGACTAATTACTTTTCTCTAGACAGGGACATTAGCACAAGTTGGGCGGATGCTTGAATCATAATTATCAGTTATTGGTTTTGGATAGTAATTTAAACTTGTTATAGCTATATGTAGAAACAATAATAAATAAATATTTATCCTCAAAGATAAAATTTATCTAAATTTTGCAATCCAAATTTTGAAAACATTGTTTGGATTTGAAATGTATAATTACTTTTAAATTTGAATGAATTTTGTGGCATTTACATACACCTAATCTGAATTGGCATAAAATGTACCGTTATAGATAATTCCATCTCTTATGACACAAAAACTGTCAAAATATATTTGTCATTTAATGTCCCATTCTTAAAATGAAACTTGATGTTTTCCTGTGTAGGACGATTCTGGTGCTTTTGCAGGTTGATATATATGCCAATGGCTTATTTATATGGCAAGAAATTTGTTGGGCCAATTACACCAACCATATTGTCAATGAGAGATGAAATCTATAAAATACCATATGATGAGATTGATTGGAACAAAGCTCGAGATACTTGTGCTAAGGTTGGCTTTTTACGAAGTTTGACTAGATCCAAAGTAACCCCTAATTGTTTAGGAATAAATGTATTTGATGGCTGAGTATTTATTTAGTAAGTATAACAACAAAATAGGTATGTATAGTTTGTCTCTTTTTTTTTTTTTTTTTGGCAAGTATATAGTTTGATTGTTTCTAATGTTGCATATCGATTAGTTTGTTTCTTTGAATCTTATCAGGCACTATGCTATTTTCTATTATGTACAAAATATCTTTACTCCAATTGATTTTGAGTCTCAAGACATGTCAGTTAGAAAAAAATTGAAAAGATTAAATAAACATGTGCAATTACAATTACCAATAAGCATAAAACATCAAGAAAAAAATAAGAAATTAAATGAAAGTGTATTAACTAGTGGTGGGATAGTGGACCTTTTTTCCTTCTGCAAATTCCATTGGCTTGCAATCTCTTCTGCTAAACCATTAAAGAGAACCCTTGTTCAAGAATTATAGAGAACAACTCAGATGAGATTCCTCTAAATTGGGCCAAAACCGCAGTACCAACACTTCCAATATAAAGACCATGACAGTAGTAAAAAATCAAAATGTCTATTCTAACAAGAATTTGTAGGAGTTTATGTTGATGTAAAAATATATGGACAACTGATAGGTTTCCCTAATAGCATTTGCCCCACCATGAACATTATGTGACTAAATGCTTGATACTGCATCCATCATATCCTATTATCTATACGGTTGCATCTTCGCCAAGAATATGTAATCACTCAAGACTATGGATTTCCAAATTTGTCACCTATAAATGACTATTGACAAGGTGTCCTGTGGCTTGGTTGAGGATGATTTCCTTTGGGTCGCAAGGTTATAAAAATATGTACTAAATTCGTTACTAATCCTGTGGGCATGGATTTTGCACAAGCACAATGATTTATTTGTTAATTCAATGGGGCTATAACTCACATATAAGTAGTTTTTGGACCAATTTATGATTAGTTGTTTGAAGGTTACTTCAAATAATTTGTTGGTCCATTAGTGTTTGGTTGGGTCTTTCGTCGATTCTTTTCCAAATGTGCATATGTATTATGTCCCTATCTGAGGTTGTAGTGTAGTGCATTGCTTTTATGTTCTTCTACTTAATTGCATGGTCGTGCTGGTCTCCCGCGCATTGAAAAAAAAGTTGCAGTTTTATGGCATAATAATTGAAGATGAACTTTGATTTAGCTAACTCAATTTTTATAGCAAAATATATATCAGAAATTGGCTTGTATAGCATTTTCACCACTGTGGGTAGTGCACTACAAAATATATAGTTTTAATCTTTTGATTCCATGTTGTTTCTGTTGTGAGCAGGAAGACCTTCTCTACCCAAGGTCATTCGTGCAGAATGTTATTTGGACTTCTATGAACAGAATTGTGGAACCATTGCTGAACTTTTGGCCTGCTAAGATGTTAAGAGATACAACACTAAAAAACATCATGAAACATATCCATTATGAAGATGAAAGTACTAGGTACCTTTGTATATGCCCAGTAAACAAGGTAGTGCATTCAGGAATGTTATTTGATTTTTTTGCTTTCCAACAAAATGGTTAACTACCAATTCCTCTAGTTAATGGATGAGGAAATTTTATTGCACTTTCCCATTTGACTCCAAACTTTTGTTTACTTCAAGTCATGACTTAATTCATTCCAGCCACAATGAACTTATGTTTATTTGGTGCCAGAGCAAAGCTAAATCAATGTGCCTTAACAAACATTTCTTTATTTCAAAATTTACGCCAGCCAGCTATTGCAGCTTGCATGATGAACATGTGTTTGTGTGAACAAGGATCTGGAAGTTTGAAATACGTACAATAGGTTGTGGTACCTAAACTCATATATAAGTGGATCACCAATTATTCATGATGTCCCACCTTGTGTCTGGTTCTAGTGAAATAAACAACTTACCATGATATTCTAAATCACACTTTGTATTGGCATTACCAAATGAAAGTACTGGTGATGAATGATTAGTTTTGGATTTCTTGTAAAATTTTGTATATTGAAGTACATTGCAATGATTTATTTTTATCACTAAAGGCATCCACGAGAACCTAAACCAGCTCTGACTCACCAGAACCACATGCAGACTAGAAACCTGTTTTATTAACTACTCATCTGGACCAGCAAGACAAAGGAAGAAACAAATCATTAGTTCCTGATTAAAGAAGGTTGTTACCTATGTTGACACCTATTATAAGTCGGAAACCTTAACATGCAAGTCCTAAGATTAAAGAAGTTTGTGATTTCTGCAAAGACTCCCAACAACTTTAATACATAAATATAGTCACAAACCTTTTCTTTATAGTTGTTCGGGTTTTTTAGAGATCACGAGAGTGTTAAGTTTATTTAGTAATTTAAGCAATTATAACTACTTGTAGTTCATTAAAGACTAACAAGACCTTAATTATTTTGGATAGCCTAAGCTTCGCTTAGGTCATGAATTAATTGTAACTACTATACTTTTTCTATTTGAAGGCATTAAATATGATTTGTTGTTGGGCTGAAAATCCAAATTCGATGCATTCAAGCGTCACCTTCAAGGATCTATGATTATTTATGGCTTGCTGAAGATGGCATGAAGTTAAAGGTATTATCCTGCCATATCTTATGGTTGCATTTCGGTTCCTACTCATAGTAAAGTAGAATGGCTTAGAGTAATCGTTGTTGAAAATGTCCCGTCCTCTCTTCGCCCCTTCAACTTTGTCCAATATCCATTCAAAAAAACTACTATAACAATGGATTTAAGAAATAAAAAGTATATATAGTTTTCTCTATCTAAATTTAACTTTATTGCTCGCCTTTCACATATTGTACACTACACACTATTAACTAAGGTGGTGACATTGGAATCCTACACTACACCAACACCTTAATAAGTGGTCTGAGTTCAATTCTTAATGCATTTTTCTTGTCCTCTGATCTCTTATTTCTCCTTTAATTTTAAAGCTCCCACTCCTGTATATACCCTAGTTATCTCTACGCAATACATTCAAGAATATATTATCCCCATCCTTTATTTCCAACAACCCAATCTATGTTGCTACCAAACAAGATATCACCATCTCTATAATGTATTCTCGAGGATGTTATCAAGCTAAGCCATCACTGTCTATTGCTACCATCTCCTGCCAGGTTATGCTGCCTTGTTGCAACAGACACCGCCAGTAATTTTCTCTAATAATTATACAAAATGAAGTGACAAATTAAATGTTGAAACGACAATTCGATAAGGTGATTGTGAAATCTAATTCTCCAATCTATCATAGGTGTATGAAGGCACACAAGCATGGGATACAACTTTTATTGTTAAAGCATATTGCTCAACCCGACCTGGTTCATGAGTTTTATCCAACACTCCTAAAGCTCACAAGTTCATAAAAAGTCTGCGGTATAATTGTATTATTCAATACTCTTATGTACTGTAAATTTTTTGCAATATAAGCACAGAAAATATTGACATGCATGATTTTAGATCCCTGAAAATCAACCGGACCATGAAAATTATTATCGACATAGATCAAGAGGTTCGTGGGCTCATTCAACATTAGACAATGGATGGTCTCAGATCCGATTCCACAGCTGTAAGCAATTCAGGTCAAAGGCAGCTATGTATGGTTTATCTAGAGAGTCAAAAATATTAATCCCATGTATATATAAGTACAATGAGTGCATTATAACACAGAGTGTTTACAATGTGCTACTATACCTTTTGCTCAAAAAATTAAAAAGATAGAAATCCATGAGTTGTTACATGGCATTTTCTAAGCAACCGTGTACATATATGCATAAAATGTCATATGTTAATGAGTGCTTCCTGGATTTTCTTCTATTAACCCCTAATAAGTTCAATTTCTTTATATAGGCATTGTTGTTGTTATCAAAGATTTCTTCCAATCTTGTGGGGGATCCCATAAAAGAAGAAAGATTATATGATGCAGTGGATTGTTTGCTTTCTTTTATGGTATGACTCTATCTAAAATTGTTTATCATTTTCTTAATTATTATATACGGAATGATTAGTTTTTGTTCCTAGGATAAAGCCTATCTAGCTTGGAAATAACCTTGTGTTGAGAAATATATATTAACAGGCCACCATTTGGTTTGCTTTGTACTAGTTAAACATATTCTTGTTCTGTGAGCTATCTAGCTTCATTAAAATCACCTCATCTTTGCTAAAGTGAAATTTAACCCCATCCCCTATCGAACTTCTTCAAGCTGGACCTGCACATTGTTGTTGCACTATTGCTTGAGCTAGCTAGCTACTACTTTCAAAGCGCCCCCCACGTACATCGGCCTGGACTTTGTCACTCCATAGTTCTATGGAGTTGCCTGCACCTTGTCTATGCTGATGGAGAACAACATGCTCCCTGTGTGGCACCCTGCACCTAAACCGCACCGGCTGCATTCTTGCAAGGGCCTGCCCCAATGGTAGCTGTTGGGCTCAGCGACTCCAATAACAGTCTGACTAACATGTCCACTGCATAAGAGTTAATTTCACACTTTCTTATCTATTTTTATATGGCAGGGAAAATAAACATCATATTTCGAATCTAGTGTTTAAGAGCCCAAAGAAAGGATCTCATTTGAATTGGACATAACATTGTCACAGCAAGCATGCTATTTCTAAAATACCCGGTCCATCCTGTAATATAGGGTATACTATAAGCATTCAATTTTGTCCCAAATTATAAGGGATTCTAGATGTACAAACCCTCCAAAAAGCAACATTCACATGCATAGCTACTATTTATATGTCACCAATCCAAATATCATAGGGTTACACACGTCTTTTTGTTTATAATGTGTACTAAAATTGCATGGATAAAACTGAGAGCAGCAGAAAGATCTGAGTCCTCTATTAAAATCTTTTCTAATGGAAAAATCCAATTCAGGATAATGGGCCATCCCTAAAGCTTTCATGGAGAGAATAATTAGTATCAAGACAATTTCATCTTGTACTTAACATAAATTGTACTAATTGCCATTTCTTTTTATTGAAGAACAAAGATGGGACCTTCTCAACATACGAGTGTAAGAGAACTACATCTTTGTTGGAAGTGAGTACCTTTTATGTTGCCTTGTTGTTATTAGTGTGTAAAACTGAGTTTGTAAACAAGTTCTCTAGCATGGGCAAGAAACCTTCAAAGGAAAAAAAAAAATATAATACATTGAGTTGGACAAATGCATCAAGATGGGTTCAATGGCCATTTGCGAAAAAAATTTCTTTAGTATTCCATTGCCATAAAAAGTGATTTCCATGGATGCATGTTTTGTGGGTTTGTTCAGGATTTTGAACTCTTGTTCGTGTTTGCTTTGCCATGGCTAATGATACACTCATCTCAATGATGTTCTCAATAGGTTCTCAACCCTTCTGAGACTTTTTGAACATTGTCGTTGATCACCCGTAAGAAAATATAAAATCTTCTTTGAACACCATTAATAATAATTTATATTTGTGTGTCAGCTAATTCTTGTGTTCAACAAATTTATAGATCCGTTGAATGCACTTCATCAGCAATACAAGCTCTTGTTATGTTTAGAGAGTTGTATCCGGGATACCGTGATGAAGAGATAACAAAATGTATTGAAGGAGCATCCAAATTTATCGAGAGCAAACAAAGAAAGGATGGCACATGGTATTTAAAATCATCTTGTCTATCGTATGATGTTAGCCATTCTTTTAATGCAGACCGACAATAACTCACTATAACTACCTAATTATGTAACAGGTTTGGCACTTGGGGTGTATGCTTTACTTATGGGACATTTTTTGCAGTGCAAGGATTAGTTGTTGCTGGAAGAACTTATGAAAATAGTTCTTCCATTAAGAAAGCATGCAACTTTCTTTTGTCAAAGCAGCTAAGTACAGGTGGATGGAGTGAGACATACCCTTCTAATGAAACTGAGGTAATTGTTAGTTTTATTTACTATGTGCCTTCTCGGTCTCGTTTGATTTTTGTTGTTAAACTGGTATGGTACACATATATTTGGTCTCAGATGAAACATTAAATGCTATCATGTGAATTGTTCCCATCTAGCAAGTGCATCGATTATCCTTAAAACATTACAGGTCATTACAAGATGGGTTTTTAATTTTAATATTTAACAGGACTATGCAGAGGCCAGTAGTCCTCATGCAAATGAATAATGCTTGGGCAATGTTGGCCTTAATTTACGCTTTGGACAGGTAGACATTCTACACATACATTTGGAGCATGATGAGACTGTTAGATCCAAGATTTATAGTTCATTTGTGTGCATGCAAAATAGGTTGAGCGAGATCCAACACCACTGTATGGTGCTGCAAAAGAACTGATCAATATGCAACAAAAAGTCAGGCGAGTTTCCCCAACAAGTAAGTCTTCATCTTTTAGGTATTACCATTTGGTAGTTGTAGGGATTGTCTTTCACTTAGATTTATCACTTAACTTAGTTGGAGCTTCTAAAGATGAAAGGCTTTATTTCAACCTCTATCCAAAGCATGCACACACTAACTAGCAATTACAATTGAATATTACAAATTTAGGAACCCTATAATATAATTCCTATAATAAGTTATTAGAAATGGCTCATACACCTATAGAAAATCCTCTTCTGTACAATCATATGGATATGAGTTGTACCTAAATGCACATATAGCAAGCCCATGCATATTTATTTGTAGAATTGGTGGTCTATAGATTCTACAATGCATGTCAGGAAGGCTAAAGTTAACCCGTCCTATGTTTCATCATAGGAACACATTGGGAGCTTCAATTGTTCCTTTTACTTCAACTATGGAAACTACCGTAACTTGTTTCCAATTTGGGCTCTTGGAGAGCTTCGGGGACAATTATTGCACAAAAGAACAGGAACAAGCAACAATCATGATTGTTTTAGGGTGTGTTTGATTAAGTTGTGGCTTTTGAAAAAATTGTTGTGAATTGTTGGCTGTGTAAAAGCAGGTGTTAGAAAACAGTTGTGGGAAAAGCATAAGGCTGAGGTTGTAGAAGAAGTACCTATAATGCCCTTAAAGGCCTATGGCATTGTTTATATGCAAATGATGCCAATTACCTAAGAGCAGCTCCAACAGTTCCCCATTTGGATTTGGCATTCTCAAATTTTTGGCAAAAGCTCTATAAACCGCTCCAACAGTTTGGCATTTGGAGTTAGCAGTTTGGGCAACATCAGCAAAAGAGGCCGTTCTCCATAACTACTATTGCTAATAAATAAATGTTTTATCATACAATCGGATCGTTTATCTCCTTTCTCTTTAAACCAACCCCTTATATACACGCACCGAAACCGTCATAGGTTTCTCCCAGTTTCTCATGCCTTTCATCATGTGTAGCCCATGTCATCCACGTAAATTCAGCAGAGGAATCATTTATGTTCCTATTCTTAGCAAATAACATTCTAGGCTATTTATATATTCCTTCTTCGTGTCCGCGAAATTCATGGGGAAGCCTCCTAGTTCCATATATGTCTATTTCAACAAGTGGCACTTTTTTCCAAAAAGAAAAAGTGGCGCTGAAGAAGCTGTGCCGGTGGCTCGACGACGCGTTAACTTTGTAGCCTCAACTCCCTCCTTCCCGGCCAATGCTTTTCATGTGCTAAACCAGCTGTCTGCATCTCGTGCGTAGAGATGGAGAGTGACAAGAAGGGGTAAAAGTGAGGGTGAAAGGAACGACACGCCAACTTTGCACCCTCAACTCCTCCTTCCTCACCAACGACGTTTTTATGTGGTAAACCTGTCTCGCATCTCGTGCTTGCAGAGATGGAGAGTGACGAAGGGGGGGTAATAGTGACGGTGAAAGGAACTAGAATGACAGGTAAGGGAAGGAAAAAAAAAATAAAACCAACGGGATTCGTATGTGTTTTGATAACATAGGAAAAATTAAATTAGTAGCAGTTATTACTGGTTAAGTGTATATATGTGAGTTACTGTTTTTTCAAGTGCAGTAAAAAATCTCATATACTTAACGAACAATAATTGTTGCTTATGTTTGTATAATGTAAAAACAGTAAGCAACAAAATAAACCCTCTGTCGGATCGAACGGTCTAACAGATAATTTTTTCAGTTAGGAGGCAATAGATTCCTTGACAATAACAATTTCATTATGTAATCCCACTTGGCAAGAGCAAATGAAGTTGGGATATGCTGATGATGAGATGGCTATGAAGATATTAAATGCACATCCCAAAGATTATTCTATCCAAGATGGACTTATCAGTAATAAGGGTAAAATTTGGTTGCGTAATAACAAGTTGGCTCAACAACATATCTTAGAAGTAGTGCATTGTTCAGTTGTGGGTGGTCGCACTGGGTTTCATGTCACATATTTCAAAATTAGAAAAAAAAATCATGGCCTAGGATGAAAAGCGATATTCATAAATTTGTCCAAGAATGGCAGGCATGCCAACAAGATAATGTGGGTCATACCAAATTACCTGGTCTTCTTCAACCATTGCCTATACTTGAGCAAGCTTGGCAAATGGTGTGCATGGGTTTTGTTGAAGGGATTCCTAAATCAAACAGGTTTGATACCATCATGGTGGTAATTGATAAATTCACCAAGTATGGTGTCGGCGGGATCTCCAACAGTCCTCCGTGGGCGTCCCTGAGGTAGATCGGTTCGGCAGCGGTGTGTGAGATCGAGATCAAGATGGTAGTTCAGAGACGCAAGACACACGATGTATCCAGATTAGTGTCGCCGGCGGACGCACAACCCTACATCCCGCGGCTCGCTATATCTAGAAGGTTACAATGGGTGTAATGTATTGAATGAGGGGGGTCCCTACCCTCCTTATATAGCCGGGGAGTAGGGTTACAGATCGGAAAGTACGGGCGAGATACGATCTGTTACAAGATTTCTGGGACTGGAGTCTATCCTACTGAATCGTATCTCCGTGATACCCTCCGGTGTCGCCATGCGGATCACGCAAGCGGGGGTGACTTGTTCCGCGCACTCCAATTCCACCACGGTCGACCTGCAGGTGGTCGCGGCCGACCTCCGAGAGGTTGCGGTGTAGAGGTCCGGGTCCATGGCCGAGCTCGAGAGGTCATGCTCCGGGAACCGTAGTCGAGCCCGAGCGCCAGGATCCGGGACCTCCTGGCCGAGCTCCACGAGGTCGAGGTCTGGGAGTACAGGTTGTGACGTATCCCGGGGAGAATCCCCCCACATATGGTCATTTCATTCCTCTATCTCATCCATTTACAACATTGCAAGTTGCTCTAGCATTTCTAGATCATGCTTGTAAATTACATGGGTTGCCAATGAAAATTGTCTCTAATAGGGATAAGATCTTTACAAGCACTCTTTGGAAGGAACTGTTTAGGTTGGTTGATACTCATCTAATGATGATCTCTTCCTAACATCCCCAAACTGATAGTCAAACTGAAAGATTGAATCCATGTTTGGAAACTTTCTGAGGTGTGCTATTCATGCTTGCCCAAACAGTGGAGTAAATGGTTATCAGTAGTTGAATTTTGGTATAATACAAATTATCATTCAGCTTGAGAAAGAACACCATTTGAAGTACTCTACGGATATCCACCTAAACACTTTGGGATTGTGGATGCCTTCGCTTTTCATTCACCATATTTGGAGCAGTGCATGACTGAGAGGAATTTACTCAATGACTGTATAATGCACCATCTTCATCGTGCCCAACAAAGGATGAAATCCCAAGCTGATAAGAATGGGAGTGAAAGAAAATTTTAGGTGGGAGATCAAGTCTATATGAAATTGCAGCCTTATGTTCAGTCTTCTATTGCCCCAAGGTCGAATCATAAGCTCAGCTACAAGTACTATGGGCCATTCAGTGTTTTGCATAGGGTAGGGTAGTGGCTTATAAGCTAGTTGGCTTTACCAACAGAAGCCAAGATCCATGATGTGGTTCATGTTTCATTTCTTAAGAAATGTATAGTACCATCTGTGCAAGTGAAGGAGGATATTACTCAGATTCCAAATGATCCAGAGGAGGCAGTTCAGCCGGTCGTGTTTCATGTTGTGCGAATGATTTAGCAAGGCACTTCTGTTGTTGCTGAAGTTCAGGTGGCTGGAGTTCTTTGCCAACTAGCTTGAAGACCTGGGAGGAGGTCAATGATCTCCAGCGTCCATACGCAACAAGCCCAGCTTGGGGTCAAGCTTGATTTCGAGGAGGGAGCAATGTCAGCAACAGCAAGGCCGATCGTCATGCTATTGTTGATCATCTGACAACTAGTGGCTAATTCAAATACAAGGCGACATCAGTTCAAGTTGTTGGGCCTTGGGCTGCATAGATTTCTTGTAGACTTCTAGTTTGGGCCATGGGTTGTGTGTATGTACGTGCCAAGGCAGGTCGGTTGCGCCGGGTCAAAGGAGTCGATCAGCTTGTAAGCCTTGTAAGCGAAGTGAGGCGGTTATCGAATATGAACGAAAAACTTCCCAACTGAATTCCTTTGTTCGTCCTCAGTTCTTCTCAACCAAACCCAAAATTCTTGTTGTTTCTACCCCGAATTCTAGTTATCAATTGTGATTCCTTGCGGATCATATATAACACCTTCCACCCCGACAACGGCAATCAACAAGATCACCCGAGGGAGCCAAACGACCACATGACAATGCAATTCCCTGACTAATTTGTGGCTCAACAAATAGAATTGAGCTTGAGGGGCCTAAGCCCCTACTGAGAGATTTATTAAAAAAAGTAAGCCAACTACAAGAGTACAACACAAAAGCAAACAACAGAGTTTACAAAGTGAGAGGCTCGGGAGAAAAAAAAAATAAAAATAAAAATAACTCTGGTCCCAAAATCAATCAAAGATTTTGGATCCATTGGTCGAATGGAGCTGTAAGACTCGCTTTCACCCTTAAGAATACTACTAGTCTGACTTCTTTGAAAATGGACTTGTAGCTGGTGCACTACTGCAGCAGAGAGCGTCTCCTGTAGCTTACCATGACTTCCCCTTTGGGCCTCATGGAGATCATGTTCTCCGTCTCCGGGAAGGGAGAAACCAGCTGGAGCTCGAAGTTCCTGAGAAGATGGCTCAGTATCACTTTGATCTGCAGGTAGGCGTAGCCCTCTCCCATGCAGGCATGCTTCCCGGCGCCAAAGGAGGTGTAGGCGAGGTCGCCGCCGACCCTGTCCTCCTCCCTCCCGGCGGCGAAGCGATCCGGGTCGAACGCGTCAGGGTCCCTGTAGAGGCCCTGGAGCAGATTATTCACCACCAGAGGGCTCGCCAGCATGCGCCCCTCGGGGACCTCGTACTCGGCGCCGTCCTCAGTGCGCACGGTGAACGGCCTGCGCGCGCGGCGGAGGATCATCGGGGTCACCGGGTGGAGCCGCAGTGCCTCCTTGACGCTGCGGTGGAGGACGTCCATCTGGAGCAGAACGTCGTAGTCCATGACTGCTGCTGCGGCGTCGTTCTGATCGTTCCTCTGCTGCAGCAGCAGCAGCCGCCTCTGCTCCTCCGTGGCCGCGTGCAGCCACTCTGCGTGGCGGAGCAGGCGCGCCGCCGTCCAGGTGGTGACCGAGGCGCTGGTGTGATGGCCAGCGAAGAGCAGCGCCACGAGCAGGCCGGTGACCTCTCCCTCGGTCGTGCCGCGGCCGTCTCGGTACCTGGAGTCCAGCAGGCCCTGAAGCATGTCGTGGTCGCGGCCGTCGTCGTCGTTCCCGTCCCCGGCGCCGCGGCCGGCCGATGAGCTCCTGCGCTGCCTGGCGATCCCGGAGAATATCTCCTCGAGCCTGGCGCGCGCTCGGTCGCGGCGGCGGTGAGCCGGGGTCGGGAGGTACGGGAAGAAGAGGCTGACCAGGTGCAGGCCGCCGATGAGCTCGCGGAGGAGCGAGGACACCTCGTCATGCATGTGATCCCGGACCTCCTTCCCCAGCAGGCACCGGCTCGCGATCAGCAGGAGCACGTCCTCGACCTCTTGCTTCAGGTCGACCGTGCCGGACTGCCCCCACTTGGCGAAGTACTCCTCCACCTCGCCCACCATGAGACGGGGATGGCTCCTGAGCTTGGCCGGCCGCAGAGTGTCGGCGAAGAACCTGTGCTGCTCGTTCCGCGTGTCGTGGTCGACGTCGTAGCCGACCCCTTTGCCGAAGATGGGGACGGTGACCTTGTAGACGTCGCCGATGCTGATCTCCGACTCGGCGGCATGGAAAAAATGGGCGGAGACATCGGGCCCCACCAGGAACGTCACCTTCACTCCCAAGGAGCTCAGCGTGAACACGCTGCCGAGCTTCCAGTACTGGTCGCATATCACGTCTTGCAAGCTCCTGGTGAGGATGGCCGGCAGAACCCCGAGGAGAGGAGCGCCCTCCGCCACCGGCGGCCCTCGGTGCTCGACGGTTCTTCTTCCCTTCTTGGTGGCAGTCACAATCAGGACGGTGGAGAGAACGGCGATCGCCATTGCCGCCAACCACGTGTGCGCAATCGTTGCTGTATGATGATCTTCCATATGTAGCGTAGTGCTGCCCTTGGATCGATTCAATCAGCCGCTGCACACAAAAATAAAAGAGGAATAATTAGCACAGGAAGATCATCACACGGCAACGATCAATGATGTAACTCTTACTCTACCAGAAACTGAACACTTGGGGGTACACGTAGTAGCTAGGTCGTAGTGATAGACACTTGGGGGACGTACGTAGTGAATTAGTACCAGATCGAAGTCGAACACACCCGCAGTGTTTTCGTTCCGGCACCGGCAGAACTCGTGCATATATATATTATATGCACATGCTCGTCACGCTTCTTTTATTAAAATTTGTGACACGTAATAAGACACGATAATGATAATAATGATAATGATAATAATTGATATTGGAGATGTATGCATGCTGAGTACATGATAGGATGGAGGCAAAGGCTCGAGATAAAGGTGACAGCGGCCTGACAGGATATACTTCCATTTTAAAATAAATGTCATTTTCGTTCCCAACAAAAATAAAAAAATGTCATTTTTATTTTTTTAAGAAGTTAAATAATTTTAACATTGAGTCTTTGACTGTATATTTATGATACAAAAATTAATGCCCTTAAATTAATCCTTACTTTTGCTCTACTACAAAACTGAAAGCAGCTCACAACCTTGCTTTTAGCTGTTTTGGGGTAAAAATTAACTACCTGCCACTAGTAACGAATTGATTTTGCGAGACAGCCCCAAATATTAACCGTGGCGGGCACTTCTTTTGCCCGTCACGGTTAATACGTCGCCCACAGCCAGTTTTATTTTGCGTGGTCCGCCACGGAAAATCGATTTTCCGTGACGGGCACGTTAAAAATGTCCGCCATGGTTAATATATATTTTTCGTGGCGGGCGTTATATAAGGCCGTCCCTGCAAAAAAGCAGGCCCAAAAGGCTCAGGCGAGGCCTAATCGGGCAGCCAACTATATAATAGGAAGTTAGGGTTTGGGTGCTGCATCTCCCTCACTTTCTCTCTCCATCCCTCGGTAGGCAACCAACTCTCTCTCACCTCTCCATCTCTACGAGCCGGGCGCGACCCCACCCTCCCCCTCTCCTCTCGTTCCCTTCCGGCCGACGGCGGCGCTGTTGGGACACGGTGGCGGCGGGGCGGTACACGGCGGCGCGGCCGGGTGTAGGGCGCGGTGGCACTCCACCTTCTCCCCGGATCGGCGACGACTACGGTGCGTGAAGTTCCACGGCGAGGCCTGGCCCTTCCCCATGCGCGGCGCCCCTCCTCTCACCCTCCAACACGTGAAGTTCAACGGCGAGGCCTCCACGGCGGTGGCGGGCAAGGCGCGATGAAGCTCAGCGGCACAAGGAGATGACGCCTACGGGCCTCCATGGCGGCAACGCGGATCCGGCATGGATCCGACTTCCCCATCGATGCCTCGGTGGCCATGCAGCCGTGGCGGGATCCGGGCGAGAGGAACGGGTTGGAGCCATGGCGAGGCGGTGGTGCGTCCATGCATGCCGATCCATCGACGAGAGGAACCGGTTGGAGCTACTGGCCGGAACAACGGCGATCTAGGACCATGCGGCGGCGGCGGGATCCGGATCAAGCCAATTTTGGATTTTTTTTTTTTTTTTGAAATGATTTTGGGTGGCGGGCATTGTTATCCGCCCGCCACGGTTAATCCACGATTAACCGTGACATTCCATGGGTGACGGGCCTGTTTGCCGGCTACGCAAAATAGAAAACACCCGTCACGCCAAAAAGAATTTGGTTACTAGTGTGCTTACATTTGTTATTCTTCTTTCTCCATTCTTTTTCCCCAAGACTATAAGCTCAGAGCCCCCACGGCGCCACCGCTTGGCCCGCACGGCCTCTGCTCCACAACACCCCATCCAAGCCCTCACCGCGGAGCACCCAGACGGGCCAATGGCGGAGCTTCTCCTCCCTCGCCGACGGAACACACCGCCGCACCCTTCTCAACAATCACCATGGCGGTTGCACGCTTCTCTGCCATTGCTTTGAGATCGCGATCGTCTGCATCCGTGGCATGCATCCTAACATGGGCGGCCCGTCTCCTACCCCCCGATGGTGGCGCATCCCCGCCTCGACAATTCGGCCGTCGCGTGAGGGCCCGCTCCCCTCGAGCCACCGCGCGTGACCCGCTTCGACCGACACCGCGTGCCCAACCTCCTCCCCAAAGCAGCATGCATCCCCCCACTATGGGAAAATCCATCATCACCGAGAGTATCGGCGTGTCGCCGAGAGCCCAAAAAAACGGCTCTCAGCAAAGATATTCTTCGTTGACGGTGGCTGTCACCAAAAACAGATCCTCGGCAAAGATGGCTTTGGCGAGAGCACACAGCTTGGCGAAAAAGGACTCTCGGCAAAGCTCACCTTTGCGAAGAACTAGCCGTCGGCACGAAGCGGTGCTCGGCGGCGGTTCCGACTACCCTACGCCGTCCACCACGCTACCTGTTGATGGTAGTTATTGACCAATTTTATATATGTTTTATACCATCAACTGAGGATCAATGCTAGATAAATATTATTATCACTAATAGATTCCACGAGTTTTGGTGCATACATTGTTTTGCATGAAGAATCGAAAAAACTCGAAAAAAGAGATGAAAAGAGAGGAAAATGAGAACCGGAAGAAAAGGACCAAATCCAGGGCATTAATATAAATTCCAAGGGTCCAAATGAAGAAATAAAGATGCTCACGAATGCTAGGGGCCCAGACCCCACTAGGTGGGGCCGCGCGGCACCTCCCCTGGGGATCGACGTGTCCTGCTTCTGAAACCTTCCCACAACCGACCTAAGAAGTAGATCTTGGCCGTCCAATCCACTCTGTTTGATCAAAGGGCTGAGATTCATCCAAGCAGGCTATAAAAGAAAGGGCAGTGCTCATCCTGAAACCCTAATTCATTTGTATTCAGCATTATTCAGGGTTTAAATACATTGTAATTAGAAGGAGAGATTAGTACTAGGGTTTCCAGAGATTAGAAGACACAATATTATATGCACATGCTCGTCACGCTTCTTTTATTAAAATTTGTGACACGTAATAAGACACGATAATGATAATAATTGATGGAGATGTATGCATGTTGAGTATATACATGATATGATGGAAGCAAAAGGCTCGAGATAAAGGTGGCATCGGCCTGACAGGATATACTTCCTCCATTTTAAAATAAATGTCATTTTGGTTTCCAAAAAAAAAAAAAATGTCATTTTCTTTTTTAGAAGTTAAATCATTTTAACTTTGAGTCTTTGACTGTATATTTATCTTATTATTATTACTGAATAGGCTCCAATGGTGGCTCCACGTTAATCCTCACCAAACGCGGTAGAAAAAAAGATAAATGGTAGAAAATCTCACATTAGTCGAAACATCCGCCATTAAATCAAAGTCTTAGACGTCAACCACCATTGGATCTCTTTAACTTCGTACAAAATTACCCACCTCTGCCATTAAATTTAAAAACTTCTTTATAAAAAAAAGAAATATCCTAAAGTTTTACATGTGTTTTCCAAGGCAGAACCCATCTAATCTAAAGCATTGGCGTTCCGGAAAAAAAGCCACCGGCGGCAACATGCATGCACTGTCGAGAATCCTTCCCTGCCTACCTGTAGCTACGAACCCTACCCCGCCGCGCGGTCTTGCTCGCCGCCGAAATCCCAACCCTGACGCCACGCCTCGTGTTGTCATCCAGTGTCGATCGATACAATAGACTTGGGGTCGATGAGATGCCGTCGGGCGGTGATGTGGAGATGGAGCTCTTCATGATGCTTTAACTTTACTCCTTCGAATTGTACTCCATCGGAGTAGAAGAGAAACACAGTGAGTTTCCCAAGCAGTTTCCTTTTTGGCTTGCATTCCATCTAGACATGGATTTCATCTATATGTACTAAATTATTTCCAGCAATCCTTCTTTTCCTCATGCAAGAAGGTAAGGTGTACCAATTTGCCTTTATATATTTTTATCAACCAATGGCAAATAAGAATCAATCTATTCTTCACTGCAGGAATCCATTTATTCACTGTTCAACCTACCGCTGTTTCCGCATCATTATGAACCAAAAAGATCCACTATTTTAAAACATTCACCAACTAAAGGTATATATGTCCGTCTTGCTGAATTCATTTAATCATGTCATTGCAATCTATATGAAAAAAAGGGAGATTCATGCCATCATTATTAGTATCTTTTTAGTTTTCAAGAAGCTCTATTGTTTTCATCATTGACCAACCAAAGGTATGGCCATCATGCTGAATCCATTTACGATCTAAAAAGCAGCTCACAACCTGCTTTTAGCTATTTTGGGGTACAAAGTTAGGGAGTTGCTATATTTCGGGCGCCTGAAAAAGTGGGATTTCAGGCGACGAATCTCAGCCACACTATCTGAAACGAATGCTCCAGATTAGCCCGGCACTGTTCATTCATCTTTTTCCTCTTGCCGCCTTCTTGTTTCCGCGCTCCCCCGCCACCAGCCACCAGCCACCACCCCGCTGCGGGCGCTGTCATGGCGGCCACCCTCTTCCACCACAGAGATAACAGATATTTCTATATGAAGAACAACTCATAGAGGGGAGGGGAGGGAGAGGAGGAGAAGGAGATGCTCGTCGGCCCCGCCATTACCGCTGCGGAAGGTTGCCCGCGCAGACGTCTTTGGCGTCGGGGTGCGTTGCCTGAAGACTTCCTAGATTTCGGGTGACTGAACTCTAGGAAAGGTGAAAAAATTAACCACCTTGCTTACATTTGTTATTCTTCTTTCTCCATTGTTTTCCCCCAAGACTATAAGCTCAGAGACCCCACGGGTGCTACCGCTTGGCCCGCACGGCCTCTTGCTCCACAACACCCCATCCCGCCCTCGCTGCGGAGCATCCCGATGGGCGGTGGCGAGCTTCTCTTCGCTTGCCCGGCCGAAACAGTTGGCGCACCCTTCTGCGCAATCGCCATGGCAGCTGCGCCTCTGCCATTGCAGAGATCCCATTCGTTTGCATCTGCGGCATGTGTTGAAATATTAGGCAATTTCAGATTAATTCTATAAAATAAATCATGATGAACTGATTAGTCATGTGAAGAATACTAGCATAATACAAAAGCATATCACGGTCATAGCATCACTCAACATCATATAGCAAAGCATGATCATAGCAACTAGGGTAAACATGTGTATCATACTTGCATGACTTAGCGTCATATAACAAAATATAGCATGATCTAAAAAGCATATAGTGAAGCATGACATGATCCAATAGCATATAAGAAAGCATGATCATGGCAACCGATGTAAACATAGCGGTTCCTACACCGCATGGCATGATGAACAATAAGTTTAGAACACAGGTGTAATACCCGCCGATGTAGAAAGTACTTGGTGGTGAAGATGTAGACGACGATTGCGCGAGCTTAGTTGATGAGTGTTCCTTGTTGATGATCTCACGTGCGAGCCTTATGACGACGAGATGACGTCTTGATGAAGACAAACGGCTGTGGAAGATTTGGGAGCACTCGCGCAAAGAGCGCTTCCCAAAAACCTTATTCTCCTTCTCCCACTGCAGGATCGTAAAGACGAGGGTTCCGGAGACCTGCTCTCCCGAATGCTTGTGTATGCTGACGGACGGGATGGAGAGACTATGCAGCCCAGCAATAAAAAGGAAAATATTATTTTACTACTTTAGGATTTTCTAATTGAAACTCTCAATTGTAGTTGTGGTGGGTAGCTTGGTACAAATATACAGGGAGGAAAAACTACCTACCTCCACATCAACTAGCAATATGGTACTAATTGATATTGCACCACCCACCATTACTCATGGGCTGAAACAATAAAACTCATTAGGGAACATAAATATTGGGCCTTTGACATTTATCAGAATTTCTTCATATGAATTTTAGGGGAACTATCCATATACAAATTCTAACAGCATGCATCCTGACGTAGGCGGCCCATCTCCTTCCCCGATGGTGGCGCATCCCCTTCCTCGACGATTTGGTCGTCACGTGAGGCCTGCTCCTCTCCAGCCGCCGCGCGTGACCCGCTCCGCCCGACACCACGTGCCCTACCTCCTCCCCAACAGCATGAATTCCCTAGGCAAGCGCCTCATTTGCTTCAATCATGGCAACCAGGTGAGTGGAACAAGAAGATTCTTTGCATGACATACGGGGCCCGCTAGTGAGTGAGATGAGCTTTTTTCAAAAGTCACAGTTGATCAACCAAATGAGCTTTCAGTTATCTCACAACCGCTTTTGCACAGTAACTTTTCCTAAGGCCACAGCCTACTCTATAACCAAACACACCCTAATATTTTATTAAAATTTAAAGGAATTTAAGAAAATTTGGTCACCACGCATCTGATGGTTGTAGTGACACTTATCGATCTTGGAAGAAAGTCAGTATATGCAATGAGAATCGTCGCCTAGATTCCTGTTTCCATGTCTCAACATGAATGGAAGGGATATAGCACGATGTACATCAACATGGAAGACTAAAAATACAGAAATTATTGAACTGTACCATGATGTCACAGTGATACTACACGGTGGAATTTGTGTGAAAGTTGAACTATACTTTAAAAATATCACCGTTGAGTTGTTTTATGTGCATCCTGAAACGAAGCTAGGATGTTAGCACACGCAATATATTTTTGACGGAGAATGTCACCTCGTTTAGCGTTTGATAAATTTTTCTTGATGCCTCAATTTTAGGCTATTTTTTGTGAGTATATCTTGTCAACTTTGTCGGCATTGGCGGGTGTAGCCGTCCAACCTATGTTGTCATCATGTCGGTGTAGCGTCGCTTGTCTCGTCGGTATCCACTGGCACATAGTCGGTATTTGTCGGTGGGAAGTTGCTCTAGGCGTTGTGTAGGGGACTTTAGTTCTGGCTCCAACCGGGACTAATCCATTCTTTAGTCCCGAGTCCGAAAATGATTGGGAGTGAGGCCCTGTACCCAAAGTGAGATCTAAATCGATATTAGCACATATATGGTCTAGAAAGCCACTGTGTGCTGCTTCATCGAAATCTGATGGGATCTAAATCAACTGGAATGCGCGCACTTAAACATATATTGGTCTAGAAAGCGACAGCTGTGTGCTACTTCATCGAAATCTGAAGAAAAGAAATATCTAGGCCTCGTTTAGATGTTAGAAATTTTAGCAAAAGTAACTCCCTGGAACTCCTGTAGCACTCCCACTGTAGCACTTTCGTTTGTTTGTGGTAAATATTATCCTACCATGGGGTAACTAGGCTTAAAAGAATCGATCTCAAGAATGTACATCTAAACTATGTAATTAGTTACTTTTTTATCTATATTTTATACTTCGAATATATGTCTTTTGGTGTATTTAATGTGATGTGACGAAGAGAGAGTGAAAAAAGAGTCAGAAACTTTAGCCAACTAAACGAGGCCCTAGTTCTTATCTCCATAGACCCATACACCTATCCTGCCATTCCGTTCCTTTCACCGTCACTTTTACCCCTTCCCGTCTCCGTCTCTGCGCCGCTGCTGTGCTGAGATGAGCTGCTGCCCACGCCTTGGGACTAGAGCAGCTGTCGCCACGTGCGTTGCTGCCATGGGCACCGCGAGCCCGGTGGCTAGCTGGCTGCCATGCGTGAACCTAACAGACAGACAGACAGCATCACGAGGCTCTCTACCGCGGTGGCCCATTGGCTTGTGCGTGCATGTGAAGCCACGAATCCAGAAAAGTTGTTGAAATAGCGCGGATGACTTCGTTTTGTCTGCTTGGCTGCTTAGTTTTAAATCCGGTTCATGCTTTAATAGCCTTTATTGGTTCCGGACGGATTGATAGCTTGGTTTTGAATCCGATTGTTTTCGTTCCGGTCTCAAGAGGCATGAAACAAATCCGGTGGTTCGGTATACACAGGTGACTAGAGTCGACATCATTCCAAAATGTCTGACAGCACCTATCGCTCCCCTCACATACGGGGACGCGTCCGGTGTGTGCGTCCTGTTCCTTTATAGCAAAACCTTCAACTTGTTTCTTTAGGATCTTTGCATTGGGATCGGTTCCATCTTGATGCTTGGACTCCACTTGATCTTTGAGGTCTTCTTCGAAGATCTTTCTTGAGGTGTTGATCATCGGATCACAATGTCGCCCTCGTCTAAGTCATGTCTTGCATCCTCGTAGGACTACAAAATAAACACTCGCAGACTTATTAGTCCTATTTGGTCATGTTTGTTGGGGGGGGGACCCTCGCCGGGGACCCCCAAGAGCTCCTGGGCCCAAACACGACACCCCCGCAGGCGCGAGAGGCGGCGAGGCCACACGGCACCTCTCCGCAGCGCGGGGGAAGCGGAGGCAAAAGATGACACCCCGCGGCGCGGGGGGCGGCGAGGTCTACGACACGCAGGCGCGGGGACGGCGGCGAGGCCAAAAAGCGACACCCGCGCGGCGCGGGGGCAACGCGAGTGGGTCAGCGCAACACCTCAGCGGCGCGGGGGCAACAGAGCAACGCAACACACCCCGCGGCGCGGCGCGGCGAACAACACGGCACCGCGGCCAAAGCGATGGAAAACCAAAAACGACACCCCGCGGCGCGAGGGGGCAACAAGAGCTGGAGCGCGCCCCCAGTACCCACGGGGTGGCGAGGCCCAGCAACCAGCGGGTGCGTGGGCGATATAGCAAGAGGAAGACCTCCGCGAGCGCGGGGGGCGGCGGAGCCCCAAGCGAACTCAGGGCCAAGCGGCGGCGCAAGAAGGGAGAAACCCTAATAGAGCCTAAGGCGCATCAGGACGTGTGTTTTTACCTTTCCACCCCAGGTGGGGTTTGTACCGTCTAGCCCCTGCGCGGGCCCTAGACGTAAGTGGCAAGCGTGTCGTGTCCTGATTTGTAACTACGGTAAATACCGACCGGACGCCTATAAATACGGACCGACAGGGCGTATTGAAGGGGACGGTTGAGTGGACATTTTATGACCTATCAATCGAAAAGAGACTTTCTCGGGATCAACACTTTTGACCACGTCACTCACCTGGGGACCCGGCCCGCGGGCCCAGCCACGCGTGCCCCCCCCCCGGGAAACCCTCGCTCCTCCTCCCACTACCCCGGTAGCAGAGGGTAGGAGGGCAGAGCATCCCCCACGCTTGGCGCCGTCCGTGGGGACCGACACGAAAAAGCCATGCCGGCCAACACCGAAGCAATACAAGGGGGCGGGTACCACTAACGGAGGCCATCCACCGCCCCGCCGGCCCAACCCCGCCGGCCGGACCGCACCCGCCCGAGACCCTACCAACCTGGGGCCGGAGCGCCGCGCCTACCAGCTCGGGCGGGGCCCAACCCTCCTCTCGCCCGTGGGGCCGGCGAGGGGCTCCCGATCGAACGTGTCCGAGGCCACCGGAGCCCCGAACCCGGCCGGTCATCACGGAGGTCCCACAGGGCCGGCTCGGTGGTGCAAAGAACCACTACGCCAACCACCCCCGGGCGGGGGCGCCCTCGGGGGCTGAGGATTCGCCGAGGGGCTAACCGAGGACGGCGAGGACGAGGAAGCGGCAGGGACGGCAGCCCTCGAGGCGCCACAAGAATGTGAGGTCGCCCCAAAGCGCAGTACTGAAAACCCTCGGCCGGAGACGGCGCCCTCGCACCATCGAGGGACCAAGCCGAGGCGGCGAGGGCAACTCGACCGGGCCGGAGCGGTAGCGGCGGCCGGGCGAGAGACACCCGCCCACATGGGGTCCCGTACCTCGGCCCGAGGCAGGCGACGCCCCTTTGCCACGACCCCCACCTCCACCACCCCCGCCGCTTACCAATGCCCAACCCACTCCGCCACCGCTAAACACCCCACCGCAAGCTGAAAACACGCACGCTCCACGCGGTTATGCTCCGCCAAACCCCCCACCGGCCAACGAAAACCGCCGCCGAGTTGCCGAACAGCCACCACGAACTTCCCACTACGACCCCGCATCCCCACTCTCATTCGCCCTCCGGTGGCGGAGTGGCCCGCCTCGTCACACCCCCACCACCTACCAAGGTACCGCAGGGCGAGCGGACCCCGACGCTTTTATCATGTCATATGAGGCTGCCGTGGCGGCGGTTGGAGGAGACGAGTCCAATATGGCGAAGTCTTTCGTCATAGTCGCGAGGGACATCGCTCGCCCCCGGTACTCAACTTTGCCCCCGCCTCCATCGGCGGTGGTCGAACTCCCGGATGGCACCGCAAACAAACTTCAAAGGGGTAGACTTCGGCCACGGCCAACTCCACCGAGCTCCTCGGTGTCATACGAAACCAACCAAACCTCTCGAAAGATTGGTGGCGGAGGTTCCTCCAAACCAAGGCAAGGACCGAGGGCGTGACCGACCAAAAGCGTCATCATGGCGGTCTTGGCCTCGCATAAGGCCGGGCCCTTGCCATTCAAAAATCGAGAGGAGCGCCCAAAGACCCCCTCGGCGGAGCTTCATGTGATAATGGATAAATATTGCGAGCCGACACCAGCCACAAAGCAAAGCTCGAGGCCTCCCGACCACAACCCCAAAGAGCCCGCAAACCCCGCGGCAAAGACCGCCAAGGTCGAAAACTTCGCTTTCCCAGACGGCGCGCTAGGGTCGCGCCGATAGACTCCGCGCCCCCGCCGGAGCGGAGAGCAAACCACCCCGTCAAACCAACCTATCGGCCAAGGGACCAACAAACAGTACAACCAACGAGACGACGGGGGCCGTCCCCAAAGCAAAAAGCAACCCTACTCGCCACTTTTGCGGGGTAGATAAGGGTCACTACACCAAACAAAGGTCCATACCGCCAAAGGGAAAGAGTTCATGGACAACCCGCCTAGCTTCCCAAAGAAACCAACCGCCGATCAACCACACCAGAAGACCCGGAACCCCCCCGCGGCACAACCATTACTCCTACACCCCCCGAAACTACGGGACCCCTACCGTGCTCTGGCTTTAGCTACCCAAATTTCAATCAACCCCCTACCATCACCACTCACACGGTCGGCCCCGCCACGGTGGCCAAGCCTACACATTACACACCCCCGTAACCCCGAACGCCACCCCAACCCCGCGACACCACCACCCCCGCCAATTCCAACCTTACCACCACCACCACCCCCGCCACCGCCAAAAAGCAAGAAATGCGACCACGCTAAACAACCCCACCTCCGCTTACGGTGAGATCTTGGCCATCTCGGGGGATCAAACGAGGACCACGGCAACAAGCGACGAGAAAAGAGCACTATCGCAGGGGTGCATCATGTGGCCGGGAGGGCCCCCACAAGAACAGCGTCAATGGTCCCATGTTCCGATCATGTTCAGCGCGTAGCACACATGAGGCTCAAGGATTACCCCCACACCGACACGATGGTAATCAAGACAACCGTCGCGGGTGGATTGTAAACAAAATCTTGGTCGACACAGGAAGCTCCGCAGATATTTTGTTCACCTCCACCTATGACCGCATGAGGCTCGACCGTAACCTCCGGAGCCGCCAGAAACCCCCTCTTTGGATTCGAGGCCAGCAGGTCGAGCAATAGGGAAGATAACCCTGCCACTCACCTTCGGGGACCAGCCCCACCCTCGGACCGAAAATATAACCTTCGATGTGGTTGACATGCACTACAACTACAATGCGATCTTCGGAAGGGGCATCATTGTTGACGGTAACCAACGACAAATTAAATACCGTCAACACAACACCAAAACAACCTAGAAATAGGAATTTCAACTAACATATTCCAAAGTTTTGGTGTTTATTTGGACTTGCGGTACAAACTCATGGATGATCACTTTGGGCCAAAAAGACAAAGAAAAAGAAATAAAATCAACAAATAGAAGAAGGCCCAAGGGAGCAAATGGCAAGCCCAAAATGTAAATCGCAACAAAACGTCGAAACCAGGCCGGGCCAAGTCCACCTTACAACTTTTCGAGCAAGGAAGCCCAGCTGCGCGAAGCCAGGCCGGCCTGGCGCGGTGTGCGCGCGCACCACTGTGCGGCCGCACCGGCCGAGGCGGTTCGAGCCCAGCCGGGAGGCGTTTGTTACCTTCCAAAACTAGTGAAACCGACGGGGGATGGTCGGTTTGGCGTACATGGAAGGTTCTCCTAGGTCGGTTTGGGTGTTTTTTAGCACTTAGGTCCCTCCCCTTTGTATAAATAGACCCCCTCTCTCCCTCTCAAAAAGCAATACAAATTCAAAGGAGAAACCAAATCCACTTGTGCAAGAGAGTAGAATTAGATCTTCTTCTTCTTCTACTTCTTCTATTCTATCTCCCAATTCTAGAGAGTGAGAGAGGGAAAGGCTAGAAAGAAGCTTGATTCTTTCTACCCGGAGTTGCCGGTTAAGCCCCTCGGTGTTCCGCGGTTCCTAGGAGGACGGAGTGCCGGACTTGTCGGTATTCCCGCCCGGCTTGTACCTCTCCTAAGCCGCTTACGCTTTGGTAAGGAGTCTTGTGATTATCTTGCAGCTACTTAATTTCCTTCGCATTTTCTTAGCTGTTGTAGACTTGCGGGATTGGTAGATCGTTTTACGTTAGTTCTTGGTGGAGGGACTCTTTGACCGGGAACCTTGGCCAACATCAAGAATCGTGACCAATAGTGCAAACGTGGTGTTTGGACTAGCGTTCACCTACCTTTTGTGGCGCATCCCACGGTTGAGGGGTAGGCGGCTTGGTCGTGACAAGCCTTGTCCGTCCCCTTGAAATCCCCCACGTTCGGGTGCGGCGCAAAGGCTAATTGCCGGACACTGTTCTTTGAGCGTGGGCCGGTGCCCGGTGAGTAGACAAATGACTTTTAGGAATCACCGCCTGAAAAACTTAGCCTATAGATACCTTCGCTACTCTTAGAAAACAAACCCTTACCTTAGGTTGACATAGACCTGAAAAGCCACCACGCGACCGTCCCTCGTGAAAATACGATACCACGCTACCACCGGGTGAAGTGCTACAACGGTATTTCCGCGGCGCTTGCGGATTTCTCCTCGTGTGCGTAAGAAACACCAACAAGCATTTCGGCGCCGTTGTCGGGGACGGTTGTCGTAGTTATATATCGAGCCGAGTCAACCTACGTGGATCGGTAGTATCCTTTAAACAAAAATACCAAAAAAGAGTTCCTCAAGTACCCATGGAGCAACCCACTATTCAAATCCTCGTGCGCTCCCAAGGGCGAGCTCGTAGAACCACGCCAATCTGCGAAGCCAATCACACTTCCGAATATGAGCTCCGCCCCCCGGCTTTATAGCCATGGTTCAGGGCCCGAGCCTTTTCGGGCTCGAATATGAAAACCCCTATCATCACTTACGGAGTTTGAGCAGCTCTGCGGTCGCCGACAATTGCGTGCATGACACATGACACGTTGAGGTGGAAGTTGTTTCCGTTCTCTCTTGCGAGAGGGCGACTCAATGGTACGCCCATAACGTAGGGTTGGTAAACGGAGAATGGGAAGAACTGCGAAGCGATTCTCGTGTAGCGTTCTACCCGATATCCGAATCGCGGCCCTGCGACAAGAGATACTCAACTTCCGACAAATAGAGGGTGAAACCTTAGGTGCAGCCGACCGGGTTTACCACGCTTACACGATCCGGCCCGCACTGGTCCATACCAAACCACGTGCTTTTACAAAGATTTTTGGCTAGGATTGGACAGGCGACGCGCCTCGGCCGCTTGATTTAGCCAGCCGGGGTCATTTTCACATAAAACCACAGAAGAAGGAGAAGCTCTCCTAAACCGTATTCTTGAGAATACTCCTCCGCTAGAACCCATCCGAGTAGAACCCAAGCGTAAAACCGTAGGGGAAGTCTCTTCGGCAAAAGCCGAACCCGTTAAACCCATAAAGAGACCCTCGCCTCGAACTGTAACACAAGGAGACCGTGTGCACGGATCTCCCGCGTTCTTCGAGGTTGACCTTATCGATCAATTCGGTGACACCTCGAAGTACGAACAATGGAAGAAACCACCGGTCCCGCTAGCGCCGAACAGCCCCCTCGGATAAAACTTTCCTCCGTGAGTCTATTAAGGAGTTAACAGCTATAATGAGCACGGAATGGTTGCGAGAGGAAGGACCCTCTTTCAAGAAATTCGGATAAGTGGCCCCTCTACACCAATCCATTGCGAGATATCGGGAAGTTTGGTGGAAGTCATGTATAACCCTACCGTGGGGATAAACATAATGTCCAAAACCTTTGCACAAGACCGTGTCGAGGAAGCCATTAAGACCCCCACAAAGACGGACCTGCGCAGATAGCACCTCGTACCACCATTGAAAGCCGTGAGGTTATACATGAACAAATCTTCCCTGCACAAGGATGTCAAGTTGTCTTTGGACTTTCACGTTTTGAAATCCAAGACTTCGACATCCTAATCGGGCATCCCCTCGAAAAGATTCTTGACCTACCAACATCCGGGGATTTAGATGTCAAACTCGGGAAGAAAAAGTTTTCTATCCCGCTTACTCGAGCTAAAAACTCGGGTAATGTAACCCTTCCTTGAGTACGACATGCCCGAGGAGGTCATGGGAGTTATCCTATATGAGAACCCGTAAAATGCCCTTGAAAAAGACGCCCAATTCTTTATTGAAGAAGAGGACGATTCTGTGGGAACTCATAGAACTTCCCAAAGAAGAAGAGCTAACTCGGCCTCCGCTGAGCTTAAACCCCTACCCCCGTGCCTACGCTTATGTCTTCCTAAACGGCGATTCACAAGCACCGGTCATCATGTTTATAAACTTAGTGACCGTGAGACTACCCATCTCATAGCCGTTTTAGAGAAACACAGACGGCCTTCGGGTATTCCCTTCAAGATCTGAAAGGGGTAAGCCCAACACTATGCACACATCGCATACCTATTGACCCCCGACAAGCATTCCCCATCATGCGAACCCCAAACAAGTGCTCAATAATGCGATGCGTGAAGTCGTGAAGAAGGAAGTTCTCAAACTTCTTCACGCCGGATTATCTATCCCGCACCACACACGCTGATTGGGTTAGCCCAAATCCAAGTGGTCCCTAAAAAGGGAGGAATGACAAATGCTGAGAACGCTTAAAAACGAACTCATTCCACAAAGACAAGTCCTGTGGTGGAGAATGTGTATTGATTACAGAAAAAACTTAACAAGGCAACAAAGAAAGATCACTTCCCGCCGCCCTTTATTGATGAAATGTTGGAGCGTTAGCTAAAACACTCTTTCTTCTCGCTTCCTTGACGGGTATTCTCGCTACCACCGATCCCGATCCACCCCGATGACCGTAGCAAGACCACGCTCACATGCCCATACGGAACCTATGCCTATCGTAGAATGTCATTTGGGCCGTAATGCGCCCCCGCTTTTTTCACGGTGCATGATGTCTATCTTCTCGCATATGATCGAAGAAATCATGGAGGTCTTCATGGACGATTTCTCCGCCTATGGTAAGACCTTCAAAGCTGTCAAGAACCTAGACCGGTCTTGCAGCGATGCCGTGAAAAGGACCTGGTACTTAATCGAAAAAGTGCCACTTTATGGTCCGAGAAGGCATCGTTTTGGGCACCTTGTGTCCGAGAGGGGGATAGAGGTAGACAAAGCTAAGATAGAAGTTATCGAAAAGCTACCACCCCCAAAGTGAACGCCAAAGGTATCCGTAGTTTCCTAGGCCACGCAGGTTTTATAGAAGATTCATAAAAGATTTTTTGCAAATCGCTAGACCTCTTACGGCCCCGCTAGCCAAGGATGTACCCTTCGACTTCACAGATGAGTGCTTGCACGCTTTCGAAACCCTAAAGAAAGCACTCATCTCGCTCCGATCATCCAACCCCTGGATTGGTCGTTGCCATTTGAAATCATGTGCGATGCTAGCGACTACGCTGGGTGCGGTCCTAGGCCAAACCAAGGACAAAAGCAAAGCATGCCATCGCATATGCTAGCAAAACTCGACAGAGCCCAAATTTAATTACGCCACACGTAAAAAGAGCTCCCCGGCAAAGAGTCTTTGCTATCGAGAAGTTTCGATCCTACTTAGTGGGCGCAAAAATAATCGCTTTATACGCACCATGCCGCCCTTAAGTACCTTCTCACCAAAAAGGATGCGAAACCTCGCCGATCCGCCGGATTCTTCTACTCCAAGAATTTGATATAGAAATAAAAGATAAAAAGGGAGTAGAAAATACGCCAGCATCATTTGTCGCGTATGCGTAACTAACATGCAGAAACCACCAATTAACGACACCCGCGCGACGACATGCTACTCAAGGTGTCGCACTTCAACCCATGGTACGCAAACATTGTGAATTACATGGTTGCAGGATACGTACCACCTGGGGAGAACAAGCGGAAGCTCCAAATGGAGAGCAAAGCGGCACCTATGGGATGACCCATATCCGTATGGGTGTGTGCGGACGGCTTGCCGAGAAGATGCGTACCTGGGAGGAAGGAATGCAGATCATCAAGAAATGCCATGCATCTCCCTACGCCGGCATCCGGGAGTATTTCGCACACAAGCCAAAATTTGGCAAAGGCGGATTCTTCCGGCCGACGATGTACGACGACACGAAAAGAGTTCATCGAAGATGCTACAACCGCCGAAGACAGGAACATCACAGCTCGTGATGCAATGCCCCTACACTACAACCTTCAAATAGAAATATTTGATGTGTGGGGCATTGACTACATGGGGCCATTCCGTAGATCCCATGATTGCGAGTATATCCCGGTGGCGACTACGTGTCAAAGTGGGTAGAGGCACTACCATGCGTAGTAGCCGATGGCAAGCATGCACGCAAGATGTTCCATGAAATCATCTTCCCCGCTTTTGGAATGCCACGCATGGTGATCGCTGACGGAGGATCGCATTTCAAGGACAAATCATTCAAGACATTCTTGAAAGAGCTTGGCACTCAAAGACAACATTGCTACCCCTTATCATCCGCAAACCAAATGGGCAAGCCGAAACCTCCAACAAACAAATCAAGAACATCCCCTCGCAGAAGACGGTCAACGAGATGGGGAAAGGCCGGAAGAACAAGCTACCCGATGCTCTCGGGCATATCGGACAAAGATACAAAGCCTCCATCGGCATGTCACCTTACCACCGGGTCTATGGCAAAACTTGCCATTTACCGCTTGAGCCGAGCATCGAGCTCATTGGGCCATCAAGAAGTGGAATATGGACGCCGACTCGGCGGGAAAAACCGCCGAGACAAATCTCTAACTAGAAGAATGGCGAGAGAAGGCGCACCACGCTGCAAAGCTCTACAAAGAGCGCACAAAAAGATGGCATGATCGCGATCAAATTCAAAGAATTCGCCATGGGAGACAAAGTACTCCTATTCAATTCCCCGTGAAATTATTCGGCGAAGGGAAGCCGAGAAGCAAATGGAAAGGACCGCATAATCGTCATCAATACATCGCCACACGGCGCAATCACAATTCAAGATGACGCAGTGAAATACAAAAGGTAAACGGTCAACGCCTTAAGCTTTTCTTCGAGCCAAGACTGATCTTAACCAAGAGCTCGATAGAATAGATTTATGCTTTGAGAATTAATTTGTATGATCAGCATATAAAAAAATTAATAATAATAAAAATGTATTAAAATTATCACAATTAAAAAAAATAAAAATACATATAATATTATATATATATATATAATAATAAAAACATAAAAAGTTATCTATATAGTTTTACTTTGTTTTTAATTAAGTATTTGCCTTTTTTTTTTTCCTTTTATTCTATTAAATTTATGCTGGTCATTTGCTACACAAAGAATTTTAACTTTCTAAATTAAATCAAAGCATAAACTATTTTCAAAATTCAAATTTGAGGATCAATTAGAGATCAAGAAGAAAGGAAATGTTTCTCGCGGCAAACCCCCGCTCAAAAACTTTTCGTAAAAGGAAACGAATGTGGACGAAAGCTCGACCAGGGGACACCTGGTGGTGCGCCACAAGACCACCTGGTGCGCCCGCACCCTGGCCGGGTTCCGCTTCGCCGGGATTTCACCCATCACCTTCCTCTTTCTCATAACCTACAATGGTGAGGTGAGCCCGCGAGATTTTAACCCGCCAAAACAGAGAGGAGTGTTTGTCCTATAAAATCCACCCTCCTCCTCTCCATTCTTCACACCTCTCCTTCTTGCTCTCCTCCTCCTCTCAAATTCTTTTTCCTCTAAGTCAAGAACAAGCAAAGGTTCTCTTCCTCCTATGGCTCTAGTACCATTTAAAAGAGAGGAAGCCATGACTTTCGCCTCCAAATACTTAGAGAAGAGGGAAACCCCGAAAAAAGCCTAGCTCTCCTACCTTCTCCAGCCAAGATTCCTACACCAAAGAAAAGAAGAAGGTAGACGGCAAGGAGAATGTCCCCATAGAGGAACCAAGAGTTTATGACGAAGAACTATTAGGGAATCTCTCCAAGCACTTCCAAAAAGGCGATTCTTGTTTCCCTTATACCTTAGAGCAATTGCCAAACGGACAATGGAGGAAGAAGGTTCCCAAACCACAGTGTTCGGGACAGCCAAAAGGATTCTTCGGGGATGACATTGAACCTCAAACGGGTCCTACAATCAAAAGTGTACAAAAGAAGATCACGTGATCTCTCAAACTTCATCCAAACCCTTAGAGGCAAGGTTAGCAGAGAGGCATAGTGCCAACATCCGCCTTAGGAAGAAGCTAGCGCACTTGCATGTTAGCATGCACGAGGAGCTCAAGCTCGCCGCTAAAGAGATGGGGGTAGAGCGCCGGTGGATCTCATTGACCTTTTCGAGTAGAAGTGCTCTACCTCTTTATCAATAATTAGGCGCAAGACTAGTTTAATTTTCAGTATTTTCCTTCCAATCATTTTGTAATTTCTTCAAGTGTGCGCCCCAGTTTTGAATTATTTATAAATTCAATAAAGTTTTATTATTATATTATTGTCTATGTCTCCACTTGTTTTTGTCCTTGTGCAAAAAAAGAAAATAAAAATAGGTACAAAAACAAGTGTGGGGAGGTTTCGCAAGTCAAAGGTACGCAATTTATTAAGATTAAATTTTGACTTGTGATCTTCTTTTAAGTGCTAAAACCTGAACCAAGTTAGCAAAACTCCATCTCTACATCTACCAATTGATACATGGCATGCGTACCTTTTATTCCTCGCCGTAATACCAAGCTTCATTAAAACAACTACTCATCCCGAAAAAACCCGATTCATGTGGGTTGCATATGCTCTATCTAGTCTAAGTTGTTGCCAAATATGATATGGTATAAATGGATTTGCTATGCCTTCGTCCGTAAGAGAAACTCAACATCCGGAATCTATTCTTTGAAAAAGAGAAATGTCTTGGGCTATGCTAAAAAAAAAAAAAAAATGAGATGAAAAATGGACAAGTGTCCGAGGGCGAGTAGAGCCCACATCTCTAAAAAAAAAAAAAAAAGAAAAAGAAGAAGAAATGAGATGAAAAATGGGCAAGTGTCCAAGGGCTTAGTAGGGCCCACATCTCTAAAAAAAAAAAAAGAGAAAAAGAAAAAGAAAGGAAGGAAATAAAAGACAAAAGTCTAGGACGAGCAGCGTAGCCCACCTCTCCAAAAAAAAAAAAAAAATTATAGCAATAAAGCCCATGCTTTCTCGAAAAATAAAATTTTATCTAAATAAAACCCCTGATAAAAAGTTGATCAAAAAGGATGAATGATAAGCACCTCTATTATAACCGCTCTATCCGGCAACCACTCAAGGCTTGGAGAAAAGCTAGAAAGCCCCACTACGATGAAAGGTAATAAAGGGTGGGAAAATGCTCACAAGGCGTGTAAGGCTTGGAATAACATGTATGCAAGCTTACATCTTGGAGATTGAACCACTTTAGTCCTCGTGCCTTCACCGAGGACGAGTAAAGGGCTAAGTGTGGGGGAGTTTGTTGACGGTAACCAACGACAAATTAAATACCGTCAACACAACACCAAAACAACCTAGAAATAGGAATTTCAACTAACATATTTCAAAGTTTTGGTGTTTATTTGACTTGCAGGTACAAACTCATGGATGATCACTTTGGGCCAAAAAAGACAAAGAAAAAGAAATAAAATCAACAAATAGAAGAAGGCCCAAAGGAGCAAATGGCAAGCCCAAACAGAAATCGCAACAAAACGTCGAAACCAGGCCGGGCCAAGTCCACCTTACAACTTTTCGTAGCAAGGAAGCCCAGCCGCCGAAGCCCGGCCAAAGCCGCCCCGGCAGTGTGTGCGCGCACCACCACCGTGTGCGGCCGCACCCGGCCGAGGGCGGTTCGAGCCCAGCTTCGGGAGGCGGTTTGTTACCTTCCAAACCGGTGAAACCGACGTGGGATGGTCGGTTTGGCGTACATGGAAGGTTTCCCTAGGTCGGTTTGGGTGTTTTTTAGCACTTAGGTCCCTCCCCCCCTTGTATAAATAGACCCCCTCTCCCTCTCAAAAAGCAATACAAATTCAAAGGAGAAACCAAATCCACTTGTGCAAGAGAGTAGAATTAGATCTTCTTCTTCTTCTACTTCTTCTATTCTATCTCCCAATTCTAGAGAGTGAGAGAGGGAAAAGGCTAGAAAGAAGCTTGATTCTTTCTACCAGAGTTGCGGTTCGCCCCTCGGTGTTCCGCGGTTCCTAGGAGGACGGAGTGCGGACTTGTCGGTACCCGCCCGGCTTGTACCTCTCGCAAGCCGCTTACGCTTTGGTAAGGAGTCTTGTGATTATCTTGCAGCTACTTAATTTCCTTCGCACATTTCTTAGTCTGTTGTAGACTTGCGGGATTGGTAGATCGCTTTACGTTAGTTCTTGGTGGAGGGACTCTTTGACCGGGAACCTTGGCCAACATCAAGAACTCGCGGACCAATAGTGCAAACGTGGTGTTTGGACTAGCGTTCACCTACCTTTTGTGGCGCATCCCACCTGGTTGAGGGGGGTAGGCGGCTTGGTCGTGACAAGCCTTGTCCGTCCCTTGAAATCCCCCACGTTCGGGTGCGGCGCAGCTAATTGCCTGACACCGTTTTTTGAGCGTGGCCGGTGCCCGAAGTGAGTAGACAAATGACTTTTTAGGAATCACCGCCTCGAAAACTTAGCCTATAGATACCTCGCTACTCTTAGAAAAACAAACCCTTGCCTTAGGTTGACATAGACCTGAAAAGCCACCGCGCGACCGTCCCCTCGTGAAAAATACGATACCCCGCTACCACCGGGTGAAGTGCTACAACGGTATTTCCGCGGCGCTATGGATTTCTCCGTGTGCGTAAGAAACACCAACAATCATCAACGCGCTTTGCGGCAATCCACCGGGTTATCTCTCGCATGAAAATGCCATCGACATCGGAGTCATAGCAGTTTTCGGGGATCAGGACCTCGCAAGAACCGCAGAGGGGGCAGTTGCCCCGGGGCAGCGAAACGTGCATGCCCTCGAGCAAGACAGGGAAGACAAAGAGGAGAAGGAAAAGAAAGAAAAACCGGACCCCGATGAGGACCACTACAAACCCCCGCGCGCCCAGCCAGTGGAGGAAACCAAGCAAATCAGGCTCTTCCCGAATGACGAAACCAAGGTAGTGACTATCTCCGCAATGTTGGACCCCGACTTCGAGGCGAACCTCACCCATTTCCTCCGCGACCATTGCGATGTTTTCGCTTGGTCGGCCGAGGACCTCCAGGGCGTCGACCGTCAGATAATCGAGCACAAGCTTAATATCCGGGAGGGGGCAACCCCGTGCAAGCAGAAACTCCGCCAAATGTCCGAAGAGAGAAAGCAGGCAGCACAAGTCGAGGTCAATCGCCTCCTAGACGCCAAAGTGATAAGACCGGTAAAGTACCCAACATGGCTATCCAACGTGGTCCTCGTTAAAAAAGCAAGCCTCTCCAAGGACAAGGCAGAACCTCCGAGATGGAGAATGTGTGTGGACTTCACAAGTCTCAACAAAGCATGTCCGAAGGACGACTTCCCCCTACCCCGCATCAGCACGCTCGTAGACGCAGCCGCGGGGTGTGAAATGCTATCACTACTCGACTGTTTCTCGGGGTACCACCAAATCTGGATGAACAAAGAAGACGAGGAGAAAACCAGCTTCATAACGCCCACCGGCACATATTGTTTCAGGAGGATGGCAGAGGGCCTCAGGAATGCAGGGTCCACCTTCGCAAGAATGACCGCGGAAGTCCTCGCGGACGACAAGGCAATCTCCGCCCTACGTTGATGATATTGTTGTGCGAGCAAGCTCGGAAACGACCACATAGCGCACCTCGAAAGGGCATTCCTTAAAACTCCGCGGGGCCGGGCTCAGTTAAACCCCGCAAAGTGCGTCTTGAGTCGGCGGGGAAAATTACTGGGTGCCTAGTCTCCGCAAGGGGCATCAAAGCAAACCCAACCAAGATTCAAGCAATCACAAAAATGGAACCCCCGACGAACAGGAAATTGGCACAACATCTCGCAGGCCGCATGGCCTCCCGAAGCGATTCATCTCAAGGTCCGCAGAGCGGGCCCGCCGTTCTTCCGTGATCCCGAGAGCATCGGAGCCTTTCAACCGGGGTCCAAGACAACAAAGAGGCCTTCGACGACCTCAAGCAAGACCTCCTCAACCCGACAACCCTCGCAAACACAGAGCCCGGCGAGGGCCTCCTACTCTATGTGGCGGCCTCCCCCCGCACGCGGTAAGCGCAAATCCTCGCTAAGGAAGTCACGAACAACACCAAGTGTGACAACTCCCCATCTACTACGTATCGAAGTCCTCGAGGGCCCCAAAGGCAACTATACTGAGCCAGAGAAAGTAGCCTACGCCGTAGTCATGGCCGCAAGAAAGCTTAAACATTACTTTCGGTCCACATGAGATCACGGTGCCGCCTTGCTTCCCGTTAGAGAACATCTTCGAAAAAAAAAAAAACCCCGAGTCAGTGGGAAGGATAGCCCGCTGGGCAACGGAACCGGGCGATCACGTGATCAAGTTCGGTGGGCGTAATAGCAATTAAGTCCCAAGCCCTCGCGGACTTCGTGGGCCGATTGGACCCCCGACGTATATAATCGGGCGGCAAAGTTGGACCCAATATGGACAAGTGTACACTGATGGAGCCTGGGGCTCCGCGGGCGCGGGGATTGCAGCCATCCTCATCTCACCATCCGGTGTAAAGCTCCGCTACGCAGCGAGGTTGGAGTTCCCATGCACCAACAACATCGCAGAATCACGAGGCGCCATACGGCCCTGAACAAACTTCGCTCTATCGGGCCAAGAAGGGCCATTATCGAAACAGACTCGAAGTTGTCTCAGGCCATGTCGAGAAAAGCTGCAAAGCCCGAAACCTAGAGCTACAGAAGTACCTTCTCAGGGTCCGGAAAACGGAGGCCTTCTTCTTGGGCATCACCACAAAAAACCATAGCGGGGCGGGGACAACGGCGAGGCCGACGAGCTAGCAAAGGCAGCGGCGAAGACAAGGTCCGCTACCCCCGGGCGTGTTCTCTTAAGTCCCAACCAAGCCAGCCGTTGAAGGACCCCGCCCGCGCTAGGTTCGTGGAACGCCATAGCAAGCGAAGATTGAGGGCCCCGATAATAGCATACATCAAAGGCCGATTCGAACCCGAGTCAAAGGAAGAGGAAAAGAGGATAGCACGTAAGGTGAGGGGATACTGAGAATGATCGTGAACAGCCTATACAAGGCATCGGGTCACAGCACCATGGCTCAAATGCGTCTCGACCTCCGAGGAAGAGCAATCCTCGCAGAAGTGCACGAGGGCATCTGCGGCTCACACAACGGACCCCCGCGCGACTCGTCGGAAAAACATTCAAAGCGGGGTTTCTATTGGCCCACCGCTCTAAGTGATGCCGAGAACCTTGTAAAGCGTTGGGGGATGCCAACTAACAGCCCATCACTCAAATCTCCCCGGGGCATCAACCACACCAATCCGCCCAACGTGGCCCCTCCAAAGATGGGAATCGACCTCGCCGGTCCAATGCCGCCAGCGCCGCCGGGAACCTCCGCTACGCCAGCTTGTAGCCATTGAGTACTTCACAAAATGGATCGAAGCCGGCTCCTCGCAACGATAACCTCGCACTCGGTGCAGAAGTTTTTCTGGCAACAAATCATATGCCGCTTCGGGGTCCCAAGAGAAATCACGGTAGACAACGGCACACAATTCGACTGCGAGGCCTTCAAACAATTCTGCTTCGAGATCGGAACCAAGATACACCCTCGCCCCGTCGGACACCCCCGCCTAACGGCCTCGTGGAGAGGGCCAATGGCACAATCCTGCAAGGCATCAGCTCGAAAATTCAGGGCAAGCCAAGGGGTACCTGGGCGGAGCATCTCACACTAGTGGTTTGGTCACATAACACCTCCGAATGCAGAGCAACAAAGTTCACCCCATTCAAGCTACTTCGTTCGGGGGAGGCCGTGCTCCCGGAGGAACTAACCCACGGCTCCCCAAGAACAACCCTCGCGCCGACGTAAGAGAACCCCCTCGCCGCTGACCTTGTCGAAGAAGTCCGCAATCGCCGTCCTCAACCTCCGCGCATACCAGCAAAGAAACCCGCAAATGGCGTGACAAGAAGGTCAAGCCCGTGACCTCGCAGTCGGGGATTTCGCTCATCGAAGCAAAACGCTCAAATGGCGGGAAAATTTGTGGCCAAGTGGTCGGGACCCTTCCTTGTCACAAAGTCAACAAGACCCGCTCATATCACCTGCAAGACCTAGATGGAAACGACCTACCACGTACCTGGAACATAGACGACCTCCGCAAATACTACCCATAGCGGCGCCACACCTCGGCGTTCGCGAGCTGTAAGATTTCCTTGTTCATTTTTGTTTTCCCTTCTTCCCTTTAAGTTTCTTGTAAGACTCTATCATGTAACCGTGGGCTGCACTCTTTCCTCGCGAAGGCGCGAGTTTTTAACGAGGCAGCACCCCATTTTATCAATATACGCAGATATTTCCCCGAAAAACTTGAATCCGCTTATGTCTTCAAAACACAACACCGAAAGGGGCGAAGCGGTGACTCTCCGCCCTAATCGCGCACTCGACAAGGATGATTGGCCCCGCCAGGCTTCCGCCTCCGCCAAAGACCCCGGCTAAGCCAAACATGCCGGGGCTCGCAAAATCAAACCCCCGACGCGGACCCCGAATATGGGCCGTGGCGGAGGTACAAAAAAGACGCCGCACCACTCCGCAAAGCGCGTGCGAGGGCTCGCGAAAATCAAACCCCGATGCGGACCCCGAGTATGGGCCGTGCGGAGGTACAAAGACGCCGCGCACTCGGCAAAACGTGCCGGGGGCTCGCAAAAATCAAACCCCGACGCGGACCCCCGAGAATGGGCCGCGCGGAGGTACCAAAAAGCCGCGCACCTGCAAAAAACGCGCCAGGGGCTCGCGAAAATCAACCCCCGACGCGGACCCCGAGTATGGGCCGCGCGGAGGTACAAAAAGACGCGCACCCTGGCAAAACGTGCCAGGGGCTCGCAAAAATCAAACCCCGACGCGGACCCCGAGTATGGGCCGTGCGGAGGTACAAAAGGCCGCGCACCCTGGCAAAACGCGCCAGGGGCTCGCGAAAATCAACCCCCGACGCGGACCCCGAGTATGGGCCGCACGGAGGTGCAAAAAGACGCGCACCCTGGCAAAACACGCCAGGGGCTCGCAGAAACCAAACCTTGACGCGCTCCCCGGCAAAACAAGCCAGGGGTTCGCGAATAACACGCAAAAAGCTTGCAAAGTGTCAAAACCTCCATTCACAACAAGTGCAGCACCAAGGACACCAATACAGGCCACCCAGTACAACGCACCAAACAGCTCCACCAACAAAAGGACAGGCACTTCACTGCCCTCGCAGGCAAAGGACACCCACCTAACTCCATCAAGTCAAATAAAGAGCCACCCACCACCGTACAACCCCCACACCACTATAAAACCAGCTCCACCAACATCCCAACACCACACCGCAAAACCCACAAGCCAAGAAGGGGCACATTACCAAAGCAATGCCCCTAGAACTAGCAAACCCGCGCTCTTACAGCGCGAGCCGGCACAAACCTCGCAATAATCAACGCCGCAATCTCACCCCCGGCACCGCAATGGAAAATGTAAAGCACCAGCAACTAGCAGCGCAACAAGGGCTCCCCGCGCACACAACCACCAAAGTCAGCCAACAAAGACCGCGCTTTGAATCCATCGCCACGGAGCCCACCCCCCCAGGGCCGGGCACGCAATGGAGAATGTAACATCCTCCCGAGCGACAAGACGCCAAAGGAATCAAAGTTCCAGCGGCAGAGCCCGGGAGCTGCGTAGCGCAGCCCCCGCTCAATCGGGCCTCGCAAGAAGGGCATTCATTCAGCGCAAGTTTCCGAACCATCACCCCGACACCACATCTACCAACTCGAGAGCACCCTCGGCGCCCCGGAGCGTAGACAAGCAACCCCGCATCCACATGGATAGGAACAGAGGCCTCGGGAAAAGCCAACTAGCAGGCAAACCCTTAACCTCGAAACCCGTGGGTAACCTTGGGCAACCCAAGAGAGAAGCCGAGCTAGTCGGTTTCCTCTCTCCGCAAGCAAGGAAAGCATTGCGGATAGCCAATGCGCCCCGCATAAAACATGTACCCCCGCGGTCAGGCAATGGAAAAACTGTCGTCTCGTCCTCACAAATAACAAAAACCCTACAACTAACACCCCGCAAGACAACGAGCCTCGCTAAAAGAAGCGAGGGCGTCGCCATTGCGCAACTAATACCCCGCAAGTCGGCCGAGCCTCGCTAAAAGAAGCGAGGGCGTCGCCAAGCAAGAACTAACACCCCGCAAGACAACAAGCCTCGCTAAAAGAAGCAGAGGGCGTCGCCGCGCAACTAATACCCCGCAAGTCGGCCGAGCCTCGCTAAAAGAAGCAGAGGGCGTCGGCCATTGCGCAACCATACCCCGCAGTCAGCGAGCCTCGCTAAAGAAACCCCAGAGGGCGTCGCTGCGAACTAGTACCCCAAGCAGGATAGCGAGCCTCGCAAAAGAAGCAGAGGGGCGCGCTGCGAACTAACACCCCGCAAGACAGACGAGCCTCGCAAAGAAGCAGAGGGCGTCGGCTGGAACTAACACCCCGCAAGACAACGAGCCTCGCTAAAAGAAGGTAGGGCGTCGCTGCAAGAACTAATACCCCCCGCAAGATAGCGAGCCTCGCTAAAAGAAGCAGAGGGTGCCGCCACGCAACCAATCTCCGCAAGATAGATAGCGAGCCTCGCTAAAAAGAAGCAGAGGGCCGGCCGCAACTAACACCCCCGCAAGACGAGCGCCTCGCTAAAGAAGCAGAGGGCGTCATTTGCTGCAACCAATACTCCGCAAGGTAGCGAGCCCCGCTAAAAGAAGTGGGCGCCGCCGCGCATCTAAATACTCCACAAGCAGCGAGCCTCGCAAAAAGAAGAAGAGGCCCTCGCTGCAATTTCATCTACGCAACCATTCAAAAACCCCGCCAGGCGGCATTACCTCGCCAACAACACAAGTAAAATGTCGCCGCCCAAAGACCCAAGCGCCAACATATTTACAAAAAACCCCGGCGAAGGGGGACAAGTTCACAACAACCCCAATGAAGGGGGACAATTTTACATCAACCCCCGCGACGGGGGACAATTTTACAACAACCCCACGAAGGGGGCCAATTTTACATCAACCCCGCGACGGAGACAAATTTTACAACAACCCCGCGAAGGGGGACAATTTCACAACAACCCCGCGAAGGGGGCCAATTTTACATCAACCCCGCGACGGGGGACAAATTTTACAACAACCTCGCGAAAGGGCATCTCCGAGCCAAAAGCCCCTCAAGAATGATCACGCTAGCCACCTCCTCAACAAACCTCTCCAACACTTCCTCCACGAGGATCGCCGAGACTCGCTCCCATGAACTCCGCCACGCCAACCACCTCGACGTCCAAGAAACGAACCTCCACCTACTCCTCCCGACCAACCCTCCGCCAACGTCCCCTCGGCCAAACTCAGCGCCCCCACAATAGGGAGCAGCCCTAACAACGGGAGTGGCCCCCGGAGCACTCTCCGCCGAAAGACACGCCGCAGTCACGCGCATCTAGCTCGTCGGTTCCGGCCGCACAATCACCGCCGACCCTCAACCCCACCTCAAACTCAACCTTACCAAGCGCAATAGCAACAAATCCTCATCCCCCGAGGTCCTCATCCAACACACGGCCCACGGCCCCCGCCCAATACCATCCGCTCCACTTGACGATCCGACAGTCATATTCACGCCTTAAAACCCCGCGGCCCGGGTTCTTCACATCATACCTCCTAGTACGCGCCACCAAAAAGCCAAGCCGATCCCGGGTACTTCATCATCGCGTGAGCCCGGTCTCCCCGAGATGAAAATGTCTTGGTAATTCATCATGAGGGGGGATGACATTGAGCACCTCCCGCGCAGGCCCCGCAGGATCCCCGCGGCAGCCAAGGGTCGAAAAACACGCCCGCAAAGTTCAAACACCCGACCATAACGATTAAGTAAAATGCTAAACAACGCCTTGCTTGACTAACAAAATAGCAGCGCAATCAAACACAGTTAACCTTCAACCTCTCTCGAGTGCACCAAGTACATTTACAGGAACCTCCAACGAGGCTCCCTAACTCCTACACACGTCGCAAGACATCACTCCCGAGGAGGTCCTCAACCCGGGTCATGGCGGCTGAGCCGTCCCCGGCAGCTTCGACTTGCACCCGGGGGCAGCATTGTCGTCACCTTCCGCAGGCACCTTCACGGGCAGCTCCGCCTATCTTGGTCAACCCTCGCCTCCGGCGCAGCGTGGGGGCCAGCATCCTCACGGGCCCCGCAGCCCCACAAGAAACCACGTTGTCCCTTACTCGAGTACGGCCGCCAAAAGCCTGCACGAAGATAGGGTCGCAAAAAGCACCAAGGGCATTCCAACTGACAACAAGCATCACGAAAAGGAAAAAAAACCTGTACCCGCGCGGTCGCGGCCTGGGCCTCCTCCATGGCCACGTCATGTCCAACATCCATAAAGAACTTCTTCAGAAACCTCCCCGCCAGGTAGCGGAGGCCCTCGTCCTCCCGCGCCGCATCCATCTCCTCCCTCTTCGGAAACTTGAGCTTGCGGGGCTCATTGAGATGTGGGCACCCCAAGCTAGCAAAGTGTGACCAAGCGCCATCGCCCCACATACCCTCCGAAGTCCGCCGCATGATGAACCAATGAGTCACGCCGGAAAAGCGTCGACTTCAGCCACTTTCGGCGATGGCACCAGCTCCACGGCGGGCAGGGGGGCAGAGCCGCTGCTCCCGGCGTCCACTAGAACGCTGTCGAGGGTCTCTTCACCGAAAGCATCCCCGCCAACCACGCGTCATCGCGCGAGGACAGCCGTTGCTCCAACTCCGCCACCTTCTTCAGCGCGGCCTCCTCCCCGGACCTAGCCTCGCGCCCTCGGTGACCAGGTCAATGTTGCGGCGGGAGGTCTCCACCACTTCGTCATGCGCCTTCTGGAACCTCTCCCCGCAAAGGCATAGGCCTCCGTCTGTTTCTTCAGCTCCGCATCGGGCGTGCCACCACCCCCTCGGCGCGCTCCACCTCGGGCGGCCCACTTCTGCGCAGACCTCCGCGTCATCCTTGGCGTCGCGCGCCGCCCCGCAGCACGCGCCAGGACCAGGATCTCAGCGGCCTTCACCGCGATGTCTTCTTCTAGCTCCGGCCCAGGAGGCGGAAGGACAGCCGTGCTCAGCCTCGGGATTCGCACGCGCCCCGTACACGTGCCAAAAAGAAAGCGCCTCTCCGCCTCGTTCGATTCGAATTGGCATTCTCCGATATCGGGGCCGGTGGCGATCAGACTCGGGTCCACCGAGCAGCCTCTCGCGAACCGAAGTCGTCGACGCAGCACCGACCATGCCCCGCTTCCCACCGATATCCCGCGTCATCGAGTTCCCCTCAACCTCCCGGCCCCCACCAGGATATTGCACCGAACCCGGTCCGGCGGGGCCGGGCGGGACCGGGGCGCCACATGAAGGGGGGCCGCGGAGGTACTCGAGCCGCAAGCGCCCCGAAGACACCTCGACCATCGCCGCCTTCCCGGTCAACGGCGGGGCGCTGAACAATGGCATCGGCCGTCTCCGACGGTGGCGCGGCACCTCCTCCGCCAGGACATCCTCAACCTCGTGCGGAGAGTCCACCTCCTCCTCTCGCGCGACGGAGTCCCCGCGACAACCGGGGAAAGAACCCGGTCCCCCACCGAACCAAGGGGCCAGCCATCCTCCTCGCTCTCGCTGGAGAGCCGATGTCGTGAATAAGCGAACCCGCCCGGCCGCAAGTGGGGGCGACCCGCGACCAGGGCAGCGGGCGCACCCCAGCCCGCTGGACGTGGCAGCCCCCGTGTCCAAACGGGCCGCTTTACACCTTTGCCCCCCACGCCCCGCGCATCCCATGTGGGGCCATCCGGGTGAATTTGGCCCTCTTCTTCCGTTGCTTGCTCGTCGCACCTGCCCCCCCACCTCCTCCAGGCTTGGGCGGTCGAATTACAAAATGCCGAACCCGGTCAAACACCCGGTTCAGCCTTCGATGACTCCCGAGGGCCAAGCGGATCGCTTAGTACTCCGCGTCCTCGCACTTCCCAATCAGCTCCTCGGTCCGCCCCTCGACCTCAACAAGGACCCGGCTGATCGCCGACTTACGAGCTTCGACCTTTGGATCCGATGCTCCCACGGAACCTCGAACTCCACCTTGGAGACTTCAGGCCCAAACTCCGCGGCTTATCGACATCCTCCACCTCCGGCCGCGCCTGCGAGGCCGACAGGCCAGCCGCACCCTCGCTGCCGCGAATTCCTCCACCAGATCCCGCCCGTCCGGGTATCCGGACATGTTAATCAACATGGCCTGCTGCTCCGCCGGGGGCATTGGTCTCCACCCACGCCCTTCCGCGGGTCGCCAAGGTTGCATAGAGCCCCGCACAGATCAATCGCCTCCGGCAGCCTCATAGTAAAACCACTTCGACAACCAGTCCGCACTTTTACTTTCACTTCTTCTGGGCTCGCCGGCAACAACGAGCGACAAGCGCAGACGCGAAAGGTGTAGACCGCTGCATCGCGCTAATCGCCACCCCGCACAGTCCCCACCCGGCGAGGGCGGGGACGCACGCGATGGGCGTACAGGAAGGCCTCCCTCCACGTCCGAACGAGGCCCGCGGCAGCAGGCCTGCACGAAGATGCACAGCTTCGTAAAGCACGCTGGCCCAGCTTGGGAAGCGGAGTCCAAGACGCCTCATCACACCCAACACGAACTCCGCCCTTGAGGGAAGCGCAGGCCGGCGGTGAAGAACTCCGGCTGAACACCACAACCTCGTTGTCACGAGGTTTGGGGATACATCACCACGGGGCGCCCGGGCCTTCGCCTCTTCAAGATAACCCAGCCCGAGTACTCCTTGAGCTCGGTTTCCCCCACCTTGCCGGGGGAGAACATCAGCATCGAGAGGTCTCCTTGGGCTTGCCCTTCGCCGCATCTCCAACCTTCGCCATCCTCCACCACAGAAACTTGAACCGAAACCCCGCAAAGAAAACGCCGACACCCGCGTCCCGCTGTTGAACAGAACGAGGGCAAGCACGGGAAACACGAGTGAACAGAGGACGGACGTGAATGCAGGAGAGTAAAACTTGAGAGCGCAGTAACTTTTACACGCCGCCGCGCCACCGCTATTTATAGGGGCCAAAGCGCCGCCGAACGGACCCCCGAGGACAAAGAGGATCTGCTGCCACGCACACCGACGTTCAGGTCCAACGCCTCAGATTCAGCTCAAGAACTCAACCGCCTCACCCATGACAAAACCTAACGCGTGTCAAAAACGAATCCACAACCGCCCAACAAAGAACTAGGGCGTCGCCGGGCGGGATAGCCCCCGCAAACGCCGAGGCCGCCCACGGGCCTCCCTCCTAAGGTTCGTTGCCCCTGCCCGACAAAGACCGACCAAACCCCGAGGGGCTACCGCTTTGGGGAGGGACCGCCCGAGGGACCCCGATGAGCTCCTGGGACCAAAACACGACACCCCCCGCAGCGCGCGGCAGGCCAACACGGCACCCCACAGCGCCGGGAAGCGGAGGCCAAAGATGACACCCCGCAGGCGCGGGGGCGGTGAGGTCTACACGACACCCCGCAGCGCTGGGACGACAAATGAGGCCAAAGACGACACCCGCAAAGGCAACAGAGCAACGCAACACCGCAGCGCGGGGGCAACAAAACAGCAACACCCGCAGCGCGGGGCGAGGCCAACACGGCACCCCCGCAGGCAGCGCGGCAGCCGGAGGCCAAAGACAAACACCCCGCAGCGCGAGGCAACAGAGAGCCGGGCGGCGCCCGCAGCACGGGGGTGGCGAGACAGAACAAGCACCCCGGTGCGTGGGCAGCAAGAGGAAGACCTCCGTGAGCTGGGGCGCGCGAGCCCTGCCGAACTCAGGGGCCAAGCGGGCGGCGCAAGAAGGGAGAAACCCTAATAGATCCTAAGGCGCATCGTGGCGTGTTTTTTACCTTTCCACCCCCAGGGGAGTTTGTACCGCCTAGCCTCGCGCTGGCCCTAGACGTAAGTGGCAAGCGTGTCGTGTCCCGATTTGTAACTACAAAGAAATACCGACGGACGCCTATAAATACGGACCCGACAGGACGTATTGAAGGGGACGGTTGAGTGGACATTTTATGACCTATCAATCGAAAAGAGACTTTCTCGGGATCAACACTTTTGACCACGCCACTCACACGGGACCCGGCCCTTGGGCCCCAGCCCACGCGTGTCCCCCCCCTCGTGGGAAACCCCTCGCTCCTCCTCCCACTACCCCCGAGTAGGAGGATAGGAGGGCAGGAGCATCCCCACAATGTTGATCATCATTCTCCAAACTAAACTAGGCCGAGATCCTTTTTCTCACAATGTGCATTCCCGAAATAATGTCGGGATGTTCGCACGAGCAATATATTTTTGTTTAGCGCGGTTGATAAATTTTCTTTGATGCTTGAAGTTTAGGCTATTTTTTGTGAGTATATCTTGTTCACTTTGTCGGCATTGACTGGTGTAGCCGCCCCACCCATGTTGCCATCACGTCGGTGTAGCGCCGCTTGTATCATCGGTGTCCATGCGTTACATATCGGTATTTGTCGGTAGGTAAGTTGTTGCTCTAGCCGTTGGACGGAGGATTTAGTTATAGTTTGTGGCTCTAACTAGGACCAATCCATTCTTTAGTCCGAACCTAAAAACAATGGTCCTGACTAAGGCCTTGTACCCAAAGTCCATTCTCTACTAGCTAGTAGGATCTAAACCAACCGAATGCACATAAGTGATTTTAGCACATCTTTTTTTTTGGGTAAAGGATGTTAAATTCGGCTTCATATATCCGACCAATTATAACAAAGTCCAACACAAAACAAAGTTTTGGGTCAAAAACAGATTACAACCTTACACACGGAAACTAAAAGGAAAAGTTTAATTTTGACTAAACAAAACCAATGTGTCACTACTACGTAATCGCCGTCACTACCGCCGGTATCCTTTGCCGAAATTTAGTCCACCGGCAATGATGAACCATACCGGCGGTGATGAGCCGTTCAGCGCTGGACAACCGTAAACTCCACGGGCTCGACTAAATCCGGCGGTGAAGATTTAGATCACCACCGGGTTAAATCATTCCCCGGCAGTGTTCTTGATGGACACAGATTACTCGCGGGTTTGAATAAGAACCGATAACGATTTGAAGATTGACACAACCGGGCTGAATTAGAACCGATAGCGATTAACTTGGGAGGGGAAGCAAAATACAATGACAAGGAAGAGTAAAACAAACAAATGTAAATAGATCGATTGACACGCATCGGATTAACAAACTACTGATCCATTAACAAACGACACAACCAAATTAAACTGTCATAGAAAAACAACTGATATAATAAATTAACATAAAAAGAAAGCGGCTGGCCTAATTATAAGCCGCCTTCTTGGCCTTCATGGCCGCCCGCTGGCCTTCTTCCCGGCGGCCGACTCCATCTCCTCCAGTTTGGCCGGTATCCCCTTAGCGAGGTTATCGGCCAAGTACTCGATCTGGAGGCCGATGATGGACTTCTCCTCCAAGTGGTGATTCACCGTTGCCATGCCAACTTGGTCGGCCAGGCTGTTGAGCTTGTTGCGGGCGGCGCTGAGGCGATGCAGGATGAACTTCTCCGCCCGGTCGGCAGCCATGTCGATCGTCGGCGGTGTCACCGACCCGGCCGGCTAACTGTGAAAACGGGGTAGAGAGGGGAGTGTGTTTGGAGAGCGGAGTGTTGGAGAGCGGACCGGAGACAAGGGGTTATGTACGTATAAATAGGACTCAGCCGCGGTTAATTTCTAAGACGATGGAACAGTTGAACGCAAATGATAGAAAATTAAGATTGACACGCATCATATTAAACCGATAGAAGGAAACAGTGGGACCCAAATTAACGAAAGATAAAGAGATTGACATGCAACAGATTAACCAACAACTCATTCCTTAGCAAATTAACCACACAGATCATTGTATCTTACACATCCACACAAATCAGACAACACATAAATTAACATAAAAAAGAAGAGAACCTAGGCCGCCTTCTTGGCCTTCTTGGCCGGCTTCCTGGCGGCCGCCTTCCTAGCCTCCTCCTCCATTTTGGCGGTATCCCTCGACGAGGGTATCGGCCGAGAGTCGATCCGGAGGGCGTAGAAGTTGGCCCTCTCCTCGGGGCAGATTCACCTTTGGTAGGCCAACGTCGTCGGCCAAGCCGCTTCAGCTTTGCTGAGGGGGCGCGCGCTGAGGCGCTCCACAAATAACTTCATCTCCTCCCGGGTGGCGGCCATGTCGGCGATCGTGGGCGGCGAGTTCGGCTTTCCCGTGAGAGGGGCACGAAAGAGAAGTTAGTGTTGGATAACGGAGGGGGGGCGCGGGGACGGGATATAAATGTGGCGTTTCGAAAGACGGTTCCTCGAAAAAACGTAACCGGCGACCGCTGCACCCAATGGCCATCTCCTCGGCACTCAACGCCGATCGTATTTCCAAAGCACAACCGACCAGTTAATTATTTTCCAAAGAACAAGTTAAGATTCAAATCAAATTTTAATTTTAATCGCTCTTTGAACTGAAACGAAAACAGATTCAAGGGCAGAGGGAGCAACACACAACAATAATATATATAATTTTTATTTTATTAATATATACAAACAAAAAAAAAATGAACATAAAATAAAAATGATAAAAAAAAAAAAAAAAGAGGAAGGCTGCGCCCTAGTCCTCGTCCCTCCTCCTCCTCCTCCTCCTCCTCAGGGCGTCGTCCTTCTTGGCCAAGGCCTTGAGGACGATCCCGGCCACCGCTCCACCTTGGGGGCATAGTGGTTCATCTTATCTTCCGGGGTGGATCCACCCTTGAAGAAGACCATGGCCGTCCGCCCCTTCCTTCAGGTTCCCCGAAGGCGGGACCGGAGACGATCGAGGGTGAAATCCTCTCGATCATCTCCCCCGAATGCGGCTCCGACCAGCAAAGGTCATTGGCCGCCGCCTCTAGCCGCCGGGTGGCCGAAGGTCCATGCGGCGGTCCCGCTTAGGAGAGAGGGATGTAGTCGGAGTCGGAGTTGAGTCGGAGTCGGAGTCGAGTCGGAGCCGGGTCGGCCGCCAGCGCCTCCACCACGGTTCCTTGCCCTTCTCCTCCGCCGCCTCCATCTCCTCCCGGGTGCGCTTGTTCGATCCCCCGGCACGAGGCAGCCATGGCGGCCGATGAGCATAAAGAGAATGTGGCTGGATTAGAGAACCGGAATGGATGAATGCCATGATCGAGTGTGTGCTTAAATAGTGAGTTAGCCGGGTGCTCCACTTCCCCACGATCGAGCGCTTGGCGTCAAAGCAACCGCTTGGAATTCCCACGATCGCCGGTTGAATTCACACGATCTCTCTGCGGCCGGCGTTTCCCACACCGCACGGTTGCGCCAATTCTGGGCTGCGTTTCCAATGGCGCGCGGACGACAATAGTCTCCACCTTCATTGATCACTGCCGGGCCCACACATGAACCGACGGTGATTAACAAACGTGAAACAAATACTTATATCTGTAAAAAATCGATTTATTGAAATCATTAATTTTATCTCAGCGTTAATGCATTGAGAGTTCAACTAACCCCCGTTACGCCTGCCATGTACAATCCATATTATAAATTTTCATTTTAGTATACATATATATAGGCTGCCGTAGGTCATGGCCTGGATACGTCATGGCTGCAGCCTTGAGAATCGTGTTGCTCTAGTATTCACTACCGCCCGCTTAATTAAACCGGCGGTGTCTCTACTTCCCATGAGAAAAGGCTGAGCACGCCGCTGCTGCTGCGCCGACGGGTTATATCAATGTCGCAATAACAACGCCGGGGTGCACTTTTCAAAGACCGGCGGTGATCACATATATCACTGTCGGTCACTATGCGGCGCGTGTTATGGAGTATCACCGCCGGGTTAAAACGGAGAACCGGCAGCGTTTTTTGCATTGTCAATCGGGCGGGCACCGCACGCCCGGCGGCCCGACCCCCGCAACATTGCGGCGGGAATCAAGCTGTTGCCACGCTCGCCGCACCACGCCACGGTGCTTGGTTTATGCCGGTGCCAATTATCCGCAGTGAACGTCCATATCACTGCCGGGTGCCTATTGAAACCGGCGTGATCGGTCATTACCACGGCATCTGGCCTATAAAAACGGCTAGTGCGGCCCTTAGGTTTGCAATTCAGTTCTCTTGGTCCTCTTTCTTGATACTCTTGATTCAGGTTGCCTTCTTCTTCTTCCTCGATCTTCTCTGCTACTCTCCACATACATATCTATGGCCTCTCTATGGGAGAAATCCCTCCACGCATGTATATTGTTCTTATGCATCTTAGGCCACCAAAATGGTTCACACACAAGAGGTGCTACAAGAGTCTTACTGAAGATTGAGCAGTGCCGAAGGTTAGAACCGCTGTGAGATTCACGGAGCCATCCGGTTCTGTGTGCTTGAGAGGCCGGGACACCTTGGATTTACATGTCCATATGAGAGACATGGCATTCTCCGGATAAGATCATAGCGATTTATAAAAATCTGCTTCAATGAAAATCTCCTTTGGTGATCAAAGCGATTTTCATAGATTAACATGATCTTCTCCTGCGAATGCCTATGCATGCTTGTCATTGGACTAAACCACGGCTTTGGCTGAGCAAAGAAAATCAGAAGGCATCCTTGCCGTGGATTCAATGTAAATCCGAGTTATGCCCTCCTTGTAAGATCGAGCACAAGAAACCTCACAGAGCAATCGATGGAACGTCCAACGGCGCCGATGGGCTTTCAAAATCCCATCGTAATTTCGTCGGCAAGAATCACATAACCTTCGGCGTTTTTATTTTAAATGTGTTTGTACACTTTGATGAGAACATTGATCTATTCGTGGAAAGGTCTTTGTTATCATATATGTAACTTTTTTCAAGGTCTTTGTTATCATCTATGTAATCGGATATTGTAATCGGTTTGCTCCTCTCGATATATATGTAATCGTGTTCCTTTCCAATGGATGTTTGCATTTATATATCATACGGGCGCCAGTTTCTTATTTTTTTTCGACTCACTTATTATTTTTCATTGACGAACATAAATATATAAATGCTCTATGTATTAACCGAAAAGTTGGTAAACATCATTCAAACACACAACTCAGTAAAAAAAGGTCCCGAGAATTAATCTCACGGCGGTGAAAAGAGATTAAATATTTCGGCAAACACCTCAAGAACTTCATGTTGAAGGTCTTGTCCTTGATATCTTCACCAAGTGCATTTAGATCATTCACCAACACTTGCATGCGATGAAACATTTCTGGCACACTCTCATCTTCTTCCATCTTGAAGCTATTGAATTGCTCAAGCTTTATGTAGGCCTTTGCTTGCTTGACGCCTTCGGTGTCCTCATAGCACTCTTCTAGCTTCTTCCAAATGTCATGAGCTATGGTGAGTGACTTGACTTGCTCAAACACTCTATCGTTGAATGCCTCATGAAATGCACTCACGGCAAGATCATTTGCATAGATCTTCTTCTCTTCGGCCGTGGTTGGTTGCGCTTGATTTGCAACCTCAAACTTCGATTCTCTGGTCACGACCCACACTTCTCTATTGATTGACTTGAGGTGTGCGGTCATCTTCACCTTTGTTGGTATTTGTTAAGCCTACAGAAATATTTATAATAATCCGCAAGCGAACGGATACTGGTGAGCATTTCACCCGGGAGAGGGTTTTATATATCGAATCCACAGGGGAGGATGGTGTGAGGTAACTAAGGAATATAACTAATCCCTGAGCAGTGGTCAAGAAATTGAAGAAGATAAAGAGATAAGTAGATTTCTATGGTTGTCTAATTCTTATCCTTGTAAGCATATGTTGGTATTGTCTTAAAGGGAAGCACCCAAAGGAAAACATGGGCGAAACATGCAATCCTCTCGGCACTTACATGCCCAACTTGTCTTATAGACCGGAGGGTGGATTCCAAAGGACTCAACAGGACTTGTCACTCCCGCGATCTACCACACGACCCGGAATATAAGGTGTCATCACAAGCAACCTCAATCTAGGCACCATGCCTATACCTAAGCTACCCCTCTAATCTATAGCGTCCTCTGATTAAAAAGTACTCAAACAAGAGTTGTGAACAATAAGAACAATAAGAACATTTACTTACTCAAATAAGGAGTTGATCTACCATAGAAGTCTCGGGATCAAGTACCAGTGTTACTGGGACTTGATTCCGATAGTACAAGATGTAGAGGAGTCACCGACAGGTCCGGTGCTTCCTCCGCAGCTCTTCCCATCACCAACACTTTAACTCTAGGAACAAGATTAGTTCTAGTCTCTCTAATGAGGACTATGACTCTAATCTCTTCTTAACTCTTACTCTTGATTAGATCTAATTAGATCTAATCCACTTCTAATTACATGTCTAATTCTACTTCACTAATCTCTTAGAGAGAGTTGATCCTTACAAGGGACCCCTCTACAACTAAGAGATAATGAGATAGAATGAAGTAGTAATGAATTAGGGTTTAGCCCTGGGGTTAGGGGGTCTTCTTATATAGGCCTTGGCGATGAACGATAGCCCTTGGATCAAACCGACCTTGGCAACGGTGTAGATACAACCTCAAAGTCGGTTACAAACCGACCTACGAAGATGAGGCTGACATCTTGGCCCCACCTGGCGGCCGGCCTTATCCTCTCTGGCGGCCGCCAGGCCAGGGTGGGCCCAAGGTGTCAGGCTCTTCCTGGTGTCTTCTGGTGTCTTCTAGAATGTTTTAGTTCACTTTTCGGGTTGAGTTACTTCACGGTTAAGTCTTGTCATCATATGTCTTGTATATTCGGAACTTTCTCCATTCTTCTCTCGCATTTATCTATTAAGTCCCTAAAAATATATAAATCACCAAAGCTCGTAGAATTATGTTAGTTAAACCCCTAGACTTAGGTTGATATTCAATTTAAGCCCTTATTTCATGTTAGTTGACTAGTAATTTTATGCTATAACAGGTGTCAACAACCTTCCAATAGGCGAAATTGGTGCCATCGAAAAGGTGGCGCCTTCTTGGTGTTGTTGACATGAAAATTCAACGCCATTTTGTCACCGTTGGATGTTAAGCCACTCAAATACGATTGCCTCGGCTCCGATACCACTTGAAAGGTCCTAATAGCTAGAGGGGGGGGGTGAATAGCCTATTAAAAATTCTTGCAACAACACTAAGCAGCCGGATTAGTAAATAAGATGGCGAAGCTAAATAAGCGGTGCTACACACTATCTATGCAAGCCACAAGTCAAGCAAGATATGTCTAATATCTCTATATCCACACAATGGCTATGTCACTAGATTACTCCTAGGTGATCAAGCAATTCTAACTAATTTCAACACTAGGAGCTAAGCAAACTACACAAGCTAACTAAACAACCTATGCAAGGCTACACAAGTATACTAGTGAAAGTAATGCAAAGAGGCTAGAATACAATACCGCCGTGGAGTATAGAGGTGGAAGCCAATCACCGTGATCACCGAGAAATCTCCAACGAGCAAGAACAAGTGACACGATGATTTTTCACCGAGGTTCACGTGCTTGCCGGCACGCTAGTCCCCGTTGTGGCAACACACTCACTTGACGGTTGCTAAGCAATGGCCGGTGCCAAATCCCCGGTGGGAGCTCAAGCAAACAATCACAAGAGAGGGTCCAACAAGCCACAAGCAATCCACTAGTGCTCCTTTCGCGAATCTCCCGCGGGGTAAGGAACGACCCCTCACAAATCCACCGGTGTGGCCTCGAACAAGCTCCAATCGAGCTCAACACCGCCTCTTGCTCCAAACCGCTAGGAAACCAAGCAAATTCCCAAGAGAAACGAGATCCCACGGCTTCTCCAAGGATGAAGTGCCTCTAGATGCAACAGATGCAAGCAATGCACTTCTATCACTCTCAATCTCACCAAGAATTCGAGTTATGGATGGAGAGATGAGTGGAGAGGAGTCTCACAAGCTCACAAGCAAGTTAGAGTGTTCAAATGTGCAAGAGAGGGGGCTAGGAACCGGCCAAACCAATATATATAGCCCCACTCACGAGATAGAGCCGTTGGGCGGGGAAGAGGGCTTTCTCGCGGGGTGACCGGACGCACCCGTGGGTCGGTCGTGCTTCGGCCGCGGATCGACCGTCGCGTCCGTCACAACCGACAGAGCCCCCTAGCCCGCGGTGACAAAGCAATCTTTGTGGATCCGGTCCATGCGTCCGGTCAGCAGCCGAAGCATCCGGTCGAGGGTCCGTCCACGGCGTCCGGCAAAAGTGCCCAAAACTTGCTCTGCGCCAGATGCACCGCCCGGACCATCCGGTCGGTGCGTCCGGTCAACCTCCAGCGTGCGTCCGGTCGCCCTGAACAGCGTGTCCTTCAATTTTGTTGTCGCCTTCGCTTCAACCTTGCTTCGCCTCTTGCCATATGTTGCCAACACGTGGAAGATGATCACGTTATCACTTGTGTTAGCACGCCGAAAGGTTAGGCAAGAACGAAGTTAGTGCTCTCATTGTCCTAAATGCAATATGCAAGTCAATTGGACCTAGAAGCACTTCACCAAAGGATTGTCGCGGCATCCCCTCTTGATAGTCGGCTATCTATCCTATAATGTGATCACACGCTCTATCGTGTCTTCATCACCGAAAGGAAAACCCTATCAAGATACCTTTGTCTTGATCTCCCGGGTTCCTCTCAAGCCGATCACCGAGCTTGACGATCCACCATGTCCACCAATGTCATCCATGTTCATGATCATCATACTCCTTGTCATCCACATAATCATATCTCATAAGTCACACTTAGAGCAAAGGATTAGTCCAACAAGTGTGTCATCAATTTCCAAAACCAAAATTAGAGATTTCACCGTGCTCACCGGGCGGCCCGGCACGGAAAATCGGCCCGTGGGCCGTGCCATGGGCGATGGCCAGGCACAAGGCACGGCCTTGGCACGGCACAAGTGGCACGACGGCACGGCACGATGCACATATATAGCCACGCATCCGGAGCTGATATATTTGACCTTGACCTCACGGTGCGGTCATCAAGCTAGATAGACATAGCCCCTGTTTAAAATAGCGGGCTATAGCTTCCGGGAAGCCTCGCCGCTAAGCTATTCGCATTTCGTTATAACACCCCTATTTATAGCTACTTACCGCTATTTAGCGCTATAGCGCCGCTATTTACCGCTATTTCATATTTCACTTGTTACTAGTTTAGTATTTGGGATGATTATTATTTTATGAAACATGTTGTAATGTCATATTGGTATTTGGTAATGTTATTTAGGCTTGTAAAACCCTTGTAAACGTATTTATGTTCACCAAATATCATATTTACCTTGTTTTGGCATCAATTATTGGAGTTTTTTTAGTTTTTCTTATAAAACGCTATCCGGCATAGCTCCAGTGGGCGGATGCAAAGGGGGGGTCAAGGGGGTCCACCGACCCCTCGGCCCACCTGTCATACATGCATACTATTGATGAAAATTGTAAAAAAAACTAAAAAAATTAACAATTACGAATGATTTATCGATTTGTATATAAATAAAATTTTGATGCACCCCCTATGCTCAAAAGTCCACCGACCCCCTGGCCCACCTGTCATACATGCATACTATTGATGAAAATTGTAAAAAAACTAAAAAAATTAACAATTACGAATGATTTATCGATTTGTATATAAATAAAATTTTGATGCACCCCCTATGCTCAAAAAGCTAGGTCGGCTACTACATAGCTCGCTTATAGCTTTATAGCCCCTAGAAAATAAAACGTCACTATTTAACATAGTCCGCTATTTAAAACTTGGGGCATGGCTGGCCGAGCACAGTATTGCGATCTTGGGCGCAGCGCGGAACGCGCCACCGACGACTTCCGACAGGAGCTCTTCGATGATGCGCCACTCCACCTCCTGCGTGGTGCGCTGCATGCTCTTGCCCAGGCTCATGCTGGCCGCGCGGCAAGCCGGCAAGAGGGCACGCCGCACCTCCGCTGCTATTGCCCGGGCTTGAGCTTGGCAGCACCTGCATGCTGGCCGCGCGGCCCGAGGGCATGCCGTACCTCCGCCTCAACGCTCTGCACGAGCACAGGTAAGTTTAAATAAGATTATACCAGAAAATTATATAGGCACGGAACACAAAGGTAGTCCATCAGTGTATCTAGTGTACTTCGATGGAAACGATCACCTATCCTTTGTTGCTATATAATCAAGCAGCATATCTAAAAAACCTGTGCTCAGTCATGTGGTTTTCAGTTTTCATCAGTAGACAATTCTACATGGTTCGTGTGTGGCAGTGCTTTCGGTTTTTACTTTTCTTCTACCCTATGAGCTAGCATAGTACATAAAAACCTGCCTGATTTTAGATCGATGTGCTATTTACTCTGTCCACAGATTGCTTTAGGCGGCATTAGCAAGATAATTTGAACCTATTTTGTTTCAAGTTAACTTTGACCATTGCCATAATTTATAAATTACTTGTCTGCAGTGTTCTCAGCCTATCTTGTAACTTCATTCATTCTATGGTCATGTAGGAATATATGTTTGGCTCCGATCGAGAAGTCTAGCCCTTTGAACACATATGCTGGAACCGATGCAATGGATTGGAGTAAAACCGAACATGGTTAGGACTTGTACGCTGTGCAACTTTGTTATATTGGATGGTTAGTACTCTGTGCTGTAAGTTATCATGTTGGATGTGTAGGACTATGAGCTAAGCCTTTTTAGTGTAATATTTGGACACCTGGATGCAATTAGAACGCAATTGGAATCAATTGCGTATGTAATATGTATTCGAATTAATTTTTATATGTGTTGGATTGGCATTTGGATCCTGTGTGCATCTGAAATTTGGTCTGAGATGTTCCTATTGTGTAATTCTGCTGACGGTATTGACTCTCAGGAAAACTTACTTCTGTGATGGTCTGAACATATTTTTCGTGGTGGTTTGCTCTCCTGAAATCCCTTTCATGACGGTGATTCTCACGAAATACCAAACTCTCACGAAATACCAAACTCTCATGAAATCCATTCATGAAGGTGAACTCTCAACTCTCACGAAATCCATTCGTGAAGGTGAACTCTCACAAAATACCATAAAAAACTGTCATGAAAACACCGATGTAAACCTGGTGATAACATTGTTTTCATGAGTGTGATCATCACCGACTCCAGCCACAAAAATAATCCATGGCGGTGAACTCTCAAGAAAATGTGTATTTTGTGAGTCTAATACCACGAGGTGATGCGTGTGACCGTGTACCCTCACACTTTATACTCGTGAGAGTAAAACTATATTATGTGACTATTTTTCTCCCTCACGAAATATCGGGATTCTGGTACTGGTGATAGATAGGACTCAATGACAGAAAAAAAATGGTTGAGAGGATGAACTCGCAGCAAAAATTACAGAAGCTCGTCGCAATCTGATCCAGAGCCAGTACAAGAGATTCTCTAACGTGCCGGATAATATAAACAATACAAAAAGCTGAAACACGCGGGCATCATTGAGCAAAATGTTCTCGGCTCGGAAGGATATGCATTGCCCAAATAATTGTTGAGATAACCTTGCGGATGCTGGACCCCTATAATAGTCTACCATTGTATGCCTCCTAAAGCACCAAAGTCCTTCTAGTTACCCCTAGCCTTGCGAACAGCATTATTGAGCATCACTCTCTGGGCTGCTCATGTGGAGACTGAAGATCAGCGAGGGCGGTGGACCGTGGCTGCGGTCGGCGAACAACTTCATCGGCAGGCAGGTATGGGAGTTTCACCCCGAAGCTGGTACACAGGATGAGATCGCGGAGGTTGAGAGGATGAGGCAGGAGTTCACAGACCACCGTTTCGAGAAGAAGGTGGCACAGGATCTCCTTTTGCGGATGCAGGTAATAACAAGCATATATAACAGAATTGGAATTGTTTGTATTTTTCATTCACATGTTTTACAAGAACATGACACCTGGTCAAACCAGTACCATTTGCAATGACAGGCAACACTGGAAATAATGCCACTGAACTATTCGACCATATATACACTTGTTTTAGGCCTCCAGGATAAACAAAAGAACTAGCTAGAATTTTGTGTGAATTCTAGATAAGACCTTGTTTGGATGCAAAACATTTTTGGAATATTAAAAATACTGCAGTTTCGCAAAATACTTTGGTTTTCAAACCTGCTCGGTGCACAAGAATCACCTGCTAGCACATTTCCATATTTAATCTACAACATTTATTTATCCAAAGATGAGGTCATAGAGATATTGTTGGCACTTGGCAGAACTCTAACAGTAGCAATAACATAATGGACAAAGTGGCACATCACTAGCATGTCTAAAGTATTTTGTTTGCATTGTTATGATGACTCTACTATAGATTTGATTTTCCGTGGCGGGAAGGTCACGGTAAATGAATGGATTAACGGTGGCGGATTCTGGAACCCTAAATAACCACCACGGTTAATGAAATAAGAAAATTAAAAAAAAAAACCATATCGAACCCTAATGGGCCCGATCGGGCGCCGCCGCCGTCGCCATGAGTGGATCCGTGACGTTGTGGCGGATCTGCCCTCCCCACTACCGATCTAGCCTCTATGCTGCCAAATCTGGCCTCCACGCCCGTCGCCGCCGCCGCCGCCGCCTCGCCGCCTGGATCTAGGCCTGCCGCGATCCGCCCGCCACTGGCCGGATCCGCCGCTGCTCGCGGATCCGCCGCTGCTCGCTGAATCCACGCTGCCCGTGCGGATCCATGGAGGGAGGGTCGAGGGAGAGGCGTTGTTGCTGCGGATCTGCAAGCGGAAAGGTTGAGAGATGGATCTTCCATGCATCGAGAGAAAGAGAGTTGGGTTACGGCATACCAGGATGATGACCGCCGGATCGACCTCACGCACGCAGCCTCGAGCCTCGAACCGACCACCACGCAGCCTCGAGCCGCCCTTGCGCCTCGACCGTCCCTCGTCACCACGGTTAATTTAAAATAACCGCAATGGTTAATTTAACCATTTATCGTGGTGGTTTTCTAAATAACTGTCATGTTAATGTTTTGCAAGTGCCTTGTAAAAGATTTTTTCTAGTGGTGCTTCCACTAATTTAAAAGACGCATGACACATGTACCTTTAAATTTCTGACAATATGTAACTGTATATATGTAATGCAGTATGCAAAACAAAACCATCTCCAAGTGGATGTTCCGGTCATCAAACTTGCACATAGTGCAGAAGTCACGGAAGAGACTATATTAGCATCATTGAGGCGAGCCCTTGCCCAATATTCTACTCTACAAGCACATGATGGTCACTGGCCTTGTGATTATAGCGGTGTCATGTTCATTATGCCTATTATGGTACGTATTTCCTTTAATTTGCTTGAACTGTGTCGTATTTGAATCATATTATATATTAATAAGGATTCTCCGGTGGCTGGGGATTCCTTATCACTGCCGGTTTTGCAAACCAGCAGTAAAAGTGGACTGTGAAAATGAAGATTATAACCACACTGATTTGCATCCGACGGTGATAATCAAATAAAAAAAAATTAAACATTTGCTGCGAGGCCTGGCAAGTGTTCACTACTGCAGATTTTTTTTTTTTTTGACACCTCCCAAATCAATCCGTGGTGGTGGGTACAAGTTTTGCCCGCCATGGTTAATGCCACGATTAACCGTGGCGGGTATTTTTATTTTTTGAGGCGGACACATTTATCCGCCGCGAAAAATCGATAACCGTGGTGGGCCTTTATAAATGGCCCGCCATGGAAAATGCAACCATTAACGGAGGCAGGCATGTTACAGAGGCCCGCCATGGAAAATTCCCCGAAACCCACGGTGAAGCCCAAACCCCCACCCTATCGGGCCATATATATACGACACTTAGGGTTTGTTCCCTCTCACTCTCCCCCTCCTTTGCTCTCTCTCTCTCTTCTTCACGCAGCACTGCCCCTTCTCCCCCACCATGCGCTCCACGCGAGCGCCGCCCCTCCTTCTCCATGCGAACTCCGTCCCTCCTCCACGCGAGCATCATCCCTCCTCCAAGGCGGAAGAGGCGGCCAACGGGCTGTTTCAAGGTGGGAGTTGCGGCAGATCCAAGGCGGAGCGCCACCGGCGGCACGATCTGGTGGCGAGGGCGGGTGCCAACACAAGGATGCGGCGGGTGGACACAAGGAGGCGGATCCAGCCACGGCGAGGGCGGATGCGTCGCGAGCTAGGGTGGATCCACTCGTTGGCGACGGATCTCGGCAGCGTGCGGCTCCGTACCTCGACCTCCGGGTGGCTCGAGGATGCGGCAGCGGCGCAGATCGGCGACGAGAGTGGCTCGGGAGGTGACGGCAGCTGCGGATCGGCGGCTGGAGCTGCTCCGGGGGGCCACGGCGCGCAGATTGATGGCGTGGCGGCTTGAGGATGCGATGGTGGCGCGGATAGATGGCGGGTGCATGTTGAGAAGGTTACGACAACGTTGATCGGCGGTGGCAGCTGCTCCAGGCCATGCCATGGCGCCGCATCGACGCGCCCGAGCGGCTCCGGGAGGCAGCTGTGGTGCGGATCCACCCAGCGCCGCCCGGTGGCATCCGGATCCAGGCCCGCACCTAACTAGGTCTGTTTTTTTTTTTTTTTTTTTTAGATTAACCGTGGCGGGGCATATTTCGCCCGCCAACGCGGAAAAACTATTTTTCGTGACCCTCGACAATGACCGGCAGGCTTGCCCGCCTCCAAAAATTAGAAACACCCGTCATGCAAATTTTTTTCGGTACTAGTGGTTGTTGGATTGTTGCTTGAGGCTATTTACACCTGCCACCGAGCTCACGTCTGCACCGTCGCCACCGAGCTTGCCACTGCTAGTGCCACAGTCATTGTTGGATCCAGACACCTGTCCGGTCTTGGTGCTAGCACCAAACGCTGCCGGGGTGTAGAAGGCTGCACTGGGAGGCGTGAGTAAGGATGAAAAGGATCGGACACGGTATTAAAAATTTACAATATAGAAAACAAAAGCGGTCGGCGGAAAATTTCTATATTTTAGTAATTAAAGAGTATAAAAAGTGGTTGTGAAACCAATCAAAACTGATAAATTTTATGTTTGAATAAATTCGGAAATGGTATCATATGTTAGATAATTAGTCATTGAAATCATAAAATCAAATGTACCCATAATAAAATGGTACATGTAAACAATAAGCATGTGAAGCATATATATTTCATATGACATAACAGAACATATGAAACAACGAAAAACAGAGCTAATTGAAACATGAAGGCAAAGCAGCATATGAAACAAAGAATACTGAATAATCAAAACATTCAGGCATGGCATATTACTAGGAGGAACAAACATCTGATATTTGATGAAACAATATGACAGAACTGATGAAACAGACGCATAGCAGCATATGAAACAATAGATATGAACCGTGAAACATATAAGAACTGCAGAACGAAAAACAAAGAGGAGATGAACCGAACATACCCTCCCATGCGCTCCGAGGATCCAGATCCTTGTCCAACTTCCTTCGTCATGTCGTAGGAGATGAGGAGATTTCTTCACCGAGGAGAAGGGGAAGACGAAGACGACCACCGATGCTCGAGGAAGAAGACGACGAAGATAGACGATGGCGATGGATTGGGCAGTCAGCGTAGACGCTCCCCTAAAAACCTAATTGCCGATCCCCCATGCAAGGTCTCGAACGGCAAGGGCTTCGAGGCACCTGCCCTCTCGCTCCCTCCGTGCACGCCTTGAAGTCACGAGATGGGAATGACTTCCTTGCAGCTGAACCGTGTTCTGGTGTTTCTCTCGATCAATCGTTGAATGATAGCTACCCTCTTCTATTTATCTCTTACCATGGATAACTCAAGAGACCAATAGAATTGAAGGGTCAAGGTCACATCACTTAGGCAAGCCAAAGGCCAAAAGCCTCTCACGTTGGCAAGCCAAGAGGCAGCACCCTCTCGTGAGCCATCCAAAGGCTTAATAAATTAAACCTTTTCAACTTCCAATCAATGCAAATAATATCCATAATTATATACCATACAGTTATTGATTTATTTAATAAATCCAACATCATAATATAGAAAACGGTGGTATCATAATATATAAAACGAAAACGATCGGTCAGAAATATTTCCATTTCATCCTTTGTCGTTAGGTACCGTAGGAAGACAGAAATAGAGTGGACTAGAAAACACACGAATGATAGAGAGGTGGGGGCCAAGGATCTGACCCCAAGAAATCAAACGTGGTGGGAAAAAGAGATGCAATCGCAGGTTTTTGTCTGTGGGTTGTTTTTCACCATCAACCAGAGGTGAAATTGATCTTCACCGCCAGTTTTGTTTCGAATCGCAGTAATATAAACTATTAATAAGGTTTTTAGTAAAAACACATTTTGGTAGATTTTCATACGGTCAGTGAAAAGTTAGTATTTTCATATATATAATCAATAGTGATTAAATATCATTGGTGAATAAAAAATGATCTACAGTCATTTGGTTTGTAAAAACGTTGGTATATACACGTTTTTGTTCTCAGTCTCTTTTAGTTTTATATAGCTCATAGGTAACTTTTAAAAATAGAAAATATATGATGTGTGTAGTCCATAAGTTGACCAAATATCGCCACAGTACTTAGGGTCATATAGTTTTATATTAATGCTTGCTTTCAACGTATGTTATGAAGGTTATGTATTTCCTGCAGGTATTTGCACTCTATGTCACTGGGTCACTGAATACTGTTTTATCAGCAGAACATCAATATGAGATCTGTCGCTATATTTACAACCATCAGGCATGACAACTAAATCTTACTTTATAGTGAACGTATTTGGTTGAACAATCAGTATTATTTTCTACAGGTGAACAGTACAATAGATAAAAGTTTGTCTGTAATATATTCCATGTAGAATGCGAAGATGGTGGTTGGGGCATGCAAGAGTTAGGACCAAGCACCATGTTTAGCTCATGCTTAAACTATGTTACCTTAAGACTTCTTGGGGTGGTGTGTACGCATGACGCTTTAACCAAAGGACGAGCATGGATTTTGTCTCATGGAAGTGCAGCAGCAATACCTCAATGGGGAAAGATTTGGCTCTCGGTATGGCATTTAAATAATTAGTAAATAAATAAAACGTTGTTCTTTTATAAGTGTATGTGTTTGTGCACGCAACTAGGTTGAGATCCCATGTCTAAAATTTATAGTTTCCTTTATATATAAATCAAACCTCACTCGAACAACTGCACCGTACATACCATACATGTAAATCATATGTAATGGGATGTTGGATTAGATTAGATGATGATTTATTATTTGTTTCCACCTGCAAGAGGTGAGGGAGGCAGAGGAAACCAGCTATAGTGGACCAGGGTTGGTAATTGATTAGCACATTAGTCACAACAAGGAAAGAAAAACAGAGGTGGGAGGGAAACCAGATATGATTATGTATTTGTTCATAAGGTAAACCTTATATTCGAACTATCTTGAAGCAAGAAAAAATAAAGTAAAAAGTAAAATGTGAAGTTAAGTGAAGGTGACGCATTGCTTAAATCTGTTCTATTGTTGAGCTTAAAAACAAATGGTTTACAGAGGTAGTTATCACAGCTCTATTATAAATGAATTTCATAAGGCTATTTGCACAACCTTATGGTAGAACTCCTTCGGAACTCAAGGTCGAGTAGTTCTCTTTATAAACCAAAAGGGATGTAATAGGGGATCGTATATATGGGTTATATAGTGAAGAATTTAGCAAGGCTGGTATTTAGAAACATTCCGACTCAGTAATTGAATGTTAGTGCTCTTTCATTTTTCATATTTTTTTATAAAACTAATTAGGTTTTAATTGAAAATAATGGATTGCACCATGGTGCCCAAATGTATTGTAAATACTAAGTTATTATATCAGTATATACAGATGAGAAGTCCATTGCTAACTCAAGTTAAAAGTGGGTTTCACATTAAAATTTGACTCTCTTTCCCTTTAATAACTTAATACCACAGGATCCTTGATGTTCGCTTTGCAACTGTGGATAGGTGGGGTACAAACAAAAGAGTAGTCATGCTCATTTATTTGTTTTATAGAGCATCCTTTCCTCGGTTCAATTCCTAGGGTCCAAAAATGATGGCCGAATTCCAGTTTGATTTATATAAACCAATATGTAACCAAGAAGGAACTAACTATTGCTTATTTTTTTCGAACTGGAGGTGATCGGTTTATATGACTGGAATGGGAATAATTCAATCATTCCTGAGTTATGGCTTGTTCCATATTCTCTTCCCTTTCATCCAGGTATATGTTTGTTTCTGTAACACCCCAAATTTTGCCTCTTTTGAAAATAGAATAAAATGATTTATTTAAGTATTTTTGTGCTCATGGAATATAGGAAATAAATAAATTTTATGAAATTAAAATCTAATGTAAGGATAGAGACGTGGTTGTGCATACATGCTGATGCATATTTTCTGTTGTGTTGGCTGTTTTTTTTTTATATAGAAACTGAAAAGCGATTCAAATTCCTTTGCAAATGATTTTAGAAATTTTGTTCAAATTAGAGAAAGAATTCTTTTCTCCCTCTTTATTCCCAGCCGAAGGGCTTAGCCTTGCCTTTTCCTTTGCGTAGTGCAACAGAATCCAGCTGCCCAATACATCTCCTTGTCGTGGACGACATCAGGTCACCACGTGTATGGTGTCGTACGTATCTCCAACTCCATCTCCATCTATAAATATCCATGAATCTGTTGCCTATATATATACATATATACGTCCTGGCCAATTTTATCTTTTCCAAACCCTAGCACCCACCATCGTCATGGCCAAGTCAAGGGCCGACGCCACAATCGGGATCTCGTCAAGTTTGGACCTGCAACCGACGCAACCGTGCCCGTGGACTGCTGCCTTGCCGACGTCGCAACCTGTTACCAGAGTTCTGCGTCGAGGTTACAAAGCTTTTGATGCCTTCATCTATTTATCTTTATCTCTCTGTTTGCTCACGCCATAGCCGATCGAACTCTCTACAGGAAGCTGTCGAGCCACCCTGCTAAGCCCCGTTGCCATCAAGTTTTCTCTGCTCAGCCAGAGGATTCCGATCTGCCATGAACCATCTGCTCTTCACGAAACATCATATATAGGCCATTCACCATCTGAAAGTTCAGCCATCGTCCATCTCTTGCAGTTGAAGAACTCTGGTCATCTGTCGTTATATGTCATCGGTGAGCACCTTGTATGTGTTCTTATCTCCCACATCCACTTTCATCCCTGCCTTGCTGCCGGCCATGCATCTGCATGCATGTTCATCACGTATGTCTAGGTCGTTCTATTTGTTTCATACCACCGGCAATGGAACCACGTACTGGCGTTACTTTTGGGTCGCCATCTGTTAACTCCAGCAAAGCTCCAACGCTAGCCATGGCCTCCTTGTTAGCTTGCATGACGTGACATCATTCGATGACATCACATGATTTTCTTGCCGGTTTCCTTGAGAAAAATAAATCTAGGAATACAATCTAAATACACATACATATCCATCACCCTAAGCCATCCAATTCTAGATCGAGGGTCAAGATTAGAAGGTACCCCTTCGCTGGAATTTTGCTAAAGAGACCTTGAGATCCTCCAATATCAGATTTCATTTATTTTATTTCGAAATTCATATTCCTGTTATTTAAAGAATTGCCATCCAATTTCAAATCTTCATAACTTTCTTGTTTTAAATCCAAATTGACCCGTTCAAATTGCATTGATTCGTGATTCCGTAATCTAGGTGTTTATGCTACTGTTCAGTAGGTTTTCAACTTTTAAACTTCGTGTTCCTATTTAATTTATTATTTTATTCATGCAAAGCTTGCAAAATGCGTATCTTCTCCGTTCTACCTCCGTTTTCGGTGATCTTTACGTCTGTGTGATCGTAGAAACGTGTAGATTACTTTTATAAGCTTTTCAACTCATTTTATCTCTGTTGGTGTACTGTTCTAATGGTAGTCTTGTTTGCCATGCATGATTGGATCTATGTGTTTGTGTGTTGCCGATTGGAATCGAGTAGATCGGTGAGCTTTATGTTGTTGACCTCGAAGAAGACCATGATCTATAAGAAGTTGATGAAGAAGGTGTTTTTGGGAAAGCATTGGACTTGAAGAAAGGATCTATATTTAAGGCAAGTATAGTTTTGGGATATGCTATCTTTAAACCATGATCTTATGACTTGCTTAATGTTTACGCACCGAACGTTAAATATGAATTGTTGATAACATGTTTCATAGGGCGAAAAGAGCTATGTTTTGTTTATGATGCTCTTAGCTCTCCATAAGGACTTATCCTTTGGCAAAATCCGGGATTTACCGTGACAGCTATGGGGGTCACATGGCTCGACTTTAGTTGTTCAAGGGTTTTACCTAACTTTGTTGGTGGTTTGCCGTAATTGGGAGAAACGGGTTGTAGCTCTGTTGGCCACTTAATATTTTTAGGAGGGCCTTTGAACGACTTTATATGGTTTTCATTTGTTTGGGGAGTCATGAACCTACTCCCGGTGGAAACCATGACCCGTAGTGAAAGTGTACACCTCTACGCAGAGTTAAAAACTGATATATCGCCCGTGTTCGCCCATGTTATGAACGGCCCGAAAACCGAGGGAAGAATTTACTTTCTATTGATGATGTTTTTTTTGATATATAACTGTTGGCTATACATGCTTATTAAATTGTTCATGATTTATTGTTTCATGTTATTCATTATTTATGTTATAATGATCATGGGTTTTTGGGTAGATATTGCCTAGCTATATTTAAGGAGTTCGACATGGACTCACTCTTGCTATTCCCCACACCTCGGGAAGAAGTTAGGCTTGTGATCAACCAGTCGGGCCGTTCCTCGTGGTGCCTACATCAAAAGAACAAAGAGTCTTTCCGCCGTCGCTAGCCGAGGTTAGGTTTGTTTTATTTTAAGCATTGTGAATTGATTACCATTCATTTGTAAAACTATATGTGAGATTTGACTTCCGGGCTCACATATGGCTTCATCCGGGTTTTGTTCTTAAAACCGGTGTTACAAATTGGTATCAGCTCCGTCTTGATCGTAGGGACGCAAAGCCTAGTTAGAATTGGACACCTTTGTTTTCTTTCATCCTCGGTTGGTGTGAATACTGCAAGACCGATACCCAGATCAACATGTTCGAGTGGAATATAGTTGCACTAAGTGGGCATCCTAAGTATAAGAGTCAACTAGAGCTTGGCAGAAATAAGGAACATCATGAGGAGACTAATGAGTGGAGAAGTCATGCTGGACTACCAAGGATCAACGGAGTAGAGGAGGTGTTCCGACCATCCACCTGCAAAAGGTGTACCCTGGATGTCACCGAAATCACACCATGTTTAAGTAGGAATTCATGTCCCTTATGCAACAAAACGTTAGTAGCGAAAGTTGAGTCATTGTTTGATTTGTGCATCTCTATTGCTTTGTTGAATTGTTATTATGCATATGTTTGACTTGGATCTTTGTATTGAGTGGTATGATCTTGTTGGTTTATCCACAATTTCATTAGTTCATAGGCTTAAGGATTAAGGATTTAGTGTAATAAATAGTCGGGTTTGATCTTCCTGTTTCTGCCCATCCTGTCTTTTCGGAGCAATCTGAGTTCTTTGGCTTACACCTCTATCTTTGGATGAGCAAAAATTATGGAATAATTCTGGACAAAAGTAGACTTCCATATCTTTATCGGAGCGCAAGAATCACCTTCATATCCTGTCTGGTTTGAGAGTTATGAAAATCACAAGATGATGTAACTGCGCTGTCAGAAATCTGGAACAGATTCGGTTGTGTGCTGTTTTCGACCAACTTAATTGCTTAATCTGGAAAAGTCCTCTATAAGAAAGTTGTAGAGGATTTCATGAGCTTTCCAACGGTGTAAAGCACGACCTTATTGGATTAACAGAACTGAAGTTATTGAGGTTTTTCTGACCTGCTGTTATTCTACTCGAGAGGAATTCCAGATTTCTTATTCTTGCAAAAGTTTATGAATCTCTTTTGGATGTTAGAAGGTCATTAAGATGGATAACTCATAGAGGATCCACTTAAGCCATCCCTTCTTGTTCCCTAGTTAATCTCTTCTAAAGGGGGTAGCCACTTGAAGAAGTTACTAGCATGAAGATTTCATATATCTAGTTCTTGGAAGCATCGACTATTTTTATGGTTGGGAGGTCAACATCAAGTGTAGGCATCGTTCACTTAAGATTGATAATTTTTTGGATCATCTACATGGAGCTTGTGTGTTTATCGTGATTGGGTTTCGCTTCGAGCTATCATTTTGGGGTTCACTTAGAACTCAAGACGAGTTAGCTTCGATGGCATAGGAACAAAGTGTTGGTCTTCTCTACAGTGTGGTTAGTGAGAATTGTTTGGATAAAACTCTTGTGGTTATGATATCTCCAATGGTGGATTTGCATGGACAACTCAAGAGTGGCATGTTGAGTTGAAGTCGTCTAAGAATGCAAGAGTGCTTCCATGGAATGGCACGATTCTATTGGGACGTAGTGGAGGCTTTATAATAATGGACACTAGAGTTTCTTCTGTAGTGCATTTCGGCAAGATCATGGAAATACTCCAGGTAAGAAGAGTAGAAGTCTATGCATCAAGTCGACTTAGGAAGTGTGAGTTGGACTACTCAACACATGATGTGAGGTTACCACTATGGAGCATGGAAATAGTGGTTTCTCGGATAAAAGAATGATAGCTAGATAAAACTTAAGAATCTTAAGGATGTCTTCATGAAGTTTTGAATTTGTCTCTTGGATTATCCTTGTATATGATCATCTATCCTTATCAAGGCTATCGTTGTTGACCACCAGATGGTAGGAACTAAAGCTGAGTGTCAGAAGTAGGAGGTTGATTAGTGTGGATTAGAAAGTGACAAAGCAGAACATGTTGAGGTTTAAGATGTTGTAGTTTGGAATTGTCGGGGACAAGGAATTGTCAGACACTTAATCTAAAAAGGGTCATAAAGAACAACAGTGTGAAGAGTGTTCTAGCATCTGTTGCAACAATGCATCTAAGGTTACTAAAAAGGTAACACGTGTGCTTACAATTGGATGTTACTAGGAGTTGGATGGAGTACTCAGAGTTGTTGAACTACCTATTCAGAATGAGTTTAACAAGTCACTTGGAGTAAGGTTAATCCGAATAAGCAAAGTAAGTTGACATTATTGCTGAGAAAATGGAACTACTCAAGAAGCTACGAAGATTCAAAGACGGAGTATATCTATCTCTGATCATCAGCTTCCGAATCTCGGGACGAGATTCATCTTAAGGGGGGTAGATTTGTAACACCCCAAATTTTGCCTCTTTTGAAAATAGAATAAAATGATTTATTTAAGTATTTTTGTGCTCATGGAATATAGGAAATAAATAAATTTTATGAAATTAAAATCTAATGTAAGGATAGAGACGTGGTTGTGCATACATGCTGATGCATATTTTCTGTTGTGTTGGCTGTTTTTTTTTATATAGAAACTGAAAAGCGATTCAAATTCCTTTGCAAATGATTTTAGAAATTTTGTTCAAATTAGAGAAAGAATTCTTTTCTCCCTCTTTATTCCCAGCCGAAGGGCTTAGCCTTGCCTTTTTCCTTTGCGTAGTGCAACAGAATCCAGCTGCCCAATACATCTCCTTGTCGTGGACGACATCAGGTCACCACGTGTATGGTGTCGTACGTATCTCCAACTCCATCTCCATCTATAAATATCCATGAATCTGTTGCCTATATATATACATATATACGTCCTGGCCAATTTTATCTTTTCCAAACCCTAGCACCCACCATCGTCATGGCCAAGTCAAGGGCCGACGCCACAATCGGGATCTCGTCAAGTTTGGACCTGCAACCGACGCAACCGTGCCCGTGGACTGCTGCCTTGCCGACGTCGCAACCTGTTACCAGAGTTCTGCGTCGAGGTTACAAAGCTTTTGATGCCTTCATCTATTTATCTTTATCTCTCTGTTTGCTCACGCCATAGCCGATCGAACTCTACAGGAAGCTGTCGAGCCACCCTGCTAAGCCCCGTTGCCATCAAGTTTTCTCTGCTCAGCCAGAGGATTCCGATCTGCCATGAACCATCTGCTCTTCACGAAACATCATATATAGGCCATTCACCATCTGAAAAGTTCAGCCATCGTCCATCTCTTGCAGTTGAAGAACTCTGGTCATCTGTCGTTATATGTCATCGGTGAGCACCTTGTATGTGTTCTTATCTCCCACATCCACTTTCATCCCTGCCTTGCTGCCGGCCATGCATCTGCATGCATGTTCATCACGTATGTCTAGGTCGTTCTATTTGTTTCATACCACCGGCAATGGAACCACGTACTGGCGTTACTTTTGGGTCGCCATCTGTTAACTCCAGCAAAGCTCCAACGCTAGCCATGGCCTCCTTTGTTAGCTTGCATGACGTGACATCATTCGATGACATCACATGATTTTCTTTGCCGGTTTCCTTGAGAAAAATAAATCTAGGAATACAATCTAAATACACATACATATCCATCACCCTAAGCCATCCAATTCTAGATCGAGGGTCAAGATTAGAAGGTACCCCTTCGCTGGAATTTTGCTAAAGAGACCTTGAGATCCTCCAATATCAGATTTCATTTATTTTATTTCGAAATTCATATTCCTGTTATTTAAAGAATTGCCATCCAATTTCAAATCTTCATAACTTTCTTGTTTTAAATCCAAATTGACCCGCTCAAATTGCATTGGATTCGTGATTCCGTAATCTAGGTGTTTATGCTACTGTTCAGTAGGTTTTCAACTTTAAACTTCGTGTTCCTATTTAATTTATTATTTTATTCATGCAAAGCTTGCAAAATGCGTATCTTCTCCGCTCTACCTCCGTTTTCGGTGATCTTTACGCCTCAGGTGATCGTAGAAACGTGTAGATTACTTTTATAAGCTTTTCAACTCATTTTATCTCTGTTGGTGTACTGTTCTAATGGTAGTCTTGTTTGCCATGCATGATTGGATCTATGTGTTTGTGTGTTGCTGATTGGAATCGAGTAGATCGGTGAGCTTTATGTTGTTGACCTCGAAGAAGACCATGATCTATAAGAAGTTGATGAAGAAGGTGTTTTTGGGAAAGCATTGGACTTGAAGAAAGGATCTATATTTAAGGCAAGTATAGTTTTGGGATATGCTATCTTTAAACCATGATCTTATGACTTGCTTAATGTTTACGCACTGAACGTTAAATATGAATTGTTGATAACATGTTTCATAGGGCGAAAGAGCTATGTTTTGTTTATGATGCTCTTAGCTCTCCATAAGGACTTATCCTTTGGCAAAATCCGGGATTTACCGCATACAGCTATGGGGGTCACATGGCTCGACTTTAGTTGTTCAAGGGTTTTACCTAACTTTGTTGGTGGTTTGCCGAATTGGGAGAAACGGGTTGTAGCTCTGTTGGCCACTTAATATTTTTAGGAGGGCCTTTGAACGACTTTATATGGTTTTCATTTGTTTGGGGAGTCATGAACCTACTCGGTGGAAACCATGACCCGTAGTGAAAGTGTACACCTCTGCAAGAAGTTAAAACCGATATATCACCCCGTGTTCATGTTATGAACGCCCGGAAAACCGAGGGAAGAATTTACTTTCTATTGATGATGTTTTTTTATGATATAACTGTTGGCTATACATGCTTATTAAATTGTTCATGATTTATTGTTTCATGTTATTCATTATTTATGTTATAATGATCATGGGTTTTGGGTAGATATTGCCTAGCTATATTTTGCGGAGTTCGACATGGACTCACTCTTGCTATTCCCCCACACCTCAGGAAGAAGTTAGGCTTGTGATCAACCAGTCAGTCGTTCCCTGTGGTGCCTACATCAAAAGAACAAAGAGTCTTTCCGCTGTCTGCTAGCTGAGGTTAGGTTTGTTTTATTTTAAGCATTGTGAATTGATTACCATTCATTTGTAAAACTATATGTGAGATTTGACTTCCAGGGCTCACATATGGCTTCATCTGGTTTTGTTCTTAAAACCGGGTGTTACAGTTTCTCGAACAATTATAGAACTTTCATAGACAGGTAAGGTCGCACCTTACACCAAGTATCAACTTTCCAATTAATTATTACTATCACTTTAGTCAATATAGCCAGTCAAACATACTATGCCACAAACTAATTTGTTCAAATACATGTCTTGGCAAGGACTGTATTTTTTACTACTAATACACTTTTCTGTTATCATGTCTATCCATAGGTAGTCATGTTGCTATGATAAAGTTCTGAATTCACAAGAATATGACCAAGATTAGGTTGAGGAATGAGTAATTATATCACTCTTAATAAATGGAATTTTACCAAAATATAGCTCTCCTCTAATTACTTTTCACTAGATATGGAGAGTAACACAAGCTAGGTGGAGGTTTGAATCGTAATTATCAGTAATTGGTTTTGAATAGTAATTTAAACATGATATACCTATATAGGTAGAAACAATAATAAACAAATATTTACCCTCAAAGATGTAATTTATCTAAATTTTGCCATCCAAATTTTGAAAACATTGTTTGGACTTGAAATGTATTATTCTGTCTAACTTTAAATGATTTTTTAGCATTTACATACACCTAATCGAAATTGGCATAAAAAATACAGTTATAGATAACTCTATCTTCTCTTATGACACAAAAAAAACGGTCATAATATATTTGTCATTTAATGTCCCATTCTTAAAATGAAACTTCATGTTTTCCTATGTAGGACGATTCTGGTGCTTCTGCAGGTTGATATATATGCCAATGGCATATTTATATGGCAAGAAGTTTGTTGGGCCAATTACACCAACCATATTGTCAATAAGAGATGAAATCTATAAAATACCATATGATGAGATCGATTGGAACAAAGCCAGAGATACTTGTGCTAAGGTTGGCTTTACAAAGTTTTAACTATATCCAAAGTAACCCTTGATCATTTAGGAATAAATTTATTTGATGACTGAGTATTTATTTAATAAGTATAACAACAAAGTAGGTATGTATGGTTTGATTGTTTCTAGCATTGCACATAGAGTACTTTGTTTATTTGAATCATATTAGGCACTATGCTATTTTATATTATGTCCAAAATTATATTTACTCCAATTGCTTTTGAGTTTCAAGACATATCAGTCAGAGAAAAATACTAAAAGATTAAGTAGCCATTGTGCAATTAGAATTACAAATAAGCATAAAACATCAAGAGATATAAGAAATTAGATGAAAGTGTCTATTAAATAGTGTTGGAGAATCCTGCCGCCTTGCAATCTCTTCTACTAAACCATTAAACAACACCCTTGTTGGAGAATTATAGAGAACTACTCAGATGAGATTTCTCCAAATTGGGACCAAACAACAGTATCAACACTTCCAATAAAAAAACCATGCCAGTAGTCAAAAAATATTCAAAATGTCTAGCCTAAGAAGAATTTGTGGGACATTATGTTGAGTAAAAAGACAAGGACAACTGATAGGTTGCCCCAATAGTATTTCCCCACCATGATTATTGTACTCCATGTGCCCAAGAGCATGATACTATGTCCATTATATCCTATGTGGTTGCATCTTCACTAGGAAGGCGTAATCACTCATTTTCCAAGACTATGGTTAGCCAGATTTGTCACCTATAAATGATGATTCACAAGGAGTTCTATGGCTAGCTAGTGGTTGAGGATTATTGCCTTGGGGCCCAAGGTCACAAAAAGATGTCTAACTTCCTTGCTAACTCTGTGGGCATGGATTTTGTGGAATCACAACGATTGTGTGTTCATTAACTCAATGGGGCTGTAACTAGAATTTAGCTTGTTCTTGGACCAATTTGCGATTAGTTGTTTGAAGGTTGCTTCAAATAATTTGTTGGTCCATTAGTGTTTGGTTGGGTCTTTTGTCTATTATTTTCTAAATGTCCATATGTATTATGTCCCTATCCAAGGTTGTGGTGCATTGCATGCATTGCTTTTAGATTCATCTTCTTAATTGCATGGTCGTGTTGATCTCCTGCACATTAAAAAAAATATGTTACAATTTTATGTTATAATAATTCAAGATGAGCTTAGCTTTTGCTAACTTGATTTTTTGGGAACTTGCTAACTTGAGTTTTATATGAGTATATATTAGAAATTAACTTGTATAGCATTTTCAACACTATGGGTAGTGCACTACAAAATATATAGTTTTAGTCTTTTGATTCCATGTTATTTCTGTTGTGAGCAGGAAGACCTTCTCTACCCAAGGTCGTTCATGCAAAACATTATTTGGACTTCTATGACCAAAATTGTGGAACCATTCCTGAATTTTTGGCCAACTAATATATTAAGAGATACAGCAATGAAAAGAATCATGAAACATATCCATTATGAAGACGAAAGTACTAGGTACCTTTGTATATGCCCAGTAAACAAGGTAATTGATTCAGGAATGTAATTTGATTTCTTTAGCTTTCCAACAAAATTGTTAACTCCCAATTCTTTTGGTTAATGGATGAGGAAATTTTATTGCACTTCCCATTTGACTCCAAACTTCTGTTTACTTCAAGTCATGACTTAAGTCATTCCAGCCACAAATGAACTTCTGTTTATTTGGTGCCAGAGCAGAGCTAATTCCAATGTGCCTTAACAAACATCTGTTTATTTTAAAATCTGCTCACCAACCATCACAACTTAACTTGAACTAGCTAGTTGAATGATGTCCCACCTAGCATGTTAGTAAATCTAGTGTAATGCATGATCAATTTGTGTGGTGTGTGAACAAGGAACTGGAAGTTTGAAATACATACGATATGTTTGGGTACCTAAACTCATCTTAGTGGATCACTAGTTATTCATCATGTCCCACCTTGCATGTGGTTCCAATGAAATAAACAACTTACCATGATATTTTTAATCACAATTTGTGATGGGATTACCATATGAAAGTGCTAGTGATGAATGATAAGTTTTGGAATCCTTGTAATTTTTGTATATTGAAGTACATTGCAATGATTTGTTTTTATCACTCAAGCCATATCCACCAGAACCTGAACCACATGCAGACTAGAAACCGATTTTATAAACTACTCAGCTGGACAACGAAGACAAAGGAAAGAAACAAAGCATTGGTTCCTACTTAAATAAGGTTGTTACCTATGCTGACACCTATTACAAGTCACAAACCTTTACATGCATGTCCTAAGTTTCAAAAAGGTCATGATCTCTGTAAAGACTCCCAAGCGACTGCTTAGATGTAGTCACAAACCTTCTCATTATAGTTGTTGGGAGTTCTTTTAGATATCACAAGAGTGTTAAGTTTTATTTAGGCATTTCAGTAGTTATAACTACTTGTAGTTGGTTAAAGAGTGTAATAAGACCTATAATTATTTTGGATAGCCTAAGCAGTTTAGGTAATGAATTAATTGTAACTATTATACTATTTTCTATTCGTAGGCACTAAATATGATTTGTTGTTGGTCCGAAAATCCAAATTCAGATGCATTCAAACGACACCTTCCAAGGATCTATGATTATTTATGGCTTGCTGAAGATGGCATGAAGTTAAAGGTATTATCCTGCCATATCCTATGTATTGGGTGCATTTCAGTTCGTCCTAGCCATAGTTAAGAAGAATGGGTTAGAGTAATCATAGTTGAAAACCTTCCATCGATCCTCTCTTCATCCTTCAACTTTGTCCAATATCCATTCAAAAATTTACTATAACATTGGATTTAAGAAACTAAAAAAGTATATATATTGTTTTCTCTATCTAAATGTAATTTTATTGCACTCCTTTCACATATTGTACACTACACACTATTAACTAAGGTGGTGACATTGGAATCCTACAATACACCAGCACCATACGAAGTGGTCTGGATTTTTCTTGTTCTCTCATATCCTCTTTCTCCTTTAATTTAAGGTTCCCACTCATATATATATACCTTAGTTATCTCTGCAATATATTAAAGAATATATTCTCTCAATCCTTTGTTTCCTACAACCCAATCTATGTTGATACCGGCCGAAATAAGATATCAGTTATCTCTACAAAATATTCAAGAATATATTCAGATCGATGATGAATCCAAGACATCACCATGTCTGCTGCTACCTCCTGCCAGGTTATGTTGTCTTGTTGTAATGGACACCGACCAGCAAATTGATCTAATAATTATTAAAAATGATGTGACAAATTAAATTTTGAAAATTGATCAGGTGATTGCAAAATCTAATTCTCCGGTCTATCATAGGTTTATGAGGGCACGCAAGCATGGGATACAGCTTTTATTGTCAAAGCATATTGCTCGACTGACCTGGTTCATGAGTTTTCTCCAACACTCCGGAAAGCTCATGAGTTCATAAAAAGTTTGCAGGTTTAATTAAATTATTCAATACTCTTATGTACTGTAAACTTTTGCAATATTTGCACAGAAATATTGACATGCATGATTTTAGATCCCTGAAAACCAACCAGACCATGAAACTTATTACCGCCATCGATCAAAAGGTTCATGGGCTCATTCAACATTAGACAATGGATGGTCTGTATCTGATTCTACAGCAGAAGCAATTCAGGTCAGTGCAAGCTATGTATGGTTTATCTAGAGAGTCAAAACTTTCATGTGTTATTATAACACGAAGTGCACATAACACAGAGTGTTTACAATGTGCTACTATATCTTTTGCTCAAAAAAATTAAAGAGAAATCTAAGAGTTGTTACATGGCATTTTCTAAGAAACCTTGTACATATGCATATATAAAATGTCAAGTGTTAATGAGTGCTTCTTTGATTTTGTTCAATTAACCCCTGATAAATTAAATTTCTATATATAGGCATTGTTGTTGTTATCAAAGATTTCTTCCAATCTTGTGGGGATCCCATAAAAGAAGAAAGATTATATGATGCAGTGGATTGCTTGCTTTCTTTTATGGTATGACTCCATCTAAAATTATTTATCATTTTCTTAATTATTATAGGGAATGATTGAAAGGTCATAAATGGCTAGAGGTTAGTAAATAAGATGACGAAGTTTAATTTAGCTTAGCGCTACAAAGGATGCAAGCCACCTATATCCACAATTCTAAAATGTCTATTGTCTCTAATTCACAACAAAGCTAAGTCACTAATTTACTTCTAAGTGATCACACTAAATAATTAGAGAGCAACTAGCTAATCAACTAAACAAGATATAACTACACAAGATATATATTAAGCTAAATACAAGAGAGCTGATGAAGCTTTATACTGCCGGTGGAGAGTACAAGAATGAACCAATCAATCACAATATCATTCACAATATGAATTCCAATGAATACCAAGAGACAGATTAACACAATGATTTTTCCTCTGAGGATCACTTGCCCATCGGTAAGCTAGTCCCCGTTGTGGTGATTCACCCACTTGAGGTGTGCACGCTAGTTGGCTCTCAATGCCAAACCCGCAGCCCAGTGTCGCACAACCAACACAATATGGGGATCACACAAGCCACGCCAAGAATCCACTACAGTTGGAATTAGGAATTCTGCTGGAGAATCACAACAACCCCTTACAATATCATCTTGATTGGGGGCGGACACAATCACCAAAGCCCCTCAACAATCAATCCATCACCAACCGTCTAGATGACGGCAAACAAGAATGCCACAATTGCAATCACCACCTAGTCCCACGAATTGAATCAAAAATGCAATGCACTAGGCTTTCCCAACCTCCTCTCAAGACAAGAATCCACAATGGAAATGGAGAGGGAGGGAGGGGATCGTCTTGAGATCTCAACTCGATCTCTGGCACTTTTTCTCTCACTTTATTACAGCTCAAATCAATGGACTGAGAGAGATAGGCAAAGAGAGCTTAAGGTTTACAAGAACAGCACAAGAGGAGTCGGCTCACATAGTGTTTTCGAAATATGCCAGAGAGGGAGAGCCGGGAAGGGAGGAGCTGGACTATCTCCAGCAGTTGGCCAACCCCAAAGTCTAGGAGGCAACGGTCGACTAGCAGCTAAACACTCGAGCACTGGCGGCATCTGTGCACTCTTTGATGCTCTGTTCTCTCGAGCCCTCTCTGTTTCTCTAGAAAGAATAGAGCACGGGTGGCAACCAGATTTTTTTTCTAAAAACAGACCAGAGCGAACGATGCCAAAACGGATCACTTGCTCATTTCGTGTGGCAAGCAGTGATGGCTAGCAGTGTGCAACAGCCTGGCCAGCTCCAGTGGCCCACTCACGAAGGCAGCTGCAGACCAGTGCAGGCAACAGGAGGGAGCAGGCAGCCCACACACACGGTGGTGGCCCAACAGATAGAAAGAGAGGCCTAGCGAGCAAGAGCTGGCAGTAGCAGCCTAGCGGCAAGGCACGGCCCAGCGCGAGCAAGAATGGGAGGCCCAACGCTCAACAGCTGCGCAGCTCGGCCTATCATCTCGGCGGACCATCTTTAGGAGCTTGCAGCGCAGCCCACCAGCTAGCAGCAAATCAGCCCAAACTCCTTTCCTTTTCCACTGAGCATTCCACCAAGCATTGCACCAGCTATTACCTCCATTTCTCTTCCAAAAATTCAACAAATCTCAATCCAAATAATATGCCATCTCATCCAAACTATGCCAAACATCATGAGCACAATATATAGCATTTCTCAAGCCTTTTAGAGGGATAACCCCAAATGCAAATGCAGTTTGAAACTCAAATTAGTGGCACTAGGTGAGTAAAGCAATTATAGTTTTCCCTCTTCAAAGTATGATTATCAAACATAAATCACTCACACCCTCTATGGTGTCTTGAGCGTAAAAAACAAAACCAAATTTATACCTTTGCCATGATATCCATGATTTTAATTTTCTCTTTCTTCCTCCATGAGCTTGATCAAATCACAATGTCCGTCATGTCCATGTCCATGTCCATGATCATCATGCTCCACACCATATGCAATCCTATCTCATAATTAAGCACACTTAGAGCAAAGGATTAGCATAGATAGGTTACATGAATTATCCAAAACCAAATAAGGAATTTCAATGATTAGTTTTTGTTCCTAGGCTAAAGCCTACCTACGTAGGAATATATATTAAGAGGCCATCATTTGGTTTGTTTGTACTAGTTAAGTCTATGTTTTATTCTAAGAGCTATCTAGCTTGGTTTCGATCACCTCATATTTACTAAAGTGAAATTTAATTCCATCCCCTCTCGATCAAGCTGGACCTGCACATTGTTGTTGCACTACAGCTCGAGCTAGCTACTTCTTTCAAAGCGCTACCCACATCGGCCTGGACTTTGTGATCACTTCCATGGAGCTGCCTGCACCCCGGCTATGTTGATGGATAACAATGTGCGCCCTATGGCACCCGACCTAACAGCAAGGCTGCATTCTTGCACTAATGGTATCTGCTGGGCTCCGCAGCTCTAATAATAGTCTGACTAACATGTCCATTACATAAGAGTTAATTTATCAATTTTCCTAAATATTTTTATACGCGAGGGTATCATATTTCAAAACCAAAGTTTAAGAGCCCAAAGAAAGGAGGTCATCTGAATTCTACATTGCTTTGTCACAACAAGGCATGCTATTTCTAAAAATACTCCCTCCATCCTGTAATATAGTGTATACAAGCATTCAAATTTGTCCCAAATTATAAGGATTCTATATGTGTACAAGCCCTCCAAAAGCAACATTCACATACATGCCTACTATTGATATATCACCAATCCAAATATCGTAGGGTTATGTGCGACATTTTTTCACCACATAATGTGTACTAAAATTGCATGGATACCTTTTTGATGATGGAGGGAGTATGATATTGGAAACCACATTGGCTAACATTAAAACTGACAATAGCACAAAGATCTGAGTCCTCTATTAAAATGTTTGCTAATGGGAAAATCCAATTCAAGATAATGGGCCATCAAAGCTTATTTTATGGAGCAGAAAATTATTATCAAGAGAAATTAATCTTGTACTTAACATAAATTATACTAATCATCATTTATTTTTCTATTGAAGAACAAAGATGGGACCTTCTCAACATATGAGTGTAAGAGAACTACATCTTTGTTGGAGGTGAGTACTTTTATGTTGCCTCATTGTTATTAGTGTGTAAAACCAAGTTTGTGAACAAATTCTCAGGCATGGGCAAGAAACCCTCAAAGGAAAAAGAATATAATACAATGAATCAGCTCAGTGCATCAAGACGGGGTTCAATGGCCATGTGCAAGAAAATATTCTTTAGTCTTTCACCGCCACCAAAAATAAGTGTTGTCCATGGATGCATGTTTTGTGGGTTTGTTCAGGATTTGGAATTGATGTTCATGTTTGCTTTGCAATGGCTGATGATACATTCATCTCAATGATGTTCTCAATAGGTTCTCAACCCTTCTGAGACTTTTCTGAACATTGTCGTTGATCACCCGTAAGAAAAAAAAAATACCTTCTCACTTGAACACCATTATTCCTGTTTTCATATGTGTGTGAGCTAATTCATGTGTTCAACAAATTTGTAGATCTATTGAATGCACGTCATCAGCAATTCAAGCTCTTGTTATGTTCAGAGAGATGTATCCGGGGTACCGTGATGAAGAGATAAGAAAATGTCTTGAAGGAGCATCCAAATTTATCGAGAGCAAACAACGAAAGGATGGCACATGGTATTTAAAATCATCTTGTCTATATGATGTTATCCATCCTTTAATGTACATCAGACAATAACTGACTAACTAACTATGTAATAGGTTTGGCACTTGGGGTGTATGTTTCACTTATGGGACATTATTTGCAGTGCAAGGATTAGTTGTTGCCGGAAGAACTTATGAAAATAGTTCTTCCATTAGGAAAGCATGCAACTTTCTTTTATCAAAGCAGCTAAGTACAGGTGGATGGAGTGAGACTTACCCTTCTAATGAAACTGAGGTACTTAATTTCCTTTGCCTAATTATGTGCCTTATTTGTTATTTCAAAATTGATTTTTGTTATTAAAATGTATGGTACACATATATTTGGTCTAAGATGAAAGATTCAAATATTATCATGTGAACTGTTCCCATCTAGCAAGTCAATTGATTAATTTAGTCCTTAAAACATTATAGCTCATTGCATGATGGTTTTAATTTTAATATTTAACAGGACTATGCAGAGGCCAGTAGTCCTCATGCAGTGAATACTGCTTGGGCAATGTTGGCTTTAATTTATGCTGGACAGGTAGATATTCTACACATTGCTACATTTGGAGCATGACGAGACTATTGGATTTAAGATTTATAGTTCATTTGTATGCATGCAAAATAGGTTGAGCGAGATCCGACACCACTATATGGTGCTGCAAAAGAATTGATCAATATGCAACAAGAGTTAGGCGAGTTTCCCCAACAAGTAAGTCTTCATCTTTTAGGCATCACCATTTAGTGGTTGTAGGGATCACTTAATTTATCACTTAACATAGTTGGAGCTTCTAAACATGAAAGGATTTATTTCAACCTATGTCCAAAGCATGCACACACTCAACAAGCAACTACGGTTGAATATTACAAAGTGAGGAATCCTATAATATAATTCCTATTATAAGTCATTAGAAATGGCTAATATACAGGTATAAAAGTCCTCTTTGAACAATCATATGGATATGAGTTGTACTTGAATGCACATATAGCAAGCTCTTATTTATTTATATAATTGATGGTCTATAGTTTCTGCAAATGCATGTCAGGAAGGCTAAAGTTGACCCCTCTTTTGTTTAATCATAGGAACACATTGGGAGCTTCAATTGTTCCTTTTACTTCAACTATGGAAACTACCGTAAATTTGTTTCCAATTTGGGCTCTTGGAGAGTTCCGAGACGAATTATTGCAGAAAAGAAGAGGAACAAGCAACAAGCATGATTGATTTAGGGTGTGTTTGGTTGAGCTATGGTTTTTGAAAAAGCTATTGTAAATTGTGGGCTGTGGGAAAAGCATAATAAGGCTGAGGTTGTAGAAGAAAACCTATAATGCCCCTAAAAGGCCTATGGCACTGTTTATATGCAAATTACTCCAATTACCTAATAGAAGTAATAGCTCAAACAAATCTAACCATTGGTATTTTCATTTTATGAATTAATAAAATAAATTAATAATCTAAGAAAAGGAAAAAAAAGCTTCAAAAACCCCTAATAAAGGGGGTGGGGGGGAAAAAGCGGTGCACTTCCCTCTCCATCGGTGGACCTAAGAAAAGGGGAAGTCCTAAATGGTCGAATCCCTCGATCCAAAGAGGGAAAAATCAGTGCACCAACATGATTTAAGTGCATATAAAAATTATTAGTTGTTACATGCTTGTGTATCAAAAAAATTTGACAATTTGTGCTAATGTAATATCAATGTTGAAAAATAAAAATTACCATATCCCAACATGCATCAAGTAGATCTACAAAAATAAATTATATCCAAAACATAACTTATTTATTATATATTTTTGAAAAAAAAATGAATTTATATGTCACCTATCACCTCCTAGCAAATAACATATGATTCTAATCTTCCTATCTAATCTATTTAAATAAATGGCTCACATTGATCGGTAAGTATCATAGTAAAGCCCTGATATATTGTTTTACCTCATTCTCCAACCTATGGGACACATGTAGATGTGGTTAGTCTATAATGAAAACTAGGGGATTCCCGCGTTTGCTTGCTGCGGAAGTAAGAAAGAATGCAATGATCGTATTTAAATAGTTTTCATCTTATCATCTCATCTTGATAAGGACATGAGCCTAATAGATAGAATACAAATACCAGTTCATTGAGTATACATGACGATTTATTTAGAAGAATATGACGAGCTCTCTGAAATGCAGTTATTGAACCGATGGTAGGTGGCAGCGACATGGTTGGCTATCTTCAACAGGCCACAAAACGACTCTCTAATCGTAGACGTTCTTCAAGCACCAAAACACCAGAGGATACTTTGGTCTGTTGAAGAAAAGGCATAGGATACCTTGGTTCCTTGAAGAAAAGCAGATTGGTTATGGAGAACAATGGGTTAACAGATCTAGCACCATATAACTTTGTTTGGTCTATCTCTACCTGCAATCATGTTTCTACTACTCAGGAAAATCTTGAAACACTCAGCACACATGCCAGCTCTTGAAACACTCCATCAGGCTTTAAATTGAATAGCAGAATTGCATTCCTCTTGATAGATTGTACACCATAACCATCACATTCAGAAAGCGCATGTGTTAGCACTCAATAATATATCAAGTGGGGCAGCTCCAGAGTCAGATCCTGTACTACAATATCTGCAGGTTTACGTGGTTGAACTGGTGAAACCAACTTTTTGCAGTGAATCTTTGCTGCTAACCGAAGGAGTGGGTGTACAGGCACTCTATTTTCGAGGTGCCGAAGAGGTTCCATAGACCTAAAGGTAAAAATGGATTGTCAGAAGCATGAAAAAAGGATCGAGATTTATATAAATATACCTACCATATCCAACATTTTTTGAATTCACATTTAGAATTAGTAACTAATCAAACAATTCTCAAACTAATTGACCGAGAAACGGATAGGGATCATCAAACTTGAGGTCCATGAAGTGGTGTATTTGTATCTTACAGCAGTTCAGTTACCACCACCATCGAGGGTCAACTAAACTGATCACTCTACATAGTGTAGCTAGGTGAAGATGATTTATTATCCCTTCTATATAGATAGACATCATGAGAAGCACAAGCCAACAATCAGCACAGGGGGCTGGATGTGTATTATAGTTGCTGCACGATTGAGGATATAAATAACAATAGGAATTGGATATGTCACTTTTCAAATTAACAACTGTCCGATGATCTTCATATCCATTTACTATGGCCTTATTAATAGTTCGAGAACCCTTTGCTAGGCTCATCAAAAGAGTCCTTGCCTTCATACTCAACAAATCAAAAGGACCGAACACCTTTAAAGAAAAATCCGAAAGCCCATTTACTACTGAGATCAAAGGAAAGCAGATAAAATTTTATGAATAAACAATAAAGAGATAATTACCAATTGAAAAACATAAACTGAAGCTCCCATACCAGCAAGCATCAAATTAACCAACCTGCTCAATTAAGAAAATTTTATAAGTATCAGATAAATATGACCATATAATTTTCACCTAAATTATTTATTACTGTACAGAAGAATTTGCTTGAGAGTTGGCCTAAATTTTGGTTCTTCACCTAAATTCATTATTACTTATCGGTTCCTCATAATTTTGGTTCTGACTGAATCATCAAATATTACTAACTGAAGAATTTGCTTGAGTCGGCCATTACAAAAAAAAATATATATATATATATATATATAATTACACTGAGTTCGATCTGATACCCAAGAAGTGACAGTTGGTAGCGGAAGTCAAGTGAATACAATCAACTGGCCTGAGAATGATAACAGAACATAGTTTAGCACAAATATTAGCATTGCAGAACTTGAAGAACATCAGCAACATATTAACTAATCTTCTGAAATCCATTGCATATGGATCTGAGACAAACCTGCTTTCCAAATGAGAAACACGATAATCCAAGGAGGAAATTGTTAATCCATAGGCTATGAAAAAATACCAATTGAACAAAGGTTTCTTCAAGAAAAGAAGATTGGGTATGGGGAACAATGGGTTAACAGTATCAAAGAAATTAAATAGAGGCAATTGCACATGGATCGGAGACAAACCAGGTTTCAAAATGAGAAACCCAATGATCCAGGGAGCAAATTCTTAATCCATAGCCTATGAAAAAATACCTTAATCCATAGCCTATGAAAAAATATCAATCCACCATAGATCCATTGGAGACAAACCTTATTTCCAGAGTGGAAAACAAATGATTATCAAGGGAAAATCCTCATACAGTGGGCTCTGATCGAATAACAAATGCTTAATCCATATCCTATGGAGGAATACCAATTCAGCATTGATCCAGTCAGAGGTTAAAGGCTAGTTCAAGTTCTAATATTATCCCTCCTCTACGACGAAATATACATATCCTACAGAAAGTAGAGACACGATCCCCACTCCCCAATATGCAGGGACTACTGATAGAAGGCCAAATTAAACAATGAAGATAGATCTGACCAGTGAGCACGATGGCATTGACATCGCCACGGTGCATGGCCTCCGCGTACTTCTCCTTGAGACCGGCGATGACTGCAGGCGAGATGGGTGGGGAGCAGCACGTACGACGGGATGGATTAAACTGCAAAACAGAACTCCACCGAAACAGACAAACAAAAAAAATCACGGCGGAATTGAACGCCGAGGAAGATGAAGGGAGGCGGGCATCGGTCGGTCGGTGGGTCGCTTACTGATGGAGTGGAGCGCATTGACGGGCGGGTTGGCGACGGTGATGAGCGCGACGCCGTCGGCGCCCACCTCCATGGTGACCCGGATCAACCCTGCCGCCATAGTAGGACGGTCGTGCTTTCGGTGCCTGGATCACCGCGACTCCGCGAGATTGAAGACTCGCGTCGATGGCCCCGGCTGGTTGTAGAACCCACGGATCCGTTGCAGCGCAGCCAGATTTATAGGCATGTGGCCTCGGCGGAAGCAGATCAGACGCATCGCATGAGGCAGAAGGGTAGGAGCCGAGCACCCACGAACGGGCGATGACTTCTCAGTGCGCGCCTGCGTTAATGACGGCGGGGAAGGGAATGTGCGGTAGGAGCGAAGGGGAAGGAACAGCTGGATGCCGACCAGTAACTGAAGGATGTGCTGATGTGTCACCTCTGCATGTGCAGAGAACTCCTCTAGTGGCCTCCATCTATATAGGGCTTATAGATTTACATTAGTTGTATATTGAAAGAATGGCTAAAGGAAGACTGTTATGCTAGAAAATAATGTTCATGGTGTGTTTATCCTTCACAAAATAATGGTGCTACAGAATAGTAACAAAGTGTACCAGTGGTTTTGAACTGATAGTAACAAACTGTAAGTAGAAATCACTTTGAAGTATCGCTGCTTTGTTACGAGCGATATGTATGATGGCTCAAATTCAATTTTTGTCATGAACCGGATTGGGCCAGCTCGACGGGCTAAACGGGCCTGAACCGGCCGCGGCCGGCCCACGAGGGGCCAGGGCGCGCTGGGGGCGGGGGCCGGCGCCCCTACCGCCGCCGCCCCTCCCTCCCCTCCGTCCAACTCTAAGCAGATCTCTTGTTTGGTTTTGGATAATTAGTGACACCTAAGGAAACCAAGATCTCTTGTTTGGTTTTGGATATTTAGTGACACCTAAGGACTAATCTCTCGATACTAAGTGTTTACTAGATTGGAGATTGGTCATGGCAAGTGTGGAGCATGATGATCATGGTGGATGGAACGAGGTGATCCAAAAAGATGATCAAGCATCCAACTTGGAGGGTTTGGAGATCAATTGAGCCCCAAGGCAAAGGTATAACCATAGGGCCTTTTGATTTTACACTCAAGACACCATAGAGGGTGTGAGTGATTATAGGATCGATAAGCCGTACTATAAAGAGGGGAAACTTATCGTACATATCGGTCCTCCAATGCCTTTAGGTTCAAAATTCATATGCATGCATTCTAACCTAAAGAGCTAACTCCGCGCTTGATGAAAATGTTTTCAAAATGCTAACACATGGTGTCGGGGTGTTCAAGGGTCGTGATGGGGACTAGAGGGGGGGGGTGAATAGTCCCTTTTTACAAACTAATCGCGATGGCTAACCGAAACAAATGCGGAATTAAACTTATCGGTCTAGCCAAGACTTCACCCCTCTAACTAAGATTCTAAATCACCTCACAAAAGATCCTACACAAGAACAGTGAGGTGACAAGCCTAGCTTGAGCTCCTAATCAATTCTAATGCAAGGTTACACAAACCTAAGCACTAGTACTTCAAGCACGGGAGAGCTCCTACACAATTCTAGTAAGCACAAGCACAAAGCCCCTAAGCTCACTAGATGCACAATGGACAAGGCAACACACGCCTAACCCAAAGGCTCAAATTACCTAGCTACACAAGCTAAGCAAAGTAACTAATCAAGCTACACAAGCTAGATAGTTACAACTACACTACTCAACCACAAGCACAATATATATATGAATGTAAGAACAAAGCTTGTGATGAAGAGAATGCAAACCACCGCGAAGTGTGGACACAAGATGACACCGGTGATTTTTACCGAGGTTTCGGGAAGCTTGCCAACTTCCCCCTACTCCTCGTTGTGTCGACCAACACCTTAGTGGTTCCACGGTTTGTGTTGGTAAAAGTTATCCTAAAGAATTATTTATAATTTGTATAGTCTGCAAGCGAACAAAAACGATGAGCACTTCACCCGGGAGAGGGTTTTAAATATCGAATCCACAGGGAGAATGGTGTGAGAATAATGAGACAAAACTAGATCCCTGAGATAATAGGAAGGAACTGGAGTTCAGATAAAATGTGAGAAGATTTCTATGGTTGTCTAGTTTATATCCTTGTAAGGCTTGAAGATATTTCTTAATGGGGATGTACTCAAAGGAAAGTAAGGACGAAACTTACTATTCCCCCAGTAACTAGGTCCTACGTGTCCTATCCTACGGGATGTGGAGTCCAAAGGAATCAATGGTACTATCACTACCACGATCTACCACGCTCCGGCAGGTAGGGTGTATTTACGAGTTATCTAGTCCAAACACCGCGTTTGCACTAGGGGTAACAACTTCAATTCAAGAGCGACAAGAATCAAAGTACTCTAATGAGTCGTAAACCGAAAGAAATATAAACAAGTGAACTTACTCAAATATAAGGTTGATCCACCAAAGAAGTCTCAAGCTCAAGTGCAATGAAGCCTTTGATCCCAGAGGTACAAGCGTAGAGGAGTCACCGACAGATCCGGTACTTCCCCTTTCTTCTCCTCAACTCTACTTTCTATCTCTCAAGAACAGATCTAGAACTCTAATTAAGTTCTTTGATCTATCTCTCAACTTTCTACTAATCTCTCTCAACTTGATCTTAGCTCTTCTAATTAGAGAGGTATGGCTCTAGCTATGATCAGAGTCGAGTATGATGAATAATGATTTTCATGCCTAAGGCCAGAGGTAGGATCATCCTTATATAGTCGTGGCCGATGAATACTGACCCTTGGATCAAACCGACCTTCAATAACGGTGTAGATACAACCTCAAAGTCGGTTTGAAACCGACCTAAGAAGATGAGGCTGACAGTGGGTCCCACCTGGCGGCCGGCCCAATCTTCACTTGGCGGCCGCCAAAGCCATGGTGGGCCCAGTCGCCGTTCTTCCCGGTGTCTTCGGTGTCTTCTAGAATGTTTTAGTTCACTTTTTGGATCAAAATTCACTAGTGATAAATCTTCTTATTATTTGGGGGTTTTCTCTAAGTTTTTCAATATTTACCTGCCAAGTCCCCTGAAAAGATATAAATCACCAAAACTCGTGGAACTGTGTTAGTAAAATACCTATTCTATGTATTTATTCATTTTATAACCTTATTATATGTTTAGTTGACACATAAAAATATACAGCTTAAGAGGTGTCAACAAGCTCCCCACACTTAGGCTTTTACTCGTCTCGATAAAAGGATGGTTATAACAAAGTTGCAAGACAAGTATATCAAGCATAAAAACAATCTCATGGTCAAACTTATATTTTACTAATCTTACCAAGAACTTTAAGTAGTTGAGAAACAAGATAGTTGAAATAGAGTACCTTATCCTTTCAATCAATTCAAATGGAGTTTTTGCAATAATTTTTGAAAAGAAACATAGCTTACTTCTTTCTTCGTGGTATTCTCAAATCACTCAATATATATATATATATATATATATATATATATATATATATATATATATATATGTAGTATTTTTGGATCCTCACAAAGCACTTGTAATCAACATCCTACTTCTAATAAAGTCTGTATCTGAGTTTCGTGTTTGTCAAGGATGTAGCATACTTACCTTGCATGTATTTGCAATGTCAAAGATGGATCCAAGGAAAGACATCCTCTTAGATCAAGATGTGCATGTGTGTACTAATTCTACTATGCTCTTATTTTCTTCTCTTTTGAAATAAATATTTTTTTTTTGCAAACAAGATCATGGGCTATCTTTATTTTTCTTTTTTGAGAGGTGGGCTCTGCTCGCCCGAGACTTTGTCTTTTATTTCCTCTCTTAAAGATGTGGGCTCTACTCGCCCTCGGACACTTGTCCATTTTTTATCTTTATTTATTTTTTTTTTTCTTTTCTTTTTTTCTTTTTTTTTTTACATACTATTTTTGCATAGCCCATGCCTTGCTGAAAAAAAAATTTTATTTAATTTAGAGAGATCAACAACTGGAGCATATAAATATTTTTATAAAAACAACGAGTGTACGTGATCTTGATCTTTAGAACATGACAAGTCTCTCAACTTTGGGTCACAAAATTTGACAGAGCTCAACACAAAGTAAATAGCCTTTTTCTTTGGTTTTAATATATTAAACATGGCTTTAATAGGATATAATATTTACCACAAAGATGAAGTAAAGCTATCAATTTAATATTTTCGAAATAAATTCTCCAAATAGAAAGGGTATCAAGAATTAAGTTCTCATCAATCTACTATCTCAAATTTCACAACAACTTAAGCAACTTGGGATCTTTATTTTTTAACAAAGAATTAATCTAACCATGAGAGAGTATTATGTGAATCTAACTTTGAACAAAGCATATCAAAATATTTTTTATTCTCTTTATTATTTAGCATATCAAAAAAGTTCAAAACCGACGAACGAAGCCAAAATATAAACTAAAGCAAAGTTCGTAGATCAAACCGAGAGTCGAAGAAATCTGGAGGACGAGGGGAGAAGGCAGCCTGGCGGCGGCGATTCTTCTCGGGCGGCCGCCAGCCCCGCTTTGCTCCTTGGCCCTAACTTTGTCGTGTTGGATCTTCGTTCTGTATTTATTGTTTTGCTTCACTTTTCAGGTTCAGTTTCGTTGTTCTTGACGTTCGTACTGTCTCCCCCACACTATCCTTTATTATCCTTTATCCAAAAACATGGTGGAGACAAGAAAACATATACAAAAGAAATATAGAAAATAAAACTGAGATAATAGATCAACAATTTATTAAAGCAAGAGCACTCTTTATTTATTTAAACCAAACTTATTACTAACTCACAATCTTGACTCGATAATAGATAAAATTGACTCGAAACTCTAATTTAACTCGAAGTAAATTGACTCGATAACTGACTCAATAACTGACTCGATAACTGACTCGACATAATGAGTGCTCTTATAGTCTCAAGCATCTTACATATCCCTAGTAAGCCTGCTCAGGATGCGCCGAGAACTCCCACCTTCGTAACTAACGCTGCATTTGCCTTCTCTAAAGCGTCTATATGTCCGTGAGGCATAGCTCCAATTCTCATGCTCAGTAGTCAAAAAATTCTTCATGTGGAAGTGTTCAGCACGAAGCTCCGCCATCGTCATCCTTCCTGGCTTGGGCATCAGCTCTGCGGCCTCTCTAGGCTGAACGAAGTGAACTTGGTCTGGAGTAGCACGTACTCAATCAAGAACAAGACGGGAATCCGTATAAGTGCTCTTTCTAATGTTCCCGTACTTGTCACACTGGACGTTAGTAAGCTTTTCATTACGTCCGGGAGCGCTAAGCTTGGTGCCTTCAGGAATAGGGACCTTCTTCTTCATGGCAATTTCACGACGTGCAGCCAGCAAGCTCTTGGCATACAATTGCCCACGAGTAGGCTTAGGATCTGAAGGTGGTGGGTTGACAGCAACTAAAGGCTTTGGCTCGTATGGGACGATAGCCATGGAAGTGGATGAGTTAGCTGCTGCCTTGACCGGGTCATAGACCACCATACTGGTCTCGGTGTTCTTCATGGTGAAAATATGTGGTGCTGGTCGTCGGTTTTAATAGAGGATGATTAAGATAAGATTAAATGATCAGATGGGGCTTGTTTATATAGGCAGAGGTGCATGAAATAGGATGGAAAGGCTCGCAATACTTTCCTACGTAAATGACTCCAGAATGTTCGTCATTACAATGGGCAAGTTCTAGAGTATTCCTGGAGCAAAGATGGAAATGAGGGGAGGCCACAGGCTGGCGGCCGCCAGGCCCATTCAGGTCGGCCGCCAGTGCCTTGGTGCACTGTGCTCCGTCTTTTTTCCTACGGCCTAATATCCCTATTCTCGTTGTAATGCTTTTACTTTTGGCCCATAAAAATAAATTCTACGAAAATTAATTCCTTTGGGTTGGATAAATCATAAAGCCTATTTCATCTAATTCATTTAATTTATTTAATTCATCAGGGCTTATCGGGCTCATAGAAAATTTTAAGACGTTGGCCATTTACCTTGAATAACTTACCTTCGGAGTCTTGAAGAGTGATTGCCCCATGTGATGATGAATTTACTACCTTGAAAGGTCCTTCCCACTTGCTCAAAAGTTTTCCATGCCCGAATAATTTTACCACGAATTAAAGAGTAATACGATCTCCCGGAGCGAAAGTCTTTATCTTAATCTTCTTGTCATGCCATCTCTTGGTTCTTTCTTTGTAGATCTTGGCATTATGATAAGCTTTCTCTCTCCATTCCTTCAATTACGACAATTGCATCTTTCTCTCGAACTCCTGCAAAGATCAAGATTCATATTCCATCTCTTGATTGCCCAAAGAGCTTTAAACTCAAGTTCTACAAAGAAATGATAGGTTTTTCCATAAACAAGTTGATAAGGTGTCATTCCAATAGGTGTCTTGTAGGCTGTCCTGTATGCCTATAGTGCTTCGGAAGTCTATCCTTTCATTTAGTTCCCATTTCTTCAACTATTTTTACGTAAGATGTTCTTGATTTGCTTATTTGAAGTTTACGCTTGCCCACTTGTTTGATGGTGGTAAGTCAGTAGCAATGTTATGACGAACTCCATGTTTCAATAAATAATGTCGGAATCTTCTATCAATGAAGTGGCTTCCTCCATCACTAATTACCATTCGGGGTACTCCAAATCTTGGAAATATAGTTTCTTCAAACATCTTGATTGAGCTTCTACCATCTGGCTGTTTTGCATGGCAAAGCTTCTACCCATTTTGAAACATAATCCACTTTGCTACTAGGATATGTTCATAATTTCCAGATTTTGGGAATGGTCCCATGTAATCAATTCCCCGGACATCAAAGAGCTCTATCTCGGAGATTGGTTGTTAGAGGCATAGCATCTCTTGCATTTATATTTCCGTGCCTCGACAAGCTCCACATTCGAATAAAATCTTTTGTGTCTTGATACATGGTTGGCGAAAAAAATCCTGCTTGCGGATCTTTGCATGTGTTCTGAATGCCCCATAATGACCTCCATATGGTGATGAGTGACATCTTTCAATGATCTGAAGTCCTTCTTCCTACGTTGGCACACATCTTACGAGTAGCCCATCGAGCATACTCGAAGAGATATGGCTCATCCCATAAGTGGTGACGACTTTCATACATAAGCTTCTTTTTATACGCCCTTGGTGCTACATATCCCGCAACCATAAAATTAACAAGATCTGCATACCGGGGATCGGTATGGGTTATCCGATAAAAATATATCGTCCCCCGAAAGTGAGTCATTAATAGGCAATTTATTTGGTTTTTCAAAATGCATTCTTGACAAATGATCGAGCAACAGAATTTTCTACTCATTTCTTATCTTTAATTTCTAAATCAAATTCTTGGAGTAACAAAATCCATCTTATCAAACGAGGTTTAGCATCTTTCTTGGTGAGCAAATATTTCAAAGCAAAATGATCGGTGTAAACAATTACTTTAGTCCTACCAAGTAAGATCTGAACTTATCTATAGCATAAACAATCGCTAGTAACTCTTTCTCGAGTAGTAGCATAATTAAGTTGTGGTCCAGTCAAAGTTTTACTAGCATAAGCAATAGCATGATGTTTCTTGTCTTTAGTTTGCCCTAACACTTGCCCCCACAAAGATAGTCAATGGCATCACACATAATTTCAAAAGGCAAAGACCAATCGGGGGTTGAATAATTGGTGCGAGAAACAAGAGACTTTTTTCAAAGTTTCAAAAGCTTTAAGACAAGCATCATCAAAAACAAAGGGAGCATCCTTGGCTAACAGTGCGGTAAGTGGTCTAGCAATATGTGAAAAAAATCTTTTATGAATCTACGATAGAAACTAGCATGGCCTAGAAAACTTCGTATCCCTTTAATATTCACAAGGGGAGGTAATTGTTCTATAACTTCTATCTTTGCTTTATCTACCTCTATTCCCCTTTACGAAATAAGATGACCAAGCACTATCCCTTCTCTAACCATAAAATGACATTTTTCCCAACTAAGGACCAAGTGCTTTTCCTCACATCTTTGCAAAACCCTGTCTAAGTTTTTCTAGACAATCATCAAAAGTTTTTCCATAAACAGAAAAAAATCATCCATGAAAACTTCGATAATCTCTTCAATCATTTCAGAAAAATATAGACATCATGCATCTTTAAAAAGAAGGTGCATTACATAACCTAAAAGACATTCTTCTATAAGCATAAGTTCCATATGGGCATGTAAAAGTGGTTTTGCTTTGATCATTAGGATGGATTGGGATTTGGTGATACCCAGAATTATCCATCAAGGAAACAAAAGTAAGAATGTTTTGCCAATCGCTCTAACATCTCATCAATGAAAGGCAATGGAAAATGATCTTTCCTTGTGGCTTTGTTTAATTTTCTATAATCTATGCACATTCTCCATCCTGTAATTGCATTCTTTGAGGAATTAATTCATTTTTATCATTTTTAACAACCGCCGTGCCTCCTTTCTTAGGCACAACTTGTACAGGGCTTACCCACTCGCTATGCGGCCGCGGGATATATAATCCCGGTGTGTAACAACTTAAGAACTTCCTTCTTAACTATATCTCTCATCGCATTATTGAGTCTTCTTTGAGGTTCTATAGATGGGGGTATATCCGGATGCAGTAGGAATACGATGGGTGCGAGAGCGGGACTAATTCCTTTTAAATCATCGAGTCGTAGCCTAAGGCTGAGTGATGTTTTTCTAAGACAGTTATCAGCCTGAGAGTCTGTTCTGGTGTAAGTTTATCATTTATGATCACTGGAGACTCTGGATCTTGATTTAGGAAAGCATAAGTGAGGCCCGGTGGTAAAGGTTTAAGTTCAATAGGAGGTCTAGGTGGGTTCTCAAATTCATCTAGAGGTTCTGAAGTAGTAGGATTTTCATCCTCTTCTTCAATAAAGAACTCTGAATCGTCCTCTTGATTAGACTCCACAAAATATTATATGGTGGCCTCTTTAACTTCCTCCATAGGGTCTGGTTCTGGACAAGACTCGGTTTTTAGCATGAATGGCTTGGACTATAGGTAATAAAAATTTAGATCTTTGTCTAGCTGAAAGTCTAATTCTCCCAAGTGTCCTTTAAAAGTAAGCCTTTCTATTGGTTGTCCTATCAAAGAGGTCAAACTCCATGATATCAAAGACATAGAACCTAAGATGCACCATGGTGTTATTAACCTTGATTGGTAAGACATAAAGAATTCCTGAGCTTTGAACAATTTGTCTGAAGGGCTTAGTAACAATTTTGTAGTGGGACTTAATGGCATGTTTTTGAGAAGTTCATGAGCAAAAAGATAATGCCATGATATTTATTCCCACTATAGGATTGTAAAGAGCATTAAAAGGGTCTTTATCAATTTGGCAATGAATAGGTATAGAAGGTGAATCCAAACGGATTACATCGAGGAGGAAAGCTCGATTCTTACGTCCATTCGCTACTTATGATTGAGACAAGTTCTTACGTAGTTCCTTTTAAATGTGTCAAATCGAAGGATCTAAAGGATAAAATTGTGATGTTTTAGTCTTCTCGAGATTTTTAATCGATATCTCGAGGTGTTTCCATAATCTGTAAAGAGATCATCCTCGATATCAAGTAAGAAGTTAGAGATCGAAGTGACCTCGGTTCTTCTAAAGGTTCTAGATTAGCCGGAGTTTGTAAAGAATTTGGAATAGAATTGGGTTCAAATTAATCTTTCTTCTTCTATTATTTCTTTTATTTTTAAATTTTTTTCCTCGGTTGGATCATCCTCCTTGTTTTCCACTATTTTATTTAAGACAAAGAATGCATTCGGGGATTGAAAGGTGAATGAAAGATCCATTCGCACAGTGTTCAAATGTTTTCTAGATTTTATATTCGGACCAATATAAAAATGTTGAATTAGAACATGGTGCGGTATGGCGAGATTAGGTCAGATTTGGAAAGAAGATCATATCGTTCCCAATAGGCACTCAAAGATTCATTATCATTTTGTTTAGAGGATAGGATTGAGAGCCTAAAGTTAACTAGTTTGGACATGGGAAAGAAATCTCGCACAAAATTCATTTAAGCAAGTTTCCCAATTGCCACCCATTCTTTCTTTATTTCTATTGTACCATCAAGAGCTTTTCCTTTCAAAGAGAATGGAAAGAGTGTCCAGCCGAGATAGTTTCGGGAGACATGCCTTCAATATGGAGGCATTTACATGTCTCCTCAAAAGTTTGGAGATGAAGGAAAGGATTTTCGCCTAATTCTCCCGAGAATGTATGGTTTTGGACCATCTCTATTAACCTAGGGTGAAACTTCGTAAGAACCAGCTTTTAATAGGTTCGGATGATAGCACAGTCTACAAGCTTGCCCGTTGGGTGCCAAGTATTTGTAAAGAGGGGTATTATCCATTTGGATAGTGATTTTAAAAAAGAAAAATCTAAACTAATGATATGATACAAGATTTAGTTTAGCTCACGTAATCAGCAAACCGTTCTCCCGACAACGGCGCCGAGAAATGCTTGTTGGTAAAAAGTTATCCTACGAATTATTTATAATTTGTATAGTCCATAGCGAACGAGAAACGATGAGCACTTCACTTTCGGGAGAGGGTTTTAAATATCGAATCCACGGGGAGAATGGTGTGAGAATAATGAGACAAAACTAGATCCCCGAGATAATAGGAAGGAACTGGAGTTCGCTTAAAATGTGAGAAGATTTCTATGGTTGTCTAGTTTATATCCTTGTAAGGCTTGAAGATATTTCTTAATGGGGATGTACTCAAAGGAAAGTAAGGACGAAACTTACTATTCCCCAAAGAACTAGGTCCTACGTGTCCTATCCTACGGGATGTGGAGTCCAAAGGAATCAATGGTACTTTGTCACTACCACGATCTACCACGCCCGGCGGGTAGGGTGTATTTACTGAGTTATCTAGTCCAAACACCGCGTTTGCACTAGGGGTAACAACTTCAATTCAAGAGCGACAAGAATCAAAGTACTCTAATGAGTCGTAAAAACGAAAAAGAAATATAAACAAGTGAACTTACTCAAATATAAGGTTGATCCACCAAAGAAGTCTCAAGATCAAGTGCAATGAAGCCTTTGATCCCGGAGGTACAAGCGTAGAGGAGTCACCGATGCGGATCCGGTACTTCCCTTTCTTCTCCTCAACTCTACTTTCTATCTCTCAAGAACGGATCTAGAACTCTAATTAAGTTCTTTGATCTATCTCTCAACTTTCTACTAATCTCTCTCAATTTGATCTTAGCTCTTCTAATTAGAGAGGTATGGCTCTAGCTATGATCAAAGTCGAGTATGATGAATAATGATTTTCATGCCTAAGGCGGAGGTAGGATCATCCTTAGATAGTCGTGGGCGATGAATCTTGACCCTTGGATCAAACCGACCTTCAATAACGGTGTAGATACAACCTCAAAGTCGGTTTGAAACCGACCTAAGAAGATGAGGCCGACGGGTGGGTCCCACCGGCGCCGGCCCACCTTCACCATCGGCCGCCGCTCAGCCATGGTGGGCCCAGTCGTCGGGTTCTTCCTAGTGTCTTACGGTGTCTTCTAGAATGTTTTAGTTCACTTTTTGGATCGAAATTCACCAAAGGGTAAATCTTCTTATTATTTGGGGGTTTTCTCTATGTTTTCCTAGGTATTTACACATCAAGTCCCCACGAAAAGATATAAATCACCAAAACTTCGTGGAATTGTGTTAGTAAAATACCTATTCTATGTATTTATTCATTTTATAACCTTATTATATGTTTAGTTGACACATAAAAAAATAGAGCTTAAGAGGTGTCAACGGTTTGGCGAATCACCCGGTGATGATTCTCAAAGCTTAATGGCGGTGCCAAATCCCACGATGGGAGCTCGATCGAGTCACTCACACGGTGAGTCCTCTAGCCAATCCCTCGGGAGGGTACCGTGTGAACCCACACACAAGTGTGGTAGCTCAATGACACGCTCCACTAGAGTTGCTCTTCACGATCCCCGAGGTGAGCACGAACCTCTCACAATCTCTTCTTGAGAGCACCGCACAAGCTTCCTTTTGCGTGCTTCACGAAATCTCTTGCCACCAAGCGTCGCCTAGGAGGTGGCAACCTCCAAGAAACAAACAAGCACACCGGCTTGTAACACGATCACCTAGTGCCATGAATGCGATCTCTCAACGCAACGCACTAGAACTTCGATCTCTCACTCAATCGGATGAACGATATCAAGCATATGTGAGTGGGAGGGCTCTCAAGCACTCTCAAGCATGGATATAAAGTCCCCAAGGTGCTAAGCACACGCCATGGTGAACACACCCTCTATTTATAGCCCCCAAGCCAAATAGAGCCGTTGGTGCTTCAAACCCACGGTTTTTATGAAGTTGACCGGACGCATCGACCGGACTCACCACGGGTCCGGTCCGGCGTCGGCCGCTCCCTTCCGGCGTCCGGTCGAAACGACAGAGCCGCCGACCCCACGGTGACACGCAAAGACATGGTTCCGGTCACAAGGTCCGGTCACCACCGGAAGCATCCGGTCCATGCGTCCGGTCGGGTCCAAGAGCCAAGTCCAAAAACATGCTCTCCGGAAACTCCAACCGGACTCACCGACCGGACCGTCCCGGTCAAAGGACCGGGCTTCCTGGCCGGCCCTCGCCGACGCTTCCGTCGGCCGTTTCTTGCGAAAACTTGTCAAGTTTCTCCGTCGCCTTTGCTTCGACATGCTACCCAACAAGTATACCAACTTGAGCACGAGGAATAGCATGTTTTCACCACCATGATGCATCCGGCACAATAGAAAATATGCATCTCATTTTCTCGAAAGCGCCGAATCCCTGCATACAACCGCCGCCTTTGCAAATGTGCCAACACCACCATGTGTACATCACCATGTGCAAGTGTGTTAGCATTTTCACAATCAAGTCAAAGGACGGTTTAGCTCTTACCACGCCACTCGGTCCTAACACGTAGCAAAGTTAGATCGCTCAAGTGGCACCAGATGACCGATATGCAAACAAGTTTGCCCCTCTTGATAGTACGGCCATCTATCCTAAACCCGGTCATAAACTTCTCTAAGCTCCAATGACCGGCGAAAATAAAATGCCCTATAGGTTATACCTTTGCCTTGCGCATTTCCATTCCGCTCCATCTTCAAGTGCCGATGCAACACATGCACCAACACGATCAAGAATGATATGATCCATTTCATATCATCACATGACCTTCTTGGTCCATCGATCTTGACCTCACTTGCTCTTCACCGTTGCGTCGGTCCGTCGGCGCCAAGTCCCTTGACTTGCCCTTCACACTTGCAATCGGTCCATCAAGCCAAGCCTTGTCTTGATCTTCACCACCACGGTCACATGACTCCATGTCATGTTTCATATGCAATAAGCTCCTTCATTGCGTGAAGCACATGTGAACTAATCTCCGTGTATTATCTCAATCACACATTATTAGTCCACCTAATGTTGACACTCAATTACCAAAAACCACAAGGGACCTTTCAATCTCCCCTTTTTGGTAATTGATGGCAACACTACAAAGATATGGAATTGAAGATTAATTCACACTTGGTAGTGATAACTCCCCTATATGTGTGCCCAATTGATTTGAATTCAAGGTTTGCACACATAGATATGAAACTTTTGGGAGGGTTAACACTACAAATTGATGCTAAGGAATATAGGATAAACCTTTGAAGCGTGATACCAATCGGAGTTGCAAATTGAAGTTCATCCTTAGCATCATCCATGTAACTAGACATACACCAAAACTCAAGATACCATATGAGATCAGCATTATATGCTATGGCTCTTGATCCACGTGAAAACTATATATGTCTAGCTACAACCTATGCATGCTAGTTATCATATCATCAATCAAGTTCTATGACTAGCATACATCACACAAGCATTGCATATAGAATTTAAAAACTTATGCAAATGCAAGCAAACATGTAACACCCGGAAATTTACAAGTTTCAAAAATAGTTTAAATTGATTTATTTATGCATTTTTTTATGCCATGTCAATATAGGAGAAATTAATAATTTTATAAAATTAAAATTAACTATAAGGCTAGACACATGATGATGCATACATGCTGCTGCATTTTTATTTTTGTCTTGTGTGTCTTTGTTTTAAACTCAAAGGTGAATTCAACTTTCCTTTTTAATTGAGCTTGAATTTTGAAACTAGAAAATGAAAAGCAATTCTATTTCCTCTCCCTCACGTTTTCTCTCACTGGCCCAACTCTCTTTCTTCTCTCTTGGGCCAGCCTGAGTAAGCCACAGCAGCAGGCCTTCTCTTCTTTTTCTTTCCTGGACCGGCCCACTAGAGCTGCAGCAGCCAAGCCCGCTCCTCCATCTCAGTCCTTGACAGGTGGGGCCCCCATGTCGGCACCATCCTCTACCTCTCCTTCCCCTGAACCGCGAGAGCTGGCCGGGTCGTCGATCCGCTTCTCGCGCGTGCGTGAGCCGCTGCCCCTCGCCCCTCGGCTTATATTGGGCGCCACCACCCTAGGCCTCCTTCCACCACCGCAGCGCCACCATTCGCCCGCACCCGTGAGCACAGCGCCGTCGCGGAGCCTACATTCCGCCGCCATCACCGATTTGCGCCGCCGAGCTCGGGAGCCGCGCTTCCGTCGCCTCGCCGTCGTTTCTCTGCCATCTTCGGGTCCCGACGAGCCGTAAGGATCCCCGAGCCTTTCATCTTCATGAATTTCCGTTGCCAGTCACTCACGCGACATCGCCGGCGTGCAGGATCCCCGCCGCCGCCATTCACCGTCGTTCTCAAGCGCCGAGTCATCCCCTCCTTCGATTGACCACTCGGTGAGAACCTCCGTGCCCCCGTTGCTCTTCCTGTGCCTCTAATTAGATGAATCATGGCCTCTAGGGCCCTTGCAGCGCGCGCCGGCGAGCTTGCCACCGCCGGCCATGACAGCCACCGCGCATGTCGCGCGTTCCAGCCGCGCTTTAGCCCTTGCCGAGACCGCAATCGCGTCCGCTCCCGCCCCATGTCCTCAGATCACCGAACCGTGGCCGGATTCACCATCTCGCGGACTCCGGCGACTAGCGCCGCCGTGGGTCGCGGCTGCGCCACCGCTTGGCCACTGTTCCAGCGGCCAGGTTCTCCCCACAGAACCATTGATCTAATCACCACCATCGCATCATGATCCAACGGCCAGAAAACGTAGATACCCCTTCGGCCGGTACTTTTGCAAAGAGAACCCTTCTATTATTTAAAGAATCCACCGCAGTCCTTTTCAGCACTATTCACTGTGCCTCGTTTTTCTTACGTGCTAGCCCCTGTTGTCTACGGATAATTGTAAAATAGTCCGAGCCCTGTTTTAAAGTCGAAATTAAAGTTCAGTCTAATTACAGAAATGCCACTGCCTTCAAACGCTTATAACTTCTTCAATTCAAATCCAAATTGATCCGTTCAACTTGCGTTAGATTCGTAATTCGATTCTCTACACGTTAGTATAACTGTTCAGTAATTTTGAGATAGTTAATTTTCGTAGTTAGAATTAATTAATTATTCGCCTATAGGAAATCTTGTAAAATCCATAACTTTCCCGTTTTATTTCCGATTTTCGTGATCTTTACGTCTATGTGATCGTAGCGACACGTAGATTAGTTTTATACACTTTTTGTACTGTTTTATCACTGTTGGTGTACTGTTCTAATATATAGTCTTGTTTGCTTCGTGCATGATTGTCTTTGGATGCGTGTATGTTGGTTTATTATCGAGTATAGACGGTGAGCAAGCATGCCGGTGATCGGGGCGCAGTATTTTGAGGATCAGCAGGACTTCGATAATCAAGGCAAGTATAGTTTGGGAAATTTCTAGCTCATTATTACCATGATCTTGTGACTTAATTAATGTCTATGCTATAAATGATAAAATGGTAATAATTTAACCACATAAGATCTTGTCTGCAGAATCGATGTATCCCGGACTTACAATTACAACCGTGGGGGTTAAATGGCTCGACTTTAGTTCCTCAAAGATCATTTTTCTAGCGGGTTTGGAGGAAGTGCCGAATTGGGTATAGTATAGCCCCTGTCCATATATATGTGTATAGGCCGAGGTTATGTGCCATATAGGAAGGGTGGGTCCTATATCGGCGACTTAGCGCCCCAACTTGTTAGACGAACCTTTGGGGGCTTCATAGTGGTTTTGATTGTCTTGGGCCTTGCAAACCCATGCATTTAGGAATCACGACTCCACAAAGTGAATGTGTACACCTCTCACTTGAGTTTGAAAAACTAGTATACTAGCCTTGCTCAAGGACACGAGCGGCCATGGACCACTTACACTAAAGATGATGACTCTTTTATTGTTAAATCATTTACTCATGTTTATCACTTATGCTTATATATTATTATGTTACAATGATCATGATATTATGGGAAAGTTACTACTCTTGCTATATTTGTTGAGTTCGACATGAACTCACTCTTGCAATTTCCACCACACCCGGACTCGGATCAAGGATGGAATGAGGATTACCGCCGAGTACTAGACTTGTGGACCGCCCGGTCGGCGCACTGCTTCTTGGAGCTTCCGCATGAGAGCGTTGGAATTAGTTTCATTCTTTTGAGTTTTCGTTTTAATTCTATGTAATAAGCATTGTTATGATACATTCCAACAGTTTGTCACCTTATGTGTGTTTCCGTTTTTAAGGGCACACATAGGGAATAATATATCCAATTTGTTCTTTTAAATTGGGTATGACAGATCCATAAGATGGACTTATCATGATAGGTAACCTTGATTCTTCTTTAAGTCCTTTTCTTTCTTCCAAAGATATCCAATGATCACTTGAACTCGTTTCTTGCTCTCCATCTTGAGCTTGGTCTTGATCTCTAACTTGAGTACTAGATGTGTACAATGTACACTCCCCAAAATCAATTGTCTTTGTACTCATGTTTATCATGCTTCTAACTCAATTCAAAACCAAACTTAGGTGCCTCAAACACTTATCAACATGATTCCAACTTGAGGACCTTTCAATGAGAGTGACTCTTGATCAATCCAATAATTGTCACTTTTTCTCGCAGATTTTGTACATCTCAAAAAATAAACCATATCTCACAATGTACATGTTGAAATGCCACGAAATTTGGTGGAGATGTTCAACACTAAATCATCTAGCAGCCATAAAAATTTGAGCTTCATACTCCTTCTAGATTGCTACCAGTTTTCACATCTTCCCACACTACTACATGCTAAAAACTGCTGCAACATAGCTGATAAGTTCTACTCCAAAACCGAAGTATCCCTTGTTCAATCATCATGAAATTTTTATAGCATCTTGTACCACAAGTATAGAGCATGCATATCAAATTTCATGCCATTCCAATAAGATTTGATTATCCAAACATGACTAAGATCACAGCTCACTCAGATTTTGCAATAGTGGACAGATTTGAGCAATTGAGCTATGCTTCATCAATTTGAATCAAACTTGATGCCAACTTTGTAGCCTAAGATCATCATATAGCAAGATTCATCTTCAAATATTCTTGCAAGCCTTCAAATATCCAATAAATCACCACAACTAGGATCATTGCACTTGTATGTTGTAGCACATTTGGACTTCACTTTTCTTGACTTGGCATTGGGATATAATTGCACTAGGCTCCATTACTTGACTCAATCAAATGATGTACAATGTGAACTCAATTGAATCAAGCCTCCAATGCCATGGTACCTACACAAAATCATCCACTTTTTGATGGTACCCAAACTAGTTTGGGTCCTCTCAAGTTAGGTGCAACATACTTTGGCAAAGCCTTAGTATGAATAGCGGGATGTTTTGCAATAGCAATCGAGGAGGTACCATTGTCATCCTTTCTAAGCACAATATTATCATCAATTGAATTAGGCTTAGAATTGTTACCTAGGGGACATAAATGAGCCATGTGTCCCCTTTCCTAAAAAAGTAGCATCTTCTCTTTTTGTTGAGCCTTTTCTTTCTTGCTCATTTGATGCTTCTCATTGCCTTGCTTCAACTTGTCTAGGCATCGTCCTTCCCCGATCGACATTCCCTTCGCTACCACTGGTGGGTTGGGCAACACGGGACGCGCCGCCTTGTCGAACTGTGGGGAAATGTCATGAACCGGGATTGGGCTAGCAATGTGTGTAAAATGGGATGTTCCAATCTATAAGCAAGACCCTTATTAGAAAATAAATAAATATTGCACGTAAAAAGTATTCCAATCATATAAGGAAACCTTATAGGAGATTGTTTAGATTGCAAGTCCCACTAGCCGGGCTATATAAGCGAGAGGCATGTAATCTCTTTGGGGATAAGTAAGCAATAAAAATAGTTCCTATCTACCTCGCTCCAACCCCATCCGCCGCCTCCTCTACCCACGCGCCCACCACACTGCCACCCGCGCGCCGCCTTTATCGGCGCCGCGTGCCCCGTCCCCTCCACCACGGCGTCGTCCCTCATTGTGATGTTGCAGCTCCCATTGACACCATTTGGAGGCTCATTTAAGCATTTAAATGATGAGAAATATTGCTTATATGTTTGGTTAGGTGTCTAGGGACTTTTCTGTGACAATAACTTTGGGGGCCTTTCACAAAGTGCCCAAACCAGCCCAAAAGGGGCTACCCGAGATCCCCTTCCCGTGAGTGACTTGTTCATTTGCTTTTGAGGGGAGAGAGCTAGGGTTTGAGAGAGGAGAGGGTGAGGCTTTGATCTACCAAATCCACCACTAGAAGAGTGAAACTTGTGGGGATTTGGAGCCTCCCAACCTTGTTGGCTCCCACCTCTTGTATCCTTCATCTTCATAGTGGATTGCTTGCTCGTCGCCGCCCGTGGTTTTTCCCCGCAAGGGGTTTCCACGTAAATCCTTGTGTCTACCTTTGATTCGGTATTTATCTTGCCATACTTGTTGATTGGTTTCTATCTTGCTTGCAATTGGTTCCATTTTGTCCACCAAGTTCATGGTACATGGATGAGATTGGCATATGATGCGTACATGGGTTCTTTGATATGTTGATGATGGGGATTAATGTGTTAGTGAGCTGATCTTTGCAACTATATTCCTTATTGCAATTGTTGGACAACACCATGTTTGAAGGATTAGTGCTATGGGGCTGTTTTGTTGTATGCACATAAGGTGTTCTATTGAAATGCTTGTAAGTGATTAGCTTTCTAATGTTGACGCTTCATTTTGCCTCGCTGCGCCACAAGTGGTACCGGAGCCATAGTTATCAAAGACACGTGTTGGGTTGTTGATTTGCATGGATATGTCAATTCGAAGCAAGTTTGTTGTCACTTGTGTTGACATTTGGCTATGACAAATTTATTTCATGTTGATTCAAGATAGACAATTTGTGCGGCATGTGTATGATGAAATTCATGTTGTTTATTTGAGCAAGCATGGAGCTCTTATATTGAACAAGTCACCCCTTTGGATGGTAATTTGATAGTGCATTTGATTAATTTGCACATCTTGAAAATTATCCCCGACCAAGCATGGATTATTTGTTAGCTACCTCTCGGTCATATGATGGAATGGAGACTTATCCCAATATGTTATCTCTATGGTTAGTGCTTCATTTGTTCTCTTGTTAAAAAGGTTGCTTCGAAAGATTTACATAGAGAGTTGTGGTGGGTTATAATCTTGTTCTTTGTCATATTTGAGACCGACCGAGCATAACATTATTGGCGATTGGTGGTAATAGCTTTATGAAAATGGTAGAAGCTATTAGAATTTTATATTGAAGAAATATTTGAGGTTTGCCATTGCAATGTTATTGGACACTTTTGGGATTCTTCTTCGGTAAAGTTGGCGTGTTGAGGTGGAGGACACATTTGGTACTCTTTGTTGTCTTCTCTTGATTTGGTGAGCCTTGGCGGTGCTATCATGTTCGGTTGGTGTGTCTATTTGTATCTTAAGACACACTCTTGGTTGGAGTTTTGATTCTGTTTGCTCATATCGTCATGCTGCGTATTGATTGTGGTTGTCACCTTTGAGCCTATCTTTGGGGTTCGGTTTGCACGGCTTACGTTACTTGACATGCAGAGTTACCCGGTATGTTCTATGTCGAAATTAGGATGTTAGTTGGTAGTACTTTTATGCTCATAGTTTGTTGCCGCTATTGTCTTTGAAGAAATTTGATCGAGTGTCCGGTGGTGCATTGGATTTATGGGGCAGACCTCGCTTATTTCTATTTCGGTGAGATTTGATATCACTAATGTCATTCCGCGCACGTATTTACTGACTTGGTATATTGTGATATGGCCGAGTATAGTTACTGAGTATCTCGATTGCTAGATATTTGAGTCGCCTCTATTCGGTTGGCCTTGTGGATGTGTGGTTCCAACTATTGTTGGAGTGACTAGCTACAACTAGTTGGGATTGCATTTTTGGTGCCATTGTGATTAGTTGCACTCACCGCAACTATGGTTGATGAGTTAATCATGATGAGAACTAGTTTGAACTGGTTATGATTGTTGCCATATCCGCAATTTGCATGTGTGAAGTATATTCATCACTTTGTGACGATCTTACTATTCTCGTACATGTTGCTTCTATTCTCGTCGCCTTTGAGCATTTGAGGAGCACATTCATTAGTTGAGACAGTCTTGATATTATGGTGTGAATTGCTTCTATTGATTTTGCCTTATGCATTTGAGAGGCATCTCTTTGGGTCATGGCAACCTCAGTGTTCAACATGGGTTACTTCTCTTCATTTAGGCTTATGCATTTGGAGTTATACTCTTCAGGTTTGAGGTAGTCATTCGGTTTCACTTTGGGATCACTCTTGATTGTTGTTGCTCAGTAATTTGGGGACTTATTTGATTTGAGTCGTCTTGTGGTGGTTTAAAAACATTCGGTTGTACATCCTACGATTTGATGAAGCTTTGGGTCACATTATAAGTTGAATAGCTTCAATTGTGCTATATATGCGACATTCTTGTTATGCTTTGGACACTTATATGGCTTTAGGTTTTGTTTGGGAGAATTTGATTTGCTAGCTTGGTTCACCATTGCACCACGGTGGTGATGTTTGGAAGACAAGCAAAACACCAATTTGTGAAATCTCATTGCATGCTCTCCCATGCATGTTTGAGATTGTTACATTGGCTTGGTACTTGGTGATTCATTCTTTCTCTCTAAGGATTGGTTGCGCACTATTTGAGGAGGTATGACCTTTGATCAATATATCTCATTGTGCTTACATGAGGATCGTTTGTTGCCTAGTCTTGTGTATATGTCCCGTTGGGCGGTTTGGAGATTTGGCGCTTTGTTGGATCCTTATGGTTGTTTTCTAGAGTTTAAGGGTGTCGATTGTGGTGAAACATTTCTTACCCTTGTTTGATTGTCGGTTTGTCCGGTGACCATAATTTGCTTGACAATCTTGCTCTATTCTGCTAGTCGCATTATGTTCTACTTCGGGTGGAGTCCGGTTAGTTGCTCGATAAGAGATCGAATGTGTAGTGAGCATGTAACATTTGAGGTGGAGACTATTGTCATTGGTTATCCACTTGTTTGAGCAAAGATTATTTCAGCCATTGTCCAAGCTACTATGAGAGGATGTACTACATATTGTCACATCATTTTCAGTCATTTGTTGCTTGAGATAAAGCGATAGCCACCATGGAATTTGAAATTGTTGATGATGTGATTGAGTTGATAATTAGCCCATTTGTGAAGATTCCTATTGTGTGCTGCTATGAGAATGAGGATTCATCGGTTGCTACCATCCGTATGGTATATTGTCAAACATGGGCTAATATTTGGCATTTGGTTTAGTTGCATTTCAGGTTAATGTATGAGGAGCCAAGCTCATACAAGAAATCCATATTTGGTTTTATATGCAACTACTTGGGCTCAAGAATGCATAAAAGGAATTTGATTTCTAGTGTTGCCTATTGTGGAAAAGATGCATCTTTGTAGATTGCGGTTGGGTTTATTGGTTTTCAAGCCGATTCATTGTTGCTCCTTTATCCAAGACTTGTTGGTTATGGAAGACTTCAATTTATTATGAGAGGTTTGTCATCATGTTGGTGTCTCTCATTCATCAAGTTCGATTGCTTTAGTTGGTTGGAGATGTTGGTGTTACTTGAGGCATTATCTCCTTTGATCCTCGAAGACGTTGGTCCGTTCTCAAGTGTATCTCCATTACGAAGCTCTCTTTGTGACTTGAGTCTGCTTTGAGGGATTTGGTTACCATCGTATTCTCTCGGGTTGTGTGGGGTTCTTTCTACCTAAAGTCTTGTTTGTGGTTGTCGGTTTGCTTTTTGACGGTTGACATTTAGTTGGAGCAATTGGTTATTTGAGATTGCTTGTGTTGGGACCATGTTTCTCGGATCTACGGTTTGTGGCTAATAAAGTGGCATTTGTTAAGTGGACATTGTTTGTCCTTTGGTGATTGTTGTGTGGGCGGATGCATATTTTGTTGTGGCATTATTACACTATATTTGGTTCATTTGTTCAAGAAGAGGAAGAGAGCCCTTATGCAAGTTTATTCATCTTGAGGCAGTTTAGGATGATTTGCCATATTGTAGCTGTTTTGTTAGAATAATACATCTTGGTTGCACTCATTTGTATCATTCTCGAATTGTATATGAGGAAGTGAAGGTTGAGCCCCTATTTGAGTTTGAGTTGAAGGATTCTCGTGTAGCATGGAGTTTGTTCTCTACATGGATCATTAGTCTAAGTTGAGGTCAATGTTTGGTACTTGTGTATGTCGGTACATTGTGGTTGCCCTTGCTTGTGTGAGATCTAGTGCGAGTTTGTTGCTACTCTATTGGCTACACATTTGTTAGTTCCTTTCACTTTCGGATTTCTTGGAGGAGCAAATGTTAATATCATTGCTTTCTTTAGTCGGCAGCTTTGGTGCACATAGTGGGGTTCACATGTGCAAGTTGCTCAATCAATGAGTTTTGGTTGCCGACTTATGTGTTTTTTGGTGGAGCACATTTGGAAAGCAAGGTTTTGCCTTCTTCACTATTCGCTTCGGTGCCTCGTGTGATTTCTTTACATATCCTTTGATGATCGAGCAATTTGTTTAGACTTGGGTTAGGAGGTCATTTGCTCATGTTCGGACATTTGTTGGGGTTAGAACTGGTTAAAGACCCAAATTTTGTTCGTCTGACTTGGTGAGATGTGATTTGGACTTCTGGTTATTCTTGCTTGCTCATTTTGGTAGCTTCTTGTGAAGCGCTTGTTGGAGGTCTTGTGCAAATGCTTTTGACTTGGAGTTGGAAATTTGAGCTTATGGCATCATGATTATGGCTATGTTCGCCATGTTGTTCATTCCTCGAAATTCACCGATGCATTTGTTTGTGGCTCGATCATTTGCCAAGTCAAAGCCGAGCTACCTCCATGTTGGAGGCGATGGCTTTGTTGCTTATTCATTAATTTGAAGATGAAGCATTTGAAGATTGGACTTTCGACATCAAGAATCTTGGTGTGTTTGCTCTATGGTTCAATCGTCGCCGAGGTGGAGAATTGTGATGTTGCGCCTCCCATTGACACCATTTGGAGGCTCATTTAAGCATTTAAATGATGAGAAATATTGCTTATATGTTTGGTTAGGTGTCTAGGGACTTTTCCTCGTGACAATCAGAAACTTTAGGGGGCCTTTCACAAAGTGCCCAAACCAGCCCAAAAAGGGCTACCTGAGATCCCCTTCCTGTGAGTGACTTGTTCATTTGCTTTTGAGGGGGAGAGAGCTAGGGTTTGAGAGAGGAGAGGTGAGGCTTTGATCTACCATATCCACCACTAGAAAAGTGAAACTTGTGGGGATTTGGAGCCTCCCCAACCTTGTTGGCTCCCACCTCTTGTATCCTTCATCTTCATAGTGGATTGCTTGCTCGTCGCCGCGTGGTTTTTCCCGCAAGGGGTTTCCACGTAAATCCTTGTGTCTACCTTTGATTCGGTATTTATCTTGCCATACTTGTTGATTGGTTTCTATCTTGCTTGCAATTGGTTCCATTTTGTCCACCAAGTTCATGGTACATGGATGAGATTGGCATATGATGCGTACATGGGTTCTTTTGATATGTTGATGATGGGGATTAATGTGTTAGTGAGCTGATCTTTGCAACTATATTCCTTATTGCAATTGTTGGACAACACCATGTTTGAAGGATTAGTGCTATGGGGTTGTTTTGTTGTATGCACATAAGGTGTTCGGTGAAATGCTTGTAAGTGATTAGCTTTCTAATGTTGACGCTTCGCTTGCCCCGCTTGCGCCACACTCATCGCTGCTGCCGCGCCGCCGCCCGCCGCCGCCGTCGTCGGAGACAGCCACCCCCACGCCACCTTCACCGCCCCAACGGTCGCCGTGGACGTGTCATAGTCGGCCCAATCTAACCGGTCTGTGACAATTTTGTACACGGTTAGTAGGCTCAGAAACATTATAATCAGTTTGACTCGATTTTTATAAACTTTGATTTAGAATTGAGTATGATTTGTATCACATATTCACAGGCCATACATATATATGCCAAAGACCGCTGATGAAACTTACTAGCTAGTGACTTGGGTGAATCATACTATAGATGAGCACCGTGAACAGAATGTGGAACGGAGATCTAGGATTCCAACTCCAAAGCCAGATGTCATTTCGCTTCGTGCCAAACACATGTAACTACCGATGACAATTACACGACCGCAATATAAGAGGTGAAATCACAGACATCCAACATGCAAGAAGGAGCTTCATCGATGCCCTCTTCAACCCCAAAAATACTCCTCTACACTCCTAGCACTATAAATAAAGGGCATTTGCACTTGTACTTGACACATATTTATAAAGGAGCATTCCCCTTTCACTTCATTATTCATTGCATAGTGTTAAGCTAATGTAGTTGGGAGTTAGAATCGTCAAGTCCAGCTTGACCTCAGGTAGAGCCATCTTCTAGGTTTTGGTATAAGCTCTTGTGTAAGACGTTTTTTGGCTTTTCAAGATCGTTATATTTTCTAGATCTTGTGGCTTTAATTGATAGTTGCATAGGTTGCACACGAAGGTTGATTGCACATGATACGCTATGCACACAGATATACGTTATGTCTAAAGACATAGTAATCTTGAAAAGCCAAAATGTTGAAACAGATTTAGTACTATATATCCTTCATAAGGCCATGAGTATTTCGGTTCAAGTATCTTTCTACATGAGCCAAAACATTATATTGACACACTAACAGTTTGATGAAATCCAACGATTTAAGAAAGAAAAAATATATATAGGATAGGATATAGAAATATGTGAGCAACGTACTTTCCTCTCTTCTATTCTAGAACTTTTTTACATGCACGCCATTATAAAAGTTGCTAGTTCCACCAAGCCCAAAAAAGTTGGGATGGTCACTGATACTTATCGCTCCGAACTTTTGCCGTCCATGCCCACTTTGCCGTCGATTTGGCCCTACTTGATTGTCAAGCGCCAGTGTGAAAAGTCAAAAATACCCTTATGTATAAATATGCTATGAAATTTTTTTTAGCATCTTAACGACTTTAAATGAAAAACTCAAAACTAGAAAGTTATAGATCTGAGTTGAGATCTACAGTTTTCATATAAAAACTATCTTCATTTAATTTTCAAGATTAAAAAGATATAATTTTTCCTATGATTAATATGTATAGAAAAATTATAGGAAAAATTATATCTTTCTTTTTGGAATTAAATGAAGATAGTTTTTACACGTAAACTGTAGATCTCAGCAAGATCTACAACTTTCTAGTTTTGAGTTTTTTCATTTAAAGTCGCTAAGATGCTAAAAAAATTTAATAGCATATTTATGCATGAGGGTATTTTTGTCTTTTCACACCTGCAGCTTTGACACCGTTAGGGCCACATCATCTGACAGTAGCGGCATGGATGGCAAAAAAGTTCGGAGCAAAGGCAATTGCACACCAAATTCAACTTTTCAGCCGCTTGTTCCCAAAATACGAACTTTTATAATGGCATGTATATGGGTTCCATACTTCCATCCGAGAGATTCCGAGAGGTTTTCCATAATTCCATCCGAGAGATTCCGAGAGACGCCGTGGTCTATGGGCTTGCACGTGGGCTCTTGCTGAAAGGCCCACAAGCTAACAAAGCAAAATTGAAGAAGAGCCCACGCGGAGCTAGCGTTGTCCGTGGGCTCCGCGCTCTAATCCGCCGCCGCTGCCGGCGCAGCTCCAGCCGCCGCCTGCCCCTTCTCTCCCCACCGGTGGCGGGCCTCGCGCGCGCGCCGCGTCGCTTCTCCGCCGGGCCGCTGGGTCCGCACCGCGGTGGCGGCGCTACGCCACCTGCTGCCTGTGAAGGTCTGGATCCCTCTCGTCCTCCCTCCCTCCCTCCCCCTGTCCTCCGTGGCGGCGCTCCGTCTCCTGGCCCTCCAAAGCGCTTCTGATGGTGCTTGCGGTGGCTGCAGTTCGAGTCTGTCTGTTGGAACATCCTTGGCTGAGTCTGCTCGCCGCCACCTCGGTATGGTACTGGAGTTGGTTTGTAACAAGGATCCGGGGTGGCCATTGCCACGGCTGTCTACGGTCAAGTGTTAGGCACCTGTTGCTCCCGCGTTTGGAATTTGGATGTTTGGTCCAATGTAGGATGTTGAATTACATTAGAACGGAGGGAGTATGTGTAGAGTTTTGTTATGGTTTAGTTGAAAGATTTCTCGGCCACTCACTTGAATGCTAATTCGCAGCAAAGAACATCAGCTTGAAATCTAATGATTTAGCAAAATTATGATGCTCTCACTCGACCGTAGTTATGTTTAGTCTTGAGGACAATGCTGGTTGGCGTATTTTCAAGGATCGCTTTGTTCCAAGGTTCCTGAAGAGAATCCCAAAATAAAGGCCCTTTTCAGCAATTACTATCAGTAGCATTGAATAGAGTTCATCGTTCAGCGCTGATCTAGTTAGAGCATGTTTGGAAGGCTAGTTTTAGAACCAAAACGGTTGTAAATAACCAGCCTGTAAATTTATACCTGTTACGCCCGAAAAGGTTATTTTGGATAGCCTGTGAAGACAATTTAGTTACACTCGGTTTTGCCCTATCCAACTGGAAAAAAGAAAATCTCCTCGAGAGACCACATAAAAAAAATACGATGGATGTTGGGCTCTTGTTGCATCGCTCACTCGCCTCTTCGGCGGCATCTGGCTGTTGGTGCGGTAGTTCCTCTCTTCCCCTCACTGCTCTCGAGTTCTCCGGGAGATAGGTCCTCAGAGACCGCGCGTACCACGTATGCACATGGTGTTTGATTCCTTCTCATGTAGCAGGAGAATGTTTTACAAGAGAATTAATTTACACTTGTATATTCTTGTGCACTAGACATTACCAGCGGAAGCTATTCACAGGTTTAAATGATTGCAAAGTATCCAAACGAGGCCTTAGGCTATAGGTGTCAATTTTGTTGTCTGAGGCCTTTCATGAGAAACATCTATCTGCAATTTTTGTTACTTGTGGTTGTAGACTTGTAGGTGACAGTCCTCAGTCAGACCTTAGTTCGATTGCTGCTTCCATTCATTATGTCCCTTGTGCAGCTAGTCCTGTGATTCTGCTTGTTTTTTTTTTACCTTATGCTGCATTCAGTTACTGTTCAACAACAGTTTACAATTTTGTAAAGCTTTCAGAGACTAAGGGATTTTACATCTGGAATTTTTTTATCAAATTTTACTTGTGAATAGGTCTTTGATTAGTGGATTACATGTGATGATATGATAGGTGCTCTGTCTGCCCCCTCAATAGTTGCTCTGTTCATTGTCTATCTGTTCCTGTTCCTGCTTTCGCTTTGCTGAAATAAATTATGTTTTATTTCGTTCTTGTTAAGGTAAATGGGGACAGCCTTGCTTTGTAAGCATGCGCTGTGAAAGCTACAACTATTACATCCTCCAATCTTCTGGAGCATTTTTTTATCATTAACTTTTCTTGGACAATACAATCATATTTGTCTTGTTAGCACTCTGTAGTATCAAGATTTTAACATGGAAGTTCTCTTAGCTTTTTGCCAAGATCTAGCTGATTACATCTAATCATTTGTTAAGAAGTATATTTCTTCTCTCTCTCTGTTTGAAAATGTGCTTTTAGTATATTTGATTGCACATGAGTTCATTACTGACATGTTTCAAATATTTGTTCCATTTCCAACTTTAGCAAGACCATGTGGACACCAGATTGGGAGCTTGGTAAGTTCTCCTATTGACCAATTTCAGATCACCATTTTAGTGGCATTTCTCTCAATACACGAGTCCTCTGAATTTCTTTTAACAACATTGATCTACTTTATGAGTATGACTTACCATATTGGGTTAACTAAAGCTTTTCTAAAATGCTAATCCGACCAAATTTTGACATGAATCGAACTTCACCTCAATTCTGCAGTATTGCAGTTATTTATGAATAATGCTGATTTCCTTTCTGAATTAAGGGTATGCAGAGTTTTGATTTGTCTGACTTGTTATAATATTGCAGGGCAGTTTGAAGACCTGGCAGCTAGCACTACAAACTTCCATAATGAGGACAAGGGCTTCATGGTTTTGGATGGTGATGTTTTTCATGTTCCTATTATGAAGGATATTGTTCCCTGGGTAGTAATGTGACAGCTTGGTAAAACACAAAAGGTGCACTAATAGGATCACTCAATATATTTTTATTTGGTCAATGCATATCATCATCTTCCCGAAATAACAGTTTCTCAGATTCTAATAAGTCAGGCCCTGTCTTTACAGGGGACACACTTAACTCAAACTTTCAGTGAAGTAATTGGCACTGGATAAAAGCCATACAAGCAAAAACTGGAAGAGCACAGCATGGAACATCGTGTCACACCCTGGTTAGTTATTAACTGAATGAATAATGATACATTTATTCATATATTGAGTATTGAGGTTTCTGGAAACATCCTGTCCAGTTTGGTGTTCAGTCAACTAAAACATAATAGTTGCATGATGGTGCCACCATGCATGGGCCTATAAACCACGTAGCCATGCAATCAAGCTGCAGAAGAAGGTACGGCAGCTGGTTCTTAAGATTGCCTTGTCTGCTCGAGCTGCAGTTAGTAGCATTTGCTAACTAGCTTTGATGTGTGCACTTTTGGTTATGAACTATCATTATATCTACAAAATCATTGTTGACAAATCAATTAGTTTAATAGTGCACTTTTACTTAACATGCTTACTATTTTTCTAAAAACTGCACAACTGTGTTGCAGTTTTTCACAAAATGACATCTTTGTAAATGGCATAGTTGAACTTCTTTTAATATCTTGACTTTCTAGATCCTGTTTAGTCTTTAGGATGATAGGATAAGTTGGTAACTCATTTGTAGTTATCTTGTAAATAAATATGAGCTGACCAGTGTTGATTAATATTATATTACATGGTGCCCTGTGTCCTGCTGTACCCGTTGTATATTTTTGCCTGTCTTTGTATATGTACAGGTTGTTCTCTGATTTAATGTGTTAGAGTACGTCAGAGGTCTCCCTGCTCCCTCGACTCTCCCCTCTTAACCCTATCAGCCACCATAACAATGACATTACTATCAACTTAAATTCCTATAATCATGTTTTCATGACAGTTTCAATTGTTAAGTTCAAAAAAGACAGTTTCAATTGTTTGTTGCCAGATTTTACTGTGAGCTGACTATGTTTCCCTACCTTCCTGAACTGCATTATGTTTACTATTATCTATTTAGCATGTTTGTTTATGCAATGTTTTCTGGTGATTCATCTTGCATTCTGTTAAATATGTATGCACTAATATTTAATTGCTCCTTTTAGCATAGCCCCTAGCTTTTACGATCTTAATCAGATTACATCAGCTTAGTTTACTAGGATCATGTTTTCACAAAAAGTTGAATTGCTATTTACCAGATGTAAGTACAAAGTGACATTGTTGCCCTGCTTTCCTTAAAAGTTAACTGTCAGAAACGAATTGAGCATGATAATATGTGTTTGTTTTATCGATGTTTTCTGACATGGTTATTAATGTTTTGTCTGCAAACATTCAGAGCCCTCTTGAACTTTTCTGTTCTGCTGGAAAAACATATGAATTCAATAATTCATTTTTGGTATTATAGCAAAATGCCTTGACCTTTAACATATGAATTCATTGTTTGCTATTATAATGTTTGCTTTAAAATTTACTGGTCCATGTTTGTTCTGTGTAGCTATTAGTCTTTGAGACCTGGAACTCCCTAGCCACAAGACAAAAAGCATTGTGCAATACATTGGCCAGATGGATGCTACAAAGAAAGGTTTTTGTTGGTGGATGGAGGCGACATTGACAACATAATAAAGCTGGCTACTCAAAACCTCCACTATGTTAATATACTTAGTGTTTGAGCAATCAAGTGTTCTTTGCTGGAAATACCCTTTTCTGGTTAAAACTCAAAAGACCATTCTACTTTCATTAAATGCAGGGCCTCGATGTTGACAGTATCCTCCAGCATGACACCCTTTGTAATGAATCAGACCACTATCCGTCAAACGGATGCACACCCGCAACAACCACTAGCAAGGAGGGTTCTGGGTCAGAATTCTGTCTCTTACCACCGGGCAGCCGTGTTCGCAACCACTGATGAATCTTGAAGATTTCCAGTTAACTTGGAGAGTTACAGCACCAACTGTTTATTTTCTGAAGATGAAGGTGCCGAGGTAGGAGGGAAATGTTGGAGCCCTTCCAGCCTTCCGCGGCTTCTTGCCCGACTATATATGGTTGATGTCGATAGTAAAATCTATTTAGGTTTGTATGAGTTTTAACCTTGATTCTATATTAAAAAATTTCATATAGGCTTACAGCACATGATTGACGCTAATATCTTTATCGAAAACATGAAGTCATTTCAAAGGATTAAAATATAGAGTATTTAGTTTCAAAAAAATACAGAGTAATCGATACATTAATTAAATTTATATAAAGTTATAAAAGTATTTAAACGGACATTATTGTGCTATGAATACATAAATGGTAATTAAGTTAATCAGTTTTGATGATTAGTTGTACGTACACTAAATGTATCCACAAAACTTTTAATTAATAATACTTATAAGATTTTAGAGCATGTCCAAGCACATATTGATGGCTAGTTCGATCATACTGCATGACAGCAGAATCTGGAGTGCAATCCTCACTGGCAAAGCCACAAATCCAGCTAAAGTCGTGAAACCATGATTCAATTAGGTAGTCGAGTCTCGGTTACTCACACGACACAAGCACGAGCAACTAGACAGTCGTCATTGGACTGACTAATCTAGTCACCAGCTAGAACACGTACTACACGGCTTGATTAATGAGCTGGACGTTGGCATGGATATTGTTGAAATTGAAGTGTAGTTGTACTAACCACAATTTAAAGTCCCATGCACAACGCACGGGCACTGGGCCGGTTGAGGCTGTCTGTGGCCGGCTAGCTGCTACATTCCCGTCAGTACGGGCGACGGGTGGACGTGACATGAGTTGTTCTTCTCTCTCCCCGGGGCCCCGGCCCGGCCAGGAGCCTGGCACGATAGGGTTTTCTCTCACGTACGGAACACCTTTTCATCAAAAAAACGTACGCGACACCTAATCCGGCCCTGATTAACCGGACCATGCGTGTACGTGTGATAAACAAAACGATAGCACGACGAACGGAGCATATATATCTGCATGATATATCCAAGACACCAAAACTAAGCAGGTGTGGTTAGTACGTACTACCCATGTAAAATATGCAGCTTTCGGTACGCCTACAAAACCATGATTGCGTTGCGTGTATAGATATATATAGATATATGGTCATCAGGCTAAAGATATACCCGGTCTAATCTCAAAAAAAAAAAAAAAAGATATACCCGGTCGGTCCACTGCACTGTTGGTAACGTCTCCTGATTTCCTCTTGCGTCGGGTTGTGCATATGCTGGCTAGTGTGTGGCTAGGATCGGAGTAGCTTGCTTTCTTGATTTTGACTAGCTGCGGATCGATAGAAGCAGTTGGTCGGCCATGAACCCAAACACAAATATATAGTTGGTGTCCTTTCGGAGCTGACGTGGCCGCGTAGCAAGTGTACCCTGCCATGGCCAAACACGGTTAAATATGTTGGCTTCTTATTTGTCTACCACTAACCACTCTGTCCATCTGGCCTTAATTGGTTGCATGCATTTTTAGGTGGTTGTGGTCGATATGCGTGACAGTGTGCATATATAATAGAATATAGAATTACTGAGTGCACGTACGTTGTGGGGTCATGCAAGTATATAGTACTACTACTACATGCTTTGGTAGGTCAACTTGTTCAAACAATACACTCACGTCCGCCTAGTATTAATAATTTATCAGCTAAAAGTCGTGAAACCATGATTCAGTTAGGTAGTCAAGTCTCGGTTACTCACACGACACAAGCACGACCAACTAGGCAGTTGGACATGCTCTAAAATCTAGTCACCAGAACACGTACTACACAGCATGATTAATGCGCTGGACGTTGGCATGGATATTGCTGAAATTGAATTGTAGTTGTACTAACCACAATTTAAAGTCCCATGCACAACGCACGGGCACGGGGCCGGTTGGCATGCACGACGCCGCGCATACCACGCTCGCAGGGCACGGCAGCAGCAGCAGGGGCTCGGGCACCGCTGCAGTAGCGGAGGCTTCTTCACCGCCCGGTGACTCCGCCACGCCCGCCGTCCCACCCGGGTTGCTTACGAGAGCCCCGGGCGACATGACATTGGGCACCACGGAGACAGGGGTGCCTGACGGCACCGCAGCTCCTTCCTCGCCACGCCCCGCCTAACACGTCGCCCGTTCAGGGTCGCTACGAGGGCCCCTGGATGGCGGCGCCCACGGAGCTGGAGGAGGAGGACAACACCCCCCGCCCCACCTGAATCACATGTCACGGAGACATCGCCGTTCCCATATGGGATGGGCAACGCGCGTCCCACCTACGCTTCCTCCATGAGCACCGACCTCGTGAATACGCCGAGCTCCTGTGGCACCACTATCGAGTGGCAATAGACCTGCTCCTGCCGGACCCGACCTCGACTCGGAGTACCCAAGCCCGAGGGCGAGTTGGACCCCTAGGCCGGCACCGACTTCCCGTGAGGTGAGCAACCCCACGGCTCTTGCATGATTCCTCGCAACGGCGAGTACCGCCTCGGATACCCAGTTCCGAGGAGGGTGACTATGACCCCCTCGCGCGAGTGTTTCCACGTGTCCATTGAGCCTAATGATGAGGACGACAACATGGCCACCATCGAGGGTGCTGGACCCAAGACGGCAACGCGTGAAGACCGCACGCGCCAACCTCAGCCCACCGACCGGGCGGGGCTCGTGAACACTGGAGCGCAAATGTAAGCCGCCGACGGATCGAGCTCGCGGACCTTCGCGAGCTCGAAGAAGAACGGCGCGTGAGCGGCCGCGTTTCGGCTCGCGAGCACGCACCGCTACCGACCTGTGCCACGCCACGCATGGCGACGGAGGGACGGCAAAGCTCCGCGCTTGTGAAGTTCACCGCCATATCATGAACGACATCGGGAGAGCAACCCCGCTCTCACAAACGGCCAGCCTCAACATGGTCGTCGCAAAGCAGGGTGCTCATACGCACGATGCCCGAGCCATCCAACACGAAGCTAGGGCGCGTCGCGGGACGAGCCCGCACTCTCATCGACGCCCTAGCGGCACAAAGAGCCGAGAGCTCCGCCCTCCCGGCACCGAGGACGAGACGCCGAGCGGGACCGAGAGGGCTCGGTGCACCGCTAGTGCCCAAAGGACCCCGGCGCCCACAAGGCGGCCCCCTCGATGCTTGACCGCGTGGGAGACAATGTCGACGCCCCATTTTCTCGACCTTGACGACGGTGACCACACGTGGGAGGAGCCAAGCTCGGCTATCAACCACAACACCGTGGGATGCTATGACCCCCGAGGAGGACCGACGGGCCCCGAGCCGCCGAGTCCCCGAGCCTTCAGGCCGAGGCGATACGCCGGCCCAATTCCCGTGAGCGTTTCCGACCTCCCCTAAGCATCACCAAGTACAACGGCGAGACCAACCCCGAGATGTGGCTTGCGGACTTCCATCTAGCATGCCGCTTAGGCGGTGCACGCGATGATCAGCAGATCATCCTCAATCTCCCATTGTTTACGCCCCCGACTCGCTAGAGCTTGGCTCGAGCACCATCCCCTGTGGATAATCCGAGACCGACGCGTCCTAGTAAATGTTTTTGTAGGGAACTTTCGGGGCACCTATGTGCGTTCCGCAACTCGTGGGACTTGAGGAGTTGTCGGCGTAGGCTGGATGAAACTCTCCGATAGTACATCCGAGATTCTCCAAGCAATGCACCGAGCTCCCCAACATCACCGACTTCGACGTGATCGGGCGTTCATCGCCGGCATGACCTCGCAAGGAGTTGGTCCATGAGCCGGGGCGAGCAGCCCGACCACCACCTACGATCTCCTCAAAGATCGCCACCCGCCTTCACCTTGGGTAGGCGGCCGCCGGTGCCATCTTCCGTGGCCCCAAGAGCAAGGAGAAGGGGAAGGAGGACACCGCCGAGGGATCTCGCTACCCCCGACTCCAAGAAGAAGAAGAGGAACCGCTCGGGAGGAAGGAAAGATAGGCCCGTAAGGAGGAGGTTCTTTGCCGTGGGACCGTAAGAAGGCTAAGGGCCCCGTGCGGATCCGCCCTTTGATGAGAAGCGCAAGGAGCCGTGCCTCTATCACAATGGGCCGACCAACCACACCCCTCGAGAACCGGCGATATGCTACGGCGCTACTACGCCAAATCAACGCCGCCGGAGGCCGGCCGAAGAAGGCCGCATGAGAAGAGGACGATGAGAAGGGGGGATGACGATGGCTTCCCAAGATCATGGGCTACCACATGATCTTTGGCAGGCCCTCAACATCCCCGATGCCCCAAAGAGGAAGCGCGAGATCCGAGAAATCTTCCTCGATGGAGGTGGCAACCCCACACTACCTCGCCTGGTCGGCCGAGCCCATCATGTTCAGCCGACGCCACCACCCCGACTACATTCTGAGCCAAGGGCGATATCCCCTCGTCGCCGATCCCATCATTGGTAGCACCCGACTCACCAAGGTCCTTATGGACGGAGGCAAAGGGCCTCAACATCTTGTACTTTCACACCCTCACCGCTTGACCTCGCAAGTCCGACCTCCGCATGCCGCACCCTTCCATGGAGTCGCCCCTGCACAAATGCGTCGACCAATCGGGTGGGTGGATTGACTTGCCACCGCCCGGCACCCTCGGCCAACTTCGAAAGGAGGTGCTCACCTTCGAGGTGGTCGGTTGCGAGGCACATACCACGCGATCCCGGGGCGCCCCCGCTATGCCAAGTTCATGGCGGTCCCCAACTACACCCACCTCTGCTTAAGATGCCGGGCCTCAACGGCATCATCACAGGGGCCGGCACGTCGCACAAGCACGCCTACCAGGCGATGTTGAGTCGTCAAGCATGTCGAGTTGTTCGCCAAGATGGAGGCCCTTGCGGCCCACCTCGACGAACTCGCCAAGGACATCCCCGACCCCAAGCGCCCACACCGTGCTTTGAGGCTGCCAAAGGGGACAAGGTCATCCCACTCGACCCCGCGAACCCCGACGGCAAGGCGTTGCGTGTCAGCTCCTCCTCACCCCAAATAGGGAAGCCGTGCTCATCGACTTTCTCCGCCAACGCCGATGTGTTTGCATGGAGTCCCTCGGACATGCCGGGCATTCCGAGGGAAGTCGTCGAGCACTTCTTGAGGATCAAGGTTGGCTCCAAGCCCTGATGCAACGCCTCGTGCCGATTCGACGAGGAGAAGTGCCAGCCATTGGGGAGGAGATCCGAAGCCGCCTGGTGGCGGATTCATCAAGGAGGTACACGATCCCAGTGGTTAGCTAATCCCGCCCTAGTTAAGAAGAAGAATGGAAAATGGAGGATGTGTGTAGACTATACTAGTTCAAATAAAGCATGTCTGAAAGTTCCTTTTCCATTGCCACGTATTGAACAGATAGTTGATTCTACCGTGGGATGTGAATCTTTATCCTTTCTTGATGTGTATTCGGCTACCACCAAATCAAGATGAAAAGAGGAAGATCACCTTGCTACCTCTTTCATCACGCCTTCGGGTGTAGTGCTACCCGACTATGCTTTTTCGGGTCTCAAAACGTGGGAGCTACATACCGCATTGTATGCTCCAGTGCTGAGGGCCTCATCGGTTCTACCGCTGAGGCCTACGATATGATATCATTGTTAAATCCCGAAAGCTTCGACCTTTGTTAGTGATCTCGCCGGTGTTCCAACGCTTGAAGGAGAAGAGTGTCATGCTCAATCCCGAGAAGTGTGTCTTCGGTGTTCCCCGAGGCATGCTCCTTGGGTTCATTGTCTCTCGAGCCGGGTATCGAAGCAAACCCAGAGAAAATCAAAGCCATCACTAACATGGGACCTATTCAAAACCTCGAAGGGTGTGCAGAGGCTCATGGGATGTCTTGCGGCTCTTGAGCCGCTTTCATCTCCTATCTCGTGGAGAAGGGGCTCCCCCACCGACTCCTCGGAAGACCAGAGCACTTTTCTCGACCCCCGAGGCCCGGGAAGCCCCTCGACAAATTAAAAAGCGCACTCACTAATGCTCCGATCCCGGTGCCACCAAATGAGGGTGAAAAACTCCTAGTCTATGTTGCAAAGAACGAAGTCGGTGGTCGCCGTCGTAGCCATCGCCGTCGAACGGGGAGGAAGGCCATGTCTATCCGGTCTAGCGGCGGTGTACTTCATCGGCGAGGTCCTCTCCGACATGAAGATGCGCTACCCCAAGATCCGGCTACTCTATCGCCAGCCGCCTTGACTCAAAGACAAGCCGGCGCGCCACTACTTCTAGTCACGCCCGTCCCACGTGCTCACGCCCTTCCCGCTCGGAGAGGTGATCCAAAACCCCGAGGCCTTGGGGAGAATTGCAAAGTGGGTGATGGAGTTGATGGGAGATGACATCATCTATGAGCCTCGCGATGCGATCAAGTCCCAAATCTTGGTCGACTTTGGTCGAGTGGATGGAGACGTAGCTCCCAACACCACGCATCCAAGCCGAGCTCGACGATGTACTTTCATGAAGACCGGGGGCTGGCGCCAGCCTTTATCTTCGCCTCCGCTTGGCGTGCACGCATGCGCCACGCCGCGGCGGCTCCACTTCCCGCATCAAACAACGTGGCTAAGTATGAGGCCCTTGTTAACGGTTTGCACATCGCCACCGAGCCCGAGTCAAGCGGCTCGACGTGTGAGGCAACTCACAACCGATCGTTGACCAGGTCATGAAGAGGTAGAGCCGCCATGACCCCAAGATGGAGGCATCGCAGGCGATTCGGCGACCGGAGGAGAAGTTCGATGGTCTCGAAGCTCAACCACATCACGCGCAGAAATACAATGACGCAAGAGACGAGCCTCGCCAAGATCATGTCCGGGAGGACCCACAGTTCCTCCGACGCCTCGTGAGCGACCTCCGCGAGCCCTCGGTCGACTACGCCGAGCTCAGCCAGAAGAGCGCGGAGACTGCCGAGCCCTCCCCCGATGCCGAGGACACGACGCCTTGGACCCCCGAGGCCATGGACATCGAGGAAGAACCCCGCCACGACGACGATAAAAGCTGGACCGGGCGCATCCCGCACCTCAACCGGCCTCGTCCGAGGGGAGCCCCCAGACAAGACAGGCTCCTGCTGCTGGCCCCGCTCGCCGAGTCAAATCTTCGTACTTGTCGACTATGAGCTCTACAAACGCAGCCCTCCTCGAAAGTGCTTCGCAGGTGCATCCTTGCATCCAAGGGAAGGAAGTCGCCGACAAGGTACACTTTCGAGGGCTTGCGACCACCACGCTGCTCCTCGGACCCTTGTTGGAAACGCATTCGACAAGGTTTCTCTTTCCCACGGCCGCTTCCGATGCCATTGAAGTAGTGCGCACCTGTGAGGGATGCCAATTCTACACTCGCAAAAACGCATCTCCCCACCCAAGCGCCTCTGTATCCCATCACATGGCCGCTTGCCGTGTGAGGATTGGACCTTGTCGGCCCCTACGTAAGGCGCCCGCGGGGCTTCACCCACTTGCTGGTCACCATCGACAAGTTCTCCAAGTGGATCGAGGCTCACCACTTTGCCAAGATCAAATCCGGCGGCGGTGGCATTCTTCACGGATATCGTCCCACCGCTCGGTGTTCCTAAGTCTATCATCACGACAACGGCACATAGTGCACCCGGTAAGAAGTTCCTAGAGTTCACGATGACCACCACATCCGTGTGGGCGGGGCGTCCGCCGCTCACCCCGTGACGAACGGCTAGGTTGAGCGTGGCAATGGCATGATCTTGCGTGGGACTAAAGCCGAAAAATTTTCAATCGGTTGAACAAGTTCAGCAAGAGATGGCTCAAGGAGCCGCCGGTGATATGGAGTCTAAGGACCTCACAGAGCGCGTGCCACGGCTTCACTCCTTTCTTCATGGTCTACGGGGGACGGGCCGTGCTTCCCACCGACTGGAGGACGATGCCCCAAGGGTCAAGATCTTTGACGAGAACAACAACCGTATCTCTCCTAGGAGGACGTCTTTGGATCAGCCCCGACGAGGCCCGAGACATCACCCTACTCCACTCCGTTAAGTACCGCAGTCCCAATGGTGTTATCACGCCGACGCATCTACGGCCGAGCCCTTAACGTAGGTGACATGGTGCCGAGGCCGAGGCAGGATCGGGGATGCCACAAGCTCACGCCGCCGGGAAGGACCGCTCATTGTCGCCGAGGTGCTCCGACCGACGCATAACTTGGCCAATGAGAAGGGAGAGGTATTCAGCAAAGCTTGGAACATAGAACAGCTACGTTGCTTCTACCCCCTAGCTTTTCCAAGCTTTGTACTCTCTCAAAATGTTGTCGAATATAATAAAAAGAAGTCGGCTCGGCATTTCCTTTTATGTATTTCGATTAACCCTCCCGAGCTCTTGCCGAGCCAGGCCTCAGGAGCACACACGCCTTCTTTACACATGGAGAGTGAGCCTCGGCTTTGCCACAAGCAAAGTCAAACCTCCCTCGGGCTACATGGGGCACACCCCCCCAAGTCCCACAAAAAAAACTACACTTTTTTTCTCGCAAAATTAAATGTGTTAAGTGGTTTCTTTAGCCCCCTGCTTTGTGCAAAACCTGAACTAGCCAAGGTCCTAAGGCTCGACTAGCATCACCACAAAGCTCATGTGGTACTCTAAGAACGCGCATGGTCACTTAGGTCTCGGCTTAGATTAGCATAGCACAAACGGCATGCGTCGAGTGATTCCCTTAAGTCCTCGTGATTATGTGGACGCGTCTAAGCTAAGGTTCTAAGGCTCGGACTCGGCCGCCACAAAGCTCCGCATGGTACTCTAAGAACGCACATGGTCCCCTAGATCTCGGCTCAAGACGATGAAACATAATCAAGAACTTGTTAAGAGGAAAAACTCGAACAATCATGCAAAATAATAAGTGTTTACATAATACTTAAAAAGGCCTCCATCGGCCGAATGCATGACTGTTTTCAAAACAAAACAACTAACTTATTACACGCACGGCAGCCCGGAATCCTATCTACTCTTCATCATCTCCGCAGGAGGAGGGACGAACGGAGGGGTTGAGGGCGCTGCCGTCTTGAGTCCAAATGAGAGGCGGGACAACCCCTCGACCTCGAACGGCATCATGAGGAGCTCCCCGGGGTGTCCGTGGCGACCATCCAAATTCTCCACCATTTCCCTGGTGCTCCACTAGCTGGTCCTCTTTCTCGGCCTCGGCATTGGGGAGGCAAGTGCCGTGCCGATGAGCTCGGAGTACTCCCTCTCTCCCAAGGCGAAATGGGAGCCGAAGACCGTCGGGGCCGCTTTGTCGACGTGGAGCGCTCCTAGTATCCCCCGTGCACGTCACCATAGAGCCCTTCACCCAGGCTCATCGAGTCGCCGGATCTAGCGTCGACTCGTGTCGAGGTCAAGCAGATGCCAAGGACCAAGTTTTGCAGCTCCTCATGCGCTTGATCTCATTGGCGGTCGTCATGGTCTGACCGCCCTGCCCCGACCATAGCGTCTTCCAGCTGCTGGTCGAAGGCCAAGTCGACACGACAAAGTCTCGAGAACATGAAGAAGCGAGGAAGCAATGAAAGAAGAGTTGAAAAACTTACCTCGATCTCTCTTCCAGATTCGGCGGTCGCCACGGGCGCCTCACATTGCCCCCGATCGTCTCTCGACAACGCCTCCTAGGTTTTCTCAAGACGGTGTCCTTCTTCTCCCGGCGCCGTCTTCAAGGCGCCCGACCTCCTCCGTCGAGCCTTGATGAGGGAGGCCTCACCGGCTCACCTCCGTCCTTCTCGGCCCCGTCGGCTGCGGTGCCCTCTGCCGGGCACAGTCCGAGCGAGCTCCTCCTCGTCAGTGGACCCACTCTTGAAGAAGGGTCACGAGCCCCGCGTCGACGTGGCCTCCTCCTCCTGCAGCGGTCGCGGTGCTTTCCGTCAGCGCGACACCTCAACCCGCCCCCACCCTCACCCGACGATCGGTGTCCTCCCATCTTCGCGGTAGAAGCCGAGCTTCTCCTGGGTTTCCCGCCTTCTTGCGGAGGAACTCGAGACTTCCCTTGGGTGATCACCTTGACCGCTAGGTGCTCGGGAGGTGCTCCCGGATGATAGACGCCATCGTATTGTAGGTCGGGTCAAGTTTTCCATGCTCCGCCGATGGCGTAGTACCGACTCCACTCATCGTGATCACGAAGAGTGAAGATCGGGCGAGCCTCCGGTCCTGGCGGTTGCACCACACCAGCGTCGGCCCACCCCACGCTAGGGTGTCTCAGGAGGCATGGATGATGGTGGTTGTTGACACCTGTTATAGCATAAAATTATAAGATAAATAACATGAAATAAGGGCTCAAGTCAAAGACCAAACATAAGTCTAGGGGTCTAACTAACATAATTCCATGAGTTTTGGTATTCTCAGACTTTCCGTGGACTTAATAGATAATTGCGAGAGAAAGATGGAGAAAGTTCCGTAATATACAAGGCATATGAAGACAAGACTTAACCGTGAAGCAACTCAACCCGAAAAAGTGAACTAAAATATTCTAGAAGATACCGAGGGACACCCGAAAAGACGGCCGCCAGGTGGGCCACCCCTGTGAGCCTCCCCTTCCTAGGTCGGTTTACTACCGACATTGAGGTTGTTTCTACACCGTTCTTTGAAGGTCGGTTTGATCCAAGGGTTGACGTTCACCGCCAAGTACTATATAAGAAGACCAAATTTCGACCCCGTGGTGAGGAGAAGATCATTATCATACTCATTCATCAACTCATACCCATCTAGTCCAGCCAAGTCTAGACCTAAGCCCTAGTTCATATTAGAAGTAATTAGCTATCTAGCTAGTTCTAGTTGAAGATCAAGTTCATCTTGAGTTCTCGATAGTCAAGAAGTAGCAAGGATCATTGTTCTTGAGACTTCTCTCTTGTATTCGATCCGTAAGTACTCTTATATCTAGAATACAATTGTTATGGCTTTGATCTATATAATTATTATATTCTTATTGATATGTGTTTATGCTTGCTATGATTATATGTTTAGTTTAGTAAGATTGCTTTTATATTTTATGCATGGAATTGTATAGCATCCATATAGATGATCACTATGTGGGTGATAAGCAATGTGTAAACGTGGTGTTTATACAACGTTTATCCGCAATTGCACCCTACATTCGGGCCGTGTGGTAGATCGCGGGAGTGACTTGAACTGTTGAGTCCTTTGGAATCCACCCTCCAATGTAGGACACGTCGAGTTTATTATTACGATAATGACTAAGTTTCGTCCTTGGTTGTTATTGGTAATGCTTGCCATGTGTAGAAGTAATCCAACCTTGCCATGATAGCTAGATGTATTGCACTAATCGTAGTATTCATTGACATATATGAGTAGGAGTATCTTAGGAATATTCATTCTATTCTTTCTATAACATGTTAATAGCTCGTATGATACTAGTGGCATATGATGATCTTAGACTTGGGTATTTATCATTATATAATTATCTTTATCCTGTGACTTATCTGTTGAGTAATGTTAGATACTTATGGCAACTCTCATTACATTCTTGTAAAGTGGATGATCTCATAACTAAATCATAATCTAAATCATTAGATGACCTTTTCTCTCTACCTTTCCATAGACTCCTTCCCCGTGGTAAAATATAAATACGATACCGGATTACTCCGGTGAAGTGCTACAATTGGTATTTCTATCTGTGCGCTGCGGATATATCATGTTCATTCTTTTATCAAGGCCAATCAAGAGTACCATGCCCCGCATTTCTTTGAGCGTTATTGCTAGGGTGACAGACTAGTGTATAGGTAATGCCTAGAAATGAGTGGTATACCTTGAGTACATATCCCGTGAGATTAACTCCACTATGGATAATGATACTATGTTACATCCCATTACTAACACCGCCTAACTTCGCTTTGTTGGATCATGAGGTTAATCCCATATCCAAGCTAACATGATTAGATAGATATCCCACATATATTTCTTTCGCCTTCCTAATTGGGATCGTAAGAAATATCAACAAGGGTGAGGTTGGCGTCGCCCGGCCGTCCTCATTTTCCTTCGAGCTGCGCCTTGCGCTGCGTCCACCGCTCCCACCCTTCGCTCGGTGCGCCTCTCGGGGGGCACGTCTTGATGACGACCTTGGCCTTCTCTTGGTCGGGCGAAGGGGTGCTCATGAGCGTGGACCGCCACGGCTCCTCCATCTATATGTCATCCCGGGGTGGTGGGGGTCGGCGGTGTCGCGACCTCGGCCGTCTCCACCGACGGTTGGGCCACCACCTGGGATGGCCTGGATGATGGGCGTCGTCGCCACCACCGACCCGAGCCGGAGGCGATGCAAGCCGCTCCGGCTTCCTCGCCTCCTAGCCCATGCTTGCCGCCCGCACGGGCCTCCTCCTCCGAGCCCAGCTCCCCCGACCCACAACTATGGTGGAATCTTCTCCTTCTCGGCCTCACTTTTGCGGCCGCGGCCGATGGCGACGTCAAGCGCCTTCACCCCGAGCCATGTACTCGGTGAAACTATATAGACTTCCAGGGCATATCGGCACCTCCTGGCCGCGTTCATGGTCATGGGCGGGGGGCTTGGCCCGTGTGATGGCGTCGGTCTTGGCGCTTTGTCGGATGCAACATCGGTTGTTGCTCGCTTACGCTTCTTTGCCGGGGGCAACACCCTCCCACCTTCATACAAACAAACGGAGGGAATAACAACGGATTAACGGACAAGGCTAAGAAAAGGGCATACATGGATCGCGGAATGACTCGCCCTTCATCGCCGGGCGTCTGCTAGCACCGGCGGGCTGCCTTGTCTCGGGGTTTGGGTGATAGCCCCCGCCGCTTGAGCCGCTCGAGCCGGCCGACCTCTCCCTCCCCGAGGGGCACTAGCCTTGATGTGGCCCGATTCGCCTCGGTATCCTCAACCGCCCGCGTTTGAGTCGCTAAGCATGGTGGGACCGAGACCGAGGCGTCGCGGCCTCGCCACCCCCCTACATCTATCTGGCAGGCCAAGCCCCGCCTCAAGACCATCTCTTGCACCGCCGATAGGGAGGTGCTCCTGACTTTCGACGGTGCCTTGCCCCCCCTCGGCTCCTCGGCGGTGAGCTTCTCGCCGACCAAGTGGCATGGGCCGCCGCCAAAGTTGCGATCCACTCCCTCAGCGCCTCATCCACCTCTCGGCGACCCTTCGACGACCCCGACTCACGACATTGACAACAGGGTGTCCTCCCGATCTCTCCCCTCCCATGCTCTATAGGTTGCACTGGCGCACGCCTCCGTCAGCAACTTCTTGCGCTTCTTCTTCTCGGCGTCCCTCTCCCTCTTCGCCTCCTCCCGAGGAAGGCGGTTCTCCCTCCTCTTGTCGGCATCTAAAGGAGAGGAGGAAGGACTTCCGCATCTTGCGGGCGATGTCCTATGGGAAAAAGATTGTGGTACGGCGCCGCCTGAAGAAGCCAACGAAAGGAGCAAAAACAGAAGGAAGGGAGGAGGCGGTGAACTTCTACCAAGCTATGGTAGCCCTCGCCCGGGCGCATCTCGCGCACCTTGAGCTCCATCTTGGGGCTCCGGGTCTTGTCGAGAAGCCCGAGAGATCCGCCGAGTGATCTCGGCCGTTGACAAGGGCGAGGGCATCCAACGGCCTCATCCCCGACCATCCCATACGCCGGTATGGGCAACTCCATGAGGCACGCATTCCCTACGCCCGGTGGAAGTTGGCGGCGACCATCTCCGCCATCGTATCTCGCATCATGAAGCCGCTTGAGCACCTCCGGGGGCATCATCGGGGTGGTGCTTCTTCTTATCAACAATGCGAGCTCGAGGAACCTCGGCATCTCGGTGATGAACTTCCGGTGAACACCGAACGCGTTAATCGTCGTTCGCGGTAGAACCACCCCACATGCCATCCCTTTCATCGAGCGGCGGGCGCCTTGATGTACTCGTGAATGTGACTACCATTGAAATGCCACCGCCCTCACCGCGTGGTGGTCTCCATGGTTTTCTTTGGGGCGCACGTGGCGGCGTTGCCTTGAAGAGGTGGAGCCACGGCTCCCGCCTGACGGGCACCCCGAGGTACCCCTCACGGGCGGCACCGAAGATTGCGCTGCGAGATGGAGTTAGGGGTTGAAGTTGTGAAGCTCCACCCGTAGTACTACGGCAAGGCCTTCATGAAGTCGTCAAATTTGGCATGCCGAGGCCGCGCTCAAGGAACTCCATGAAGGTGACGACGCGTGCCCGCTTCCGGCTTGGGGTAGTAGTCCCGGGGGCTGGCACCTTCCACTCCGCCGGGGATTGGTGCGCCGGAGAGCGTACCCCGATCCACCAGGTCCACTAGCTTCTTCTCCGGGATGACCTGAGCAGGTCCGATCTTCATTAGGGGAGCGCGGTGTCCTCAGCGATGTTGGTGTCATCAACAGCTCGGTGCGACGCCATGGGAGCAGGTTCTTCCTCCTCGACTTCCTCCTTTCTTCCTCTAGGCTCCTCTCAGCACCTTTGCGGTGCTCTCGGCCTTTGGCCGGGAGGCGGGGGATGTGCTTGGGACTTGCGGCAATGGCAAAGGTAAGGAGAAGGGGAAGGCGTCCACCGCGTTATAAAGAGAGGACGACGAGCGGTGAGGTAGCCGGATTAGCTCCAGGGGTGAATCTGCAAAAACACCGTAAAAATCCTCCCCATATCACGGTAACTGCCAAAAAACTCATCATTATCTCCCTGTTTTCCTCTCGCGAACTGTGCCCACACGTGCATTAAATGCGCGGTGGTGAACCGTCACATCCGCCGCTTCGCCCGTTAGGGCTCCTCCAAAGAAAAAACGCCTCAAAAGGTGTGCGCATCAATGCGCGCAAATATAAGGGAATATTCCCCTCGCCGCTCCCTCTCCACCAAGGAGCCGCTGGTGCTAACCCATCTACGGTCCAGGGATCCAAGGCCGGCCCATCTAATGGCTCCTAACAGGCCGCCTACCCTCCGAGGCCCTACTATAGCCCGAGCCATCATAGGCTCGGGGCGTCTGTCCGCCGTGTCCGAGACCGGAGGAGGCGACCCTAGCCGAGATCCCACCCGAGGGAGGCCCTTGCCCCCGGGTCCTATCTAATGGACCCGACTCTCACTAGAATTACCCTCGGGTGAATGATGGAGTGTGTCTCCGGACCACTAGCTCACCCCTATGGCCGAGACCTCCACTTGGACCTACCGTTATCGGCTCACCGAAAACGACAATCTCGCCTTTGTTTCTATGGATGATTGTCGGCCCCCCCTCCCCTTTCCTCGGCAAAGGGGTCTCTTGAGGGCGTAACAAAATACCGAGGCTGCTCCCGACCGTCCCCTTGTGCTACCAAGGGCTCAGGGCTCGCCACGTGCCATCGCCGAAGCGCAACCATGCATGGGCATGGTGACTCCCCCTAGACAACAACACGCATCCATCCAGGAAGCCGGCCGGCGGAGTAAACCCCTCTCCCCGCCGAGCCTGGGGGGCTACACCGGTCTTGCCGCGCCCACCAGAAAATAAACTCAACCAAAGCCCTAGAGAGCCGGTGACACCTCGAAAAACGCAGCGTGAAGAGCCCCCCGGACGGGCGTGTTAACACCCCCCCATTAAGGGCTCTGGGCTACTGCCGGTGTACCTTACTTATGGGCACCCTAAATCATACGCTAAAAAATCGCAAAACCCTAATCAACAAGACTCCACGCGGCCAATTCCTCCCGCCGAGCCCGAGCTCGAGGCGGGACGATGGATTCTCCGCCGCCTCGAAACCCCTGGAGCAAGAGGTGAAGTTCCTCCCACATGCGAGCCCAGGCTTTCGAGGGCGGGATGATGGTTTTAGCCGCCCGAGCCACCGCTTAGAGCAAGAGGGTGAAACCCTCCCGCCGAGCCTAGGCTCCGGATAGGATGATGGTTCTCCACCTCACGCAGCCCTACTAGGGCAAGAAGGTAACTTCCACCTCACCGAGCCTCCGGGCTCGGGCGGAAGACCGTTTTCCGTCCCGCCCGGGTCCTTGCTCATGCAAGATGGTGACTCTCGCCCGGTGACGCCCTGGTATGAAGGGAAGGCTGCGGCATAGTGACCGAGTCCGCACCATCGGGGAGTCGGGCCGCAGCCACTGCGGCAGGCGTCTCTGTCTCGTCCGACTGCCCATGCACGCATAGGGCAGTGTGGCGATGGCCCAATGCGCCTACATGCCTTTGTCGAACGTGGCGGCGAACAGGCGGACACCCAGGGGCACTATGTCATCTACCCCGACAAGACGGCGGTGCGACGCCCACCACTTAACACTTTTTGCCATCTTTGGAGGGCCCGACGACCCGTCCCTGGCACCCGGGGGCTCTGAGAATGCCGAACCTCCAAAGACTCGGGCGACGCCAAGCCCTAGCTTTGGGAGCTTGCCCACGCTCTCGGCAAAGGTGTCGTCAACCCCGGCCAACGCACCGCAATGACCGCCACACCATCACCCTGTCAAGGATGAGGCCACGGCCCACCCGTGCCGTGAACTGCACCAACACGGAGTCACGGACATCCTTGTCTCCATCACCCCTCCATACCCTCGTAGCGATCATGTACCGCCCTGCCTCCCTTGTGACTATAAAATGAGAAGGCAAGGGACTCCGATGGTATCTCGAACAAGATCCATCGCCAGAGACTCAGCTCACCCATTCAAACACACCACCGAGACTTGGGAGTTCATCCCTCTCTCACCCGCTTGTAACCTCTACACAAGCACTTAGGTGCAAGGCAATACAAGTATCTCTCCCCCACTGGACGTAAGGCCTTCTCTTGCCCGAACCAGTCTAAATCTTGTGTCCGCTTTGCATCACCATCACAGGATTGGGAGGCACGCCAATACACATTACTTGGTGATCTAGACCCCAGGTTCCAAGACACCGCATGATTTATAAGTCAGCTATGAGAGAACCTTTATAGCACAAAATACAGACCATTAAGATAGTAACGAGTAACCTATGCAAAACATAGGAATAATAAAATATATAAAGAAGAGCAATCGCTCTCTAACACCTCAACAACCGGTTATTATATCTACGTATAGTTTTGATATGTTCTCTATCAACCACTGCCATCTCAGATGTACTCCCTCCGTCCCATGCTGACCGAATCGTTTTTTTGACTTTGACTTCATCTTTGACCATCTGTCTTATTCAAAATATTTATGCAAATCAGAAAATAAAATAATCAATATTCAAGTATCTTCATTGATAAAATAAGTCGTCAAAAAATAAATTACATTTGTGCAAAAAATTTGAATAAGACGAAGCATTGAATAAGATGGCACGGAAACCGGGGGTGAGGGACCGGAGGGAGTAATAGAGCAGCGCACATGTGCTTGCTTCGATTGGTTATCCATTGTACCGACCTCTCGTAGGATGGCGGGTAGGTGGGCGAGATGGGCCTAAGGCCACTAAGGCCATGGCCTTAGGCGTGGAATAAAAAGCGGGAACAATTCATTGGTCGGCCCGATTACTTTGTTGAGACACCCGTCCAACTCCCCCCGAAGTCGCTCCCTTCCCTGCCGCTTCCAAGGCCCCGCCCCCTCCGGCTCCGGCTCCCGTCTCTCCCTCCAGTCCCGGACCGCAACCCTAGGTCCCTTCCTAGCTAGTGGTCGTCGCGTCAGAGAGCAGCGGCCGGCGGCGGCGCCGCGCGGCCAGCACCGTACAAGGCGTCATCGTCACGGCTTTCCGCCGCCGTCATCGTCTCACCACACCACGCCCCGCTTCCCGCCGCTACCGCTGGGCGTCGTTTGTCTAACGTCTTCCGGCTGCCGGGGAGCCGAGGCCCTAAGCGCCGCCCGGCCGCCGCCTCTACGGACTATCGCCGTCACAGGCACCCGGGCGCGAGGCGGCAGCACCAGACTTCGGCAAACACCACGGCACAAGGAGGCACGCACGGAGGCAGGATGCATCAGCGGTAATTCCCTCCCAATTCTCAAATCCCAATTCCCAATTCTCAAATCAATTGCTCCGATCTAGGGATCCATAAATGATATTCGATTATTCCAATTTTTCTACTTTGTAGAATTGCACAATGAAGAGGACAAGGTCAATTAGATCGTTTTTTTCTCCTGCGCCTACACCAATTATACAACCTGTGGTGAGACCTCCAATCTTCTCAAGAAGTACATTCAGAATTAGTGGAAGAAACTCAGATTTTTGAAGAACTAGCAGAGCTAGTAGAAGAACCACCTACAGCAGCGGCAGTAGATGATCCGATCGAAGCCTACAGCCGCCCTAGGCGTTAAAAGTTAAGAGCTCCGCCACTGATGGCAGGCCCGCATGGAGAACTTGGTCACCCGAAGGAATTCACTATTCTGATATATATATAAAAAGGTGAGTACAGCTTTAGCTTTTTATTAATATATATTGTTACTATACACCCACCACCAACCCAAACACGAAAAAGAGTTGCATTTGATATCGGTATTCTTATTGACTAGACCCACGCCAAACGCCCCAGAGTCAAGTCAACCCCATCTCGCTGGGAGTTTGCTTCAAAACCAGAGATCTGCAGGATCTCTCTCATCCAGTCATAACTTTCCCCTTCCGCGCGAGGATCTCTCATCCTTCTTCTCCAGACTCCAGGTCAGTGCTTTCTTCAAGCCAGCTGTTCTCTTTCAAAGCGACAATGTTGCTATGGCCATTTTTTGGGGGGTTTGTTTTGGGAAGTAGTAGAAGTTCTGGGCGAGAATTTGTATGTCATAGCGGCTGATATCCATATCATAAATCATCAGAAATGGCTAGTTCTAGCAAGCCGGAGACGAGTCGTATTCAGGATACGCTGCCCGAGCAACTCCCACTGGAGTTCTTGAAAGGCATTACAGATGGGTTCTCCCCTGCGCGACAACTTGGCAGCGGCGCATTCGGAACAGTTTATAAGGTATGATAATATCAGTGATTTATTTACAGCTTCAGTGTTTTCAGTGTTTCGCGGAAGGCCCTTAGCCTGTGGCTGCTCTCGCACTTTGGTTGTCCCATTTAGGTAATAATATCGATTTAGTATTCGATAAAAAAAGGTAATATCGATTTATAAAGCAGTCGGCTGGGTAGATCCTATGTAAGACCACCCAGCGCGCTCATCAGATGCGCGTCGTTTTATACGGACAAATCCTTCTTCTTAATACAATGATACGCAAAATCTTTTGCGTATTCGAGAAAAAAAGTGTTTCCACAAACTAATGAAAACATTCCAGTTCCACTTCGGGCCCGTTTTGATCCTTGGAATTTAGGAATTGAAATCTACTTAAAAAATTAAAAAATATTTAGTTTGGAATTTGAGATTCCATAACTTTCTAAAGTTCACAAATAAGTCTATCTCAAATTCATAGGGTAGGAGATAGGAATTGAATTCCATTGACTGACCACCTAAACACCCTTTGAGATAAGCTTATCTGTGAACTTTTGGAAAGTTAGGGAATCTCAAATTCCAAACTAAATAAACTTTTAATTTCTTAAGTAGATTCCAATTCCCAAATCCCAAGCATCCAAACGGGCCCTTATAGTTTCTCACGAATGAATATAATTAAACCCTCCCCTTCCCTACGCAGGGGACTCTGAAAGATGGAACGGAGATTGCTGTGAAAAAGATCGGCAGCGACGGCTCCCTGGTGACGCCTGAAAAACAGTTTCATAATGAGGTTGGGAACCTTATGGCGGTCCGGCATGACAACATCGTCAAGCTAGTTGGCTATTGCTATGAGATGAAGAAAACCGTGGTGGACCACAACGGGAGATATATTATCACGGACACAGTGGAGAGTTTACTCTGCTACGAATATATGAAAAGGGGAGCCTCGACAAGCATATTTTTTGGTATAATACTTGCTGCCTTATCCGAGATACCTACTCTGTTTTGCCTATCTCTATGTTCCTTACACTACTTGGATCGAGCTTGGGGTTCACTTGTTATAGATGCCCCTCAATTTGTGCAATGAAATATATATAAGATGACATAATTGATTGTAATTTACACCACCAATCAAAAAGAATCTAATTTTTTATTATGCTAGAAGTTCATATCAACGTTCATGAAATATCGGTTATTTCAAGTATTATATATGCTACCTTTTTAGAGTTACAAAGTACAGTGTAGACTTTCACAACACGCATACACACTCACCTCTATGAACACATGTATGTAAACCTCATGAGCACCTTCGATACTTGACTTATAAGTTTAGAGGTTGTTATCCAATAAGGCTATAATACTGACATAATTCTGCTTTTCTTTAGCTCCGCAACACTGGATTGGGCAACACGTTTGAAGATAATTAAGGGAATATGCCAAGGTTTACATTTCCTACACAAGGGAATGGTTCAGCCAAGGGTCCATATGGATCTTAAGCCTGATAATATATTGCTTGATGAGAACATGGCACCTAAAATTGCAGATTTCGGTCTCTCAAGGCTCTTTTGGCGCAGAACAAACGAGCATGTACACAAAAAATAATGTGGGAGCATGGTAAGATCTGTGAAGAAAATAATCTTCATTATAATAAACTGCATTTCCATTTCTCTCCTAATGAATATTAACTGTTTAACATGTTAACACCTTCCAGGGGATACATGGCTCCGAATATCTAGACAGAGGTGAGATCTCAACCCAGTTAGACATCTATAGTTTGGGCCTACTAATCATTGAGATCACCACGGGAGAGAGAAATCCACAAAGCAGAGAAGATATCTGCCAGGAACTTGGTTGAGAATGTAAGACGTATTATTATGACATTACTATATCCTTGATGATTTGAGAACGAAAAATTCTATTTTATTTATTTTTTTACAAAATTAATTGATACATAATTTCAATTTTGTAGGTACGTCAAAATTGGACAATAATTGAGCACATTAGATCCAAGTACCCATCACTAGATGACATCTCCCTCCAGCAAGTGAAAGCGTGCATCGAAATTGGGCTAAAGTGTGTGGAAAAAGAACGGAAGAACAGACCCCCTATACAGGACATTGTTAGCTGGCTGGATGGAATGGAAGACCTGTAGTGTAGCCTAAAAACAGTACAAGAGGTATGAACAATTGAACACTGGGCATGCAGATGCTATCTCTTTATATACTTTAGTTTCACAATGATATTAGGATAAGAGTTTTTTTTTTTTTTTTTGCCTTTTTTTGCTGTAATCACACCAATATTTACTGAGCTATGCAGTTTAGAATTCACTTGACATGGTCCTAACAATAACAAACTATATGAAATTTCAGGTCTGCTGGTTCCACCGTGCATGCATGAATAAAACAACCTCTGTTACTGCTAGAATATATATGGAGTTTCTTTCAGAAATGTGATCCTTTTTGGTGTCAAGTCATTGTGGGAGCTGCTCAGCTTTCTGTAATCTTTTCTTTGAATATCTTTCGTGTGTAATCGAGACCAATTGTATTGTTGCACAATCTATTGACTTTGCCTTTGCAAATCTATTTTAATATTTTCCTCTTACCATTCGGCTTCCTTTTCGTGCTGAGGCCTGAGGCCCATCAGCCCATGACGGGATAAGATTTGGCCCATGGCGTGGCCCAAACATGAGAGGAATGCTGTTGACTTGTCAGTTCAGGTGTCCATCCACGTCGTCGCCGTCCTCTTACCACACAACAGGGTTACTTGTGCCACATCGATCGGTCTCCGCGACCGCGAGCAGGGCAGCCGAGCTCCGGCCGCAGCTGGTGCTGGCCTTCTGGGTAGGCTGCCCGCGTGCAGAGGCTGCAGCACAGACTGTAGGACGGATCAGGAAGATCGAGAAGCTGGGCCATGGCAAAGCTCAGGGATGACGACGACGTGGGTCGTAATCTCCACGACTTGGTCTGATTAAGCGTTCCGCTGCACGCAGCCGGCAGCACTTCTTTGTGAACCCATGGAGATGGTATGGGTTGTCGATTCTACCATGATAGAATAAACCAAAAGCACACACTACATGGTCAAGACAACATTGCCAGGGGATGGGTTGTCCTCAGGTAGACAGATCACTCAGTGACTGGTTCAAGAAATTATTCAGCGACAGGTTCAGAAGATTCTGAGACAGCTGGTTCAAGAAATTATTCAGTGATAGGTTCAGAAAATTCTAGGATAGCATGATTTGTAGTTAATTTAGCTATGTGGAGCGTGTTCTCAATGCTCAGATAAATGGAGCATCTAACTTAACTTATAGAAGGAAGAAAGTCTGAATCTACAGACATATGGTGTTTTTGGACATGCTGAGATGGTATTCATCAGAAGTGACACAATATTTGCCTGCTGAATCTTGTCACCGTGAAGACTGGATACTGCAATAAGAGCCTTCAATAATAACGTCGTCTTCAGTAGTAATTATATCAGTAATTCCCTTCAAGATTAGAGTAGGCAGCCTTCGTTTAGTTGCTCAACTGCAGGTATATAAAATATGCTGTTGTGCAGGTATATAAATTGGTTGCTGAAGGTGACCTGAGATTGAGAAGCAAGCTCCTGAGAAGCAGTAATCTTCAGTTTGTGCCTGGTGCTGTAGTGCGTGGTGTGATATCTGCATAGCAAACTTTCTATACGCAGTATGTTGTAGCTACAATTCTAGAAACATAGATGCTTTTGGGAACAATAGTCATGACAATGGCATTGTATTACCCGGAGGTATCAATTATTTCATATATGGTTTGGGTTTTGTTTTTAGATTGGCTGCGATTTCCGGATTCTATGTCTGCATCTTTTTTTTTTTTTTGAGAATGACACAAGACAACGCAGACGCACAACACGCAGTCACCCCTATAAACACACGCACGCGAACCCTACCCCTACGAAAGCACCTGGACCTCGCATACGGCAGATCTTATTCTCTCGAAATCACCATAGGCGCCCTATTAAACGGAACGCCGCTACCACTTAATGCATAACGCCGGTAAATCCTGAAAAATCCCAAGAAAATGTGCGAGCACCGCGATTTGAACCCCTGGTAGCGTCCCCACCGAAACCGTCCTACCATTGACTACAAGCCAATTCACCTATGTCTGCATCTTTGTCAAGGCAGCAGTCCGATCCTACTCATGTGTTCGGTCTTATCAAATAATCTTTATTAAAGTTATAAATGAAGCGAAATCAAATCATCCGAAGGTGTACTCCCTCCGTCTCGAGAATAACTTTATATTTTTGACTTCACGTTTGATCGCTTTTTATTCAACTTTTTTTATACAAATTACAAAATAAATAGATTATTATTAAGGTATCCCTAATGATAAAACAAGTCATATAAAATAGATAATATTTATTTAATTTTTTTTGAATAAGACAAACAGTCAAACATGATATCAAAAAGTCAAAACATTAATTTATTTTAAGTTGGTTATCACGTCAGTCTAACACACTGAAGGTCTCATTTTTTCTCTTTTTGGCCTTTTTTGTTTGCCTTGATGGTTGACCAGACTCAGACCAGAGAAGTCAAGTCAACCCCATCTCACTGAGTTTGCTTCATCAAAAACCTTGAAAAACCAAAGATCTGCGGGATCCATCGTCCAGTCATCCTTCCTTTCCCCCTTCCGCGTGAGGACCTCTCGTCCTTCTTCTCCAGGTCAGTGCTTTCTTGAAGCCGGCTGTTCCCCACACTCATTTCAAAGCAACCATGTTGTTATCTGCATATGTTTTTGTTTTGGGAAGGACTAGAGTACGAATAAGGAATTCTCTGTCATACCGACTGATATCCATAACATAAACAATCCGAAATGGACGCTGCTAGTTCCAGCAAGCCGGAGACGAGCCCCCTCTTCTGAATTCGCTGCCCAAGGAGCTCCCAGCGGAGTTGTTGAAAGACATTACAGATGGGTTCTCCGCTGCGCGACAACTTAGCAAAGGCGCATTCGGAACAGTTTATAGGGTATGACTGTATGAATGTTTCCACAAGCTAAGCTAGGTGATGAAATATGACCACTAGTTTCCTCACGAATTAAACTCTCGCCTCCCTACGTAGGGGATTCTGAAAGATTATGGGACAGAGATTGCCGTGAAGAGGATCGGCAGCGGCTCGCCAGTGACGCCTGACAAACGGTTTCAGAATGAGGTTGGGAACCTTATGGCGGTCGTGTTGGAGCACAACGGGAGATATTTCTCCCTGACACAGTGGAGAGTTTACTCTGCTACGAATACATGAAAATGGCAATCATATTTTTGGTATGATACTTACTGCCTTATCCGAGATACGTACTCTTTTTTGTCTACTATATATCTCTATGTTCCTTACACCACTTGGAGCTTGGATTCACTTGTTATAGATAGATGCCCCTCAACTCGTGCACTGACTATAGAAGATGACAAAAGTGACTGTAATTTACACTCTGTTCATTGCGTTTTTGTCACTGAATATATAAGTGACTGTAACAACAATTGCATATTCCAGATACTTTTTAATTGTGTTTTGTCTACCTCTATGTTCCTTACTCTACTTGGAGCTTGAGATCACTTGTTAATAGATGCCCCGTGCACGCACGGAAATATATAAAAACTACGAGGATTCGCGCTTCATGTTGCCATGGTACAGGAAGGAATCAATATTTTGCATTCTGGTGTAGACAACTATGCATGGACTTGGAAGACGAACTATTACTATGCATGCATGCACATGATTGTTAATTGAAAGGGATAACTGGATGATGTGGCACAAGGAGGTTCAAGATATATAATAGCTTAGTGCGGGTTGTGTTAATTGCAAAGGATAAGTGGATGACGTGATGCAAGTAGGTTCAAGATAAATAACAGCAGATATGATATCATACGGTGTTCTTGAAGAAAATACCAGGCCTAGACAGATTACCCAACATAACAGAGTATAAAGTGTAACAAAGAGGCAACGAAGATATGTGAAACAACAGACGTTGAACTCATTGTTTTTCATTGAATCTGAATTGGTTATATGTTACATGCATGGTGTGCATACAGTTTAACAGAGTCAACCATTGCAATACTCCTATGATTAAGATGAATTACAGGATTTCCTGTAAGGGTTTCTCACCTCTGCATCTTGTTACTCAATTCAGTGATGTACATTGCAATGAACATGGATTCCCTCTCTGCTCTACTATTTGATCTTTCTTACCTGCAGAGAAGAACTAAGATTAAAAAAACAGGGACGGATTAAACGGAACACTTTCGCAAAGATGGAAGGGCCATAAGTTAATATGACTTACTGATCTCATAACTAATTACAGTGATCAACAAGCGAAAAAGGGTGCTTTGCTCCCGAGGGACCTAGGGCTACAGTAGTCTTAGGCGATTTGGGGGCGACAAAGGGGCGACCGGCAGTCCGCCGGCGATTCGGCCGGCCCCTCCTCCAGTGGCCCGTCGGGTGCCGGAGAGGAGGGGCCGGCTAGCTGCTCCATTCCAGTCAGTACGGGCAACGGGTGGACGTGACAGGAGTACGTTGCTGGTCTCTCCCCCCGGGGCCCTGGCCCGGCCGGGAAGCCTGGCACGATAGGGTTTTCTCTTACGTACGCAACACCTAATCCGGCCGTCGTCCTGCGTGAGCTGATTAACCGGACCATGCGTGTACGTGTGATAAACAAAACGATAGGACGAACGGAGCACATATATATGCATGATATATCCAAGACACCAAAATTAATAAGCAGGTGTGGTTAGTACGTACGTACCCATGTAAAATATTCAGCTTTCGGTACGCCTGAAAACCATGATTGCGTTGCGTGTACATATATGGTCATCATCAGGTTAAAGATATACCCGGTCGGTCCACTGCACTGTTCTTTTGTGAAACCGGTCCACTGCACTGTTGGTAACGTCTCCTGATTTCCTCCTGTACGTGTGGCTAGGATCGCAGTACACTACACCACAACCCTTAATCAGCGACTTGCGATCCGTTGCTATATGGGGGTACAGCGACTTGCAGTCCGTGGCTAAAACTTACAGCGACGGACCCCTGCAGATGCTAATGAAGCCGTGGTTAAATATATACAGCCACGGACCTTCTTTTAGCCACGGACCGTTCAATGGTAAAACTTTAGCAACGGACAATCAGTTAGAGCTTTTAGCAACGGATGATCTATCGCAATATTAAACTTATAGCAACTGACAGTCCATCGAGCTCAATTTAATAGATTAAAAAAAAAAGGTGGTCTGAAGGCATAGCTAATAATGAAATTAGCTATACGTTGATTGACATACACAAAGGATGATGACATTCAAAAGTGATCACATTATCCATACTTTGATTCATGTATCGAACAAGTACATTATAAATGTAATGTCACTTAACATCAAACTAGTCCTTGTTTGAAGTATGTGATGATATGTAATGAATAATCTAACATCTATTAGCACTAAGATACATCTTCTTGTTGACAAGAAGTTGTCCAGTAGCTTCCAAAAGTTCCTGGAAAAAAAAAAAGATATGAAATGAGTAATCTAACAAAGTTGCTTGACCTTCTCTGCGAATAGAATTTTGACATCAGCATCTACTACTTCTACTACTATGCTGTAAAGCACAAAGTTTGAAAATGAACTGTGCTACAACAGATTTTGACAAGTTGCAATTAATTGACTCCTATAGTGCTTTCAGGCCTCTTGGTGCACCATGCTGTCAGTATTACTAGTGCTAATAAAGACATCACAGAAGGTCAAGCAACAATGGTTGATCATATGGATGTCTCACCTGCGAAAATGTTTCTCAAGTGCTTTTTTGCAGGAACACCCTTGCAGCTTTCTTCTTGGAAAGATTAAAATACCAGAGCTTGAATCACAGAATAATAAACGTCTTCTTTCACGACTTAGAGTTGGTCCTTGAGTACCTGTCCATAGTTGGGAGAAAGGCCAAGTTATTTCCCAAAAAATTGCTAGCGAAAGCATGCAGATTGTGTACAAAACGGAGCACAAATAGATGAACATAGCAAGAGTAAAGAATAGAAGGTCCATGCTTTCTACAAAAACTTACATATTGCATAGCTCACACTACATGATGTACCAAGAAACTTCAGCTTTGCACGATTGCATTTTCGCTTTGCCATCAGATTCTATGATAAGTGTTACATCTGCATGTAGAAAAAAAACAACTCCAATATGCAAGTAACTGAAAGAAAACAGATTCATATTAGTTAATCCTTGCTTGAGACTCAGGAGACCTCCAAAATTTGAAGCTTAAGATTTGCCTTACATTGCTTGAGACTCAGTATCCATAACCAGTCCAAGGCTTCATCATCTATATCAAATCGTTTCTGGAAAGTCAAGAAAAACAAGTCAAGCAGTACAGATGCAGGTGAGAATGTCTCTGTCCAAAATTTTGAAGTGGACTGGTATAAATTGATTAGTTGAAATTATATTGCATCCGAGATTAAAAGTACTTGTAAGAATAGATTGACTAGCTCCTATCATGTCAACAATGGGAACTATTTGCACACATAGATTTCTTCAGGATAAAGTTCATGATGGTAATACAGACCATCTTTTGTTGACTACAGTCAGAGACTACTGTGCTTTATCAATTGCCTATTGATTGTTGACTACAAAAATAATTTAATATTACACCTAGTAGGAGCATGAACATCAGACATGTACAGGTAAACTATGAGCAAAAATGAAGTGCACAAAGTAATCTTACATGTCACTTTCTAGTATACATAACTGCTATTTTAAATTATCTCATAGAGACTTCATGGCTATTTCCATCTGTCCCTTGTGCACTGCATCAATATTCTACAATCTGAAGAATCAGAGATCGAGATCATGTAAGATTTATATATTCATGCAACAAACAAGTGTTGATCTGTGCTTTCTAGAAAAACTTACAATCTGATGCTGCTGGCCTTAAAGGTACTCCATTTTTTTTTTTCTTTGTGTGTTTTTGTACAGACTTCATCACTTCGAGGGCTCCCCAAGTTACAGTTGTACTGCTGGCAGCAATGAACTGATTCCCAGTTACACTCTTTTTATTATTTATAGTATTCCCTTGTTGGACAAACAGTATTACATTCTTTTTTTATAACCATGCCTGCTGAATTAATTAGAAAAAAAATGCAGAACAATATCTGATTCCCAGTTATGGCATAGCCTCTTTAAAGCACAAGAGCTTCTAAACTCCACTAGAACTGGCACATAGACAAACACAAGAGCTGTCAAAAAAAAAACAAGATGCCTCACAGTAACTGTTTTAATCAGCAATTTACTCAAGATCATATCAGTAGATTCAACTAAGATTTCTGGCCTACCAAAAAAATCAAAGATGTTGTGAACTCAGCTAAGATTTCTCACGAGATCCATGCTGCATTGCTGCCCTTGCCTGGTCCAAGCCACCACCAAACTCATTTAGAGGGATCCGCACAGGACCTGTGCAATACAACAAGAGAAAGCTAAGTGCAACAACAACAACTAACAAATCCAGCAGGCGGAGACCTTGACATCGAAGTTGCAGACAACACCTCCACGAATCCCGCATCTGAAGGTCTGCGCCTCCGCGTCTGGGCTCGTCAGGATCCCGCATATGAGGCCTCGGCTTCGAGATGGTGGAGAGGAGCGCACCTGCAGGGGACTTCCTCCGTCCAGGGTGCGCGCAGGTCAGCCATCGAGCCCATGTGGCGGCGCGGTAGCGGATCTAGCGTCGGGGAAGAGGGAAGCGGACAGCGGGGTCGTACCGTGCTGGGGGAGGCAGCGGCGTCGCTACGCTGAGGGGAGCAGGAAGGATTCGTGACCTCGCTACGCCGAGGGGACGAGCCGGCCACCGGCGGGAGCGTCGACTGGACGACGACCGGCGGATTGGCTCCCACTGGGGCGACGCCGTGTGCAGCCTCGAGAGCAGGGGTGGGTGGGCGACGGCGGCGGGTGGCGGAGCAGTCAGGTGGAGGCGACGCGCGCGTGAGGAGAGGAGGCGGCGTGTGCGAATGGCTGTGTGCCGCTATGGCCTGTGGGTGGGTCTGCGTGGGGACTTAGGGGTTTCCTAGGTGTTTTTGGGCCAAAAAGTAACCATGGGAAGGGCCCAAATACACAGTGGTAATGCAAAATTTATTTAGAACGGATCTTGTGACTACTGTTATTCCTATATAAGAACCGACCCTCATGCAAAAACAAAATAACATTAGCAACGGACAATCCAACGCCGTATTCGATTTTAGCAACGGTCAGTCGCGAGAAACATTTAGCAACTGACCCTCCAACGCAAATTAAAACTTTTGCAGCCAATCGTAGTCGGTTCTTGATAAGTGTTGTGGTGCAGTGACTGTAGGCACTAACGCGTGG
>JADLZK010007756.1:0-126999 GCA_015847255.1 Hyparrhenia diplandra | reverse complement strand
ACACTTAACAACCCTTCATTGAACAATAAAAAAAGGAAACAGACGAAGCTGGTATGGAGTTTCACATTGGAACCCTGGCTCTCCGCCAAGTGAAGTAGTATAGATAAGAAAGTATCTACACGCCAGCGTAACCATCCGGGCACGGTGTGGCGCCCGATGCTCGCAGCCACAGCGGCATGATCTCGGCGCTCTATGTGTCCGCTAGCGATGCTCTGTGCAGCTGGGATGTGCGCCGATGGTCGACTATATGTCGCTATGTCAGTCATATCATGAATTGCGTATATATGCATGGAGCCACCCTGCCACAATCCTGTCGAACTAAACTATCTATATTGCTAAAATAATGAGCACTACCCATCACACACATGCATGTACCATCAAATGACCAACCTGTACTTATTGGACTATGAAGGTGCCATTATATATATATATACATAGGCTATATATAAACAGTATAACAACAGCTTGTCTTGCTTCTCCCATCCAGAGCCAGTCGTTGAGTCCAGATATGCATGCGTGCTAGCTACCAAAAATCAGCAGAGGATGGAATGCAAAATTGGCGTAGTAGGAATGCAAGGCGTCAGGATGTAGGTTTATACGCGATCTTTCCATCTACGAGCACCTTGGCATGTGGAGTTTGCTCGGTGAGTTACACGAGTAGCTGATGCCTTCTGACAGGGATATGGGGGGCTCAAGGATCTCAGCTGTGCCACCACTCGATTTACACCAGTCTGCTTGTCTTCACGGCAACGTGCATGCAGCTGTGCCACTACATGCCTCATGGATCTCAGCTCCTGGATCTCAGGACGGCGATCGATCCAGGCGAGATGGAACAATGTCTCATGCCGTAGCCCAGCAATAATTTATTGCACTTACAGTGTGTTAGTTAATGTCATTTGCTCCGATTTTCTCATCACATGGTAGTGTCTCTTGCACAGAAGTGATTATACTTGTTTTTTGTTTTGAGAATGAAGTGATTTTACTTGTTAATCAATGCCATATTGTACACAAAGGCACCATGCATGTGGTTTGTCTGAAACACAGAGACTTAACAGCTTCCTTGATCAATAAATAAGATGACAAATTCTAAAAATATTATGAAAAAAAAGAAAACAGATGAACCCGGTATGAAGTAGTTTCACATCGCCATCACCGTTCGGCAGCCGGGGCATAGGCCTCCTAGCCGGTGTGCACGGCTTCACAGTTTGGATTGATCTCTGTCCAATGTAATAGCTTTAGCGTTATTGTCTAAAACTCTGAATTACACGTGTCGTTATTGTCTAGTTTTTGTAGATTCACTTAGTCTCAGTTTGTTACGGAGAATCTGATTTTCTATTTCTACTTCCTGCTAGCTATTACGGACAAACTGATTTTCTATTTCTGCACCTTATGAATACCAATAGTTTCTCTCAGTGCATATTTTACAGCCTGGCACAATGCTCCTATTTCAGTGTATCCTTCATGATTTTCTTAATGTTTTTAGCCTACTTGATGGCTTGATGCACCATGTCTTTGTTTTCAGTACATTCTAATGGTGTAATGTTCCATTGCAGGATTTCCTCATTGTGGATGAATAACCCCCTCCATGCAAGAGTCATCAAAGATGGGCAATAGAAGATAGGAGAAACCCCGTTTCTGATAGTGCGAGGTCCCAGTTCTTCTGGAGAAGAAGATAGAAATTTGTGATTCAAAATATTCGATACCCTCTCCATGCAAGTCTTCTACTCCTTGCCTCTCGTTGCACAACTATTACAGACCCATTGTGGGACTTGGACTCGGGCGTTCTTGCAGCGGCTTTGATCTGTCGCTCCTCCTCAGCTGCTGGGCCTCCTGGGGCTGGCTTTGATGTGAGAGCCATGACAACAACCAGAAGCGATGCATGATGTTATCATCTACCGCAGGGCTGACCCATTAGCTAATAACATCAGCCAGCTTGTGCTCACTTGACACACGCTACATCAGTCCAACACGTCCTGGTGCAGCATCCGGAGATATTTCGATCGTAGTTTGTTTGGAACACCGGCCAACCTCAGAGATGAATGTGTAGTAGCATGTTTGTTCCTGACAACTCCCATGCTTATTAGCTCGACGGATCACTCTCCCTCTTCTTACCCACATACTTACAGGTATTTTATCCATCTCTCCCTCGTCAATGAATACTTCTTCTCTTGGTTCTATATATACTTGATGATCGATTGCGCTGGAGCAAAGCATTGTCCATATATAGTCGTAAGAATAGCTAATGTAATAATTGGTGGTTTCAATTCACTTGGTTTCAATTCAAGTAGTGAGCCCACCTGCTGGTTGTTGCATCCATGATTTGTACTTATTAACTTGTAGACACTGCATCGGACCACTATTAGGTTTTATTTGCATCAGCTCCTCTTACCTAATTATGACAAGCCAATATGTTCATAAGCTAAACTATATATATCACATAAAATCAAATTTTTTATTGAAGTTTTATTTCGCCAGTGTGGAAGTTTTAGTAAACTTTTAAGACTATATAAGTGTTTGTAATGTGAATAGGTTCTATTCATTCAGGAGTCTGCTGGTAATGTTTCCTAACCGGTTTTGAACCCTTTGGATAATGTAGATTTAGTATTTTTTTTAGCATTTTTAAAGTGCATATGAATTCCAAAAAAAATTTTTTGGATAATTTATGAAAAAAAAATATCGAAACTATATGTTTGTGTTACTTATATGTTTCCTTTTCTATTGAAACTATATGTTTGTGTTATCTAATTTTTATTTGAGTGAAATATACACATAGATCATGCATATTGACGCACAAATCCAAATCATTATTATTATTTATTCCTCTCATGCACCTTCCTCAATTTCACCGATACTGTTTATATCAAAACCCTGTCCATCTATGGCTAACAGTAATAGAGATGGCCGTTGTGCTTCTGGGATGGTGGCTTTGGCATCCAAAGTCTTTAATCCTCTCTTCGATGGCATTGCTGGCCTGCCGCAACCCACAACAACAGGCAAGCGTTACTCGAGCACGATGCACTGGGCCACAAGGCTGATTGCCAGCTTGAAGACACAGCTCCTGCTCACAAGACACACATTAGAGCAGTTCGAGACATCCTGTTGAAGCCTAAAGATGTCTGTCTGCACCGCCATGTAGTTTGTTTGAAGCACGGACCAACTTGAGGACATGAACATGCTGTAGTATGTTTCCTGATTACTTAGCTCCTATTCTCATCAGAGTTGATATTATGCTACGATCCATCCCTCTCGCTCTCTCTTCTTTAAACATGTTAGCTATTGTGTCTCCATCTCTTCTCCCCGCGTGGATGAGTACTTTTCTAAGTTGTTTCTCTCTCTATATATATATATAATATATTATTCGATAATCAATTGGGCTGGAACAAAGCAAAGTACATATATATAGTAGTAAAAGGAGCTATACATTGGTGGTTTCAATTGACTGCATGCATTGCTTGTTTATACCTAAAATATGACAAATATGTTGATATGCCATTAAGTCATAAAAAATTTATCGAAGTTGTTCACTCTCTGTTATATATGTACATTCTTTCATGCATCGTCCTGTGTAAAACAAGATCGAGATGGCCACTCCAGGTATAACAAGAAACATCAGGACACTTATTAAAAGATGTGAAAATTCAGAGAACAGTGCAGGCCTTCGATGGATTCTCGTCTGAGTGAGTGAAACAGAGCAAGATATCTGACAAGTGTGTTATTCTATATAGAAACTCATATAAAAGATACTGGCATGTACATAGCAAATGGAAAACGGAGAGCTAAAGTTATTTCAGGTGTTCATATCATTCCAAGGGTCTTGGAAAGTTCTGTATAGCATCACCAGAAGCTTTGAGGAATCGAATCTGTCCACCGTTACACACGCAATCACTAGAGGGCTCATCATGGAGTCTGAGTAGATTACTGCTGGCCTGATGGCTTGGACAAAGGTAGTTCGATTAGGAGATACATTCAAAAAAAAAGTCAGCAGAAGCATGCGGGATGTCAAGGATTGTTCGTTCCTTTGGATGGATTATTTATTTGATCAGACTCTAGGATATATATCGGTATTTGGCAAGGATGAGAAGAGAGAAGAATAAATTTGTGCATGAGGATAACTATCAACGTGTGCATAGTTGTGTACAAGAACGGCAGCGGATTACCATATATTGTGTCGCCTGTATTAAGAGCAGTGACACGATTAATTTGCTGATGTTAAGGAAGCAACTCGGATTTATTTATTTGCTTTTGCCAACATATGTGCATGAACATGACGTGAGGACAAGCAAAAGAGGCAAACCCAAGCACATGTGGTTTTATCAAAGAACGTAACTTTGGCTCAACCTCCGAGATCAACATATGTCTGGCTGGTGGTTTCTGGTGCTTACAACAGGGTTTTTGTTTGTTGTGAGAGAAATCTATACATACATAATATTTAAAAGAGAGTTTCTCTCTTTTTTTATTGTCTACAGTACTCCACACTACTACTGAAATGATTTTCCGTGGCGGGCATTAAAACCGCCATACAGCTAGGGTCACTAAATGACTCACGGTTTGGCACTACGTTTATGCCATGGTAATGAACGTGTTATTAACAAATTAAGAGTGAAAATAACGACCTGTTGCAACGCACGGGCACTTTTGCTAGTATAGTAGTAAAAGGAGCTATACATTGGTGGTTTCAATTGACTGCATTGTCATGAACCAGCTCACGGGAGGCCCAACAAGGCCCCCTTAGGGCGCGCACGCACCAGGCCAGGCCTGGCCGGCCGCCGCCGCTTCCGTCATCATCGCGTCATCAGCTTCGTCATTAAGTAATAGATATTTAAGGAATAAAAATAGGAATAAACTAGGGAATAAATAGGTTGCTTGTGAGAGAGGTATTCCAATCTATAAGGAAACCTCCTAGAGATTGCTTAGCGTGCAAGTCTTCCCCGGACTATAAATACAAAGGAGTCAGAATCGTTTGGATTTGAATCGAAAAAAAATTAAAGGGGTAACACCCAAAAACTCTCTAGCTCTCCAGCTCTCAATCTCTCTCCCTCACCTCAAGACGCGTCGCGCCACATCCACCAGCGCCGCCGCCCACCTCGCTTTCGCCCGCGCCGCAGCCGCCCGGGGGCGTGGCGGCGCGCCGCCGCCTCCACCTCTCTCTCTCGTCATCACCGGGCAGCTACACGTCATCTTCATCGTCTTCTACCTCGTCGTTCTTCATCGGCCCTCGTCATCCTCGTCATCACGCCCATGATCGTCTTCCTCGGCCTGCCGCCGTCGCCCCTTCGCCCGTCAAGATCGCGCCGACGATCGGCAATCAGTGTCAATTCGGCCCAATCTGGCCGAAATCGGCGGTGGTATCGGAGACCGGGGCGATTCCCACCACCGGCGGCTTCCGACCACCACCAACGCCAAGATCCGATGGACAGCCACAAAATCGCCGAGCTCGAGACGGAGTTTTCGCGAGATTCGTGTTCACACGAGGAACATCGCCGCCATGCTCACCACCCTCCCGGAGAAGTTGGATGAACAAAGATGCCCCGACGACGCATAACGGCGACACACGCCACGCGCGCCGCCAACAACGTCGCCGCTACCATGGTCGCCCCATCGACATCCACAACAACCCGGTGACCACGACAGCCGCAACACCGCAAAGCACGCGGCCTTGCCGGTCCGACGTGACGCCGCCTACGACGTCACCTCAGCCACCACCGACGACGTCCCTGCCATGGGTGCCGCCCGGTGACGACGCTCCTACCAGCCGCCACGCCACCCCTCCAAGATCATCGACGCTGCAAGCAACAAGCACGCCTTACCCCAAGGATTCCCGGTGCCGCGACCGGATCGATCGGATCGAGGCTACCACAGACGCCCACCACCGCCGGACGAAAAGCCTACCCAATTAGGCCAACGTCTCCGCTACTACTACAAAGGGCACGATAAGTTTCCTGGTCACTACCAACAACCTCTTTGACATTGGGAACATCTAGAGTGCCAACATGGACGACAAGACAACGTCACCGACGTCCACACCGGCGTCGCTACCATCGACATCCCGGGCGACACTGCCACCAAGGACTCCAACGGCAACGACGCCCCTCCCAAGGGCGCCACCACCAACGACGACGACGCTACCACAGGCGCCATGCTCGTCAACGACGCCCTCAAGACCGCCAGCGCAGATGATGACCCTCCCATTGGCGCCAACGACGTCAGCCCCGACGTCCTCGTCATCACCATGCCGACCAACAACGACATCACCTTCGCCAACCGGGACATCTTCAACAATGGTACCGTCGACAACGTCGTCAACAACATCAACGACAATGACGCTACCATGGGCGCCATGAACGGCGACGACGTCCTCAAGGACGCCAACGCCACTGACGAACCTCCTGACGTCAACTATGTCTTCGCCATGCCTATCATCGACAACAACTACAAGGGCATGAACCACGACGACCCCCTTTGTGGCCAACCTCGACACCAGCTGCCACGGCGTCAACCCAACGGCCGCCGCCACATATGCGAACACCGACGTTCCCCCGGGCGCCATCGACGACACAGTCATTCCATGGTCGACATAACGACAACAACAAGCAGCTACACTTGCCGGGACATCCTTCCCAAGATCAACAATGGTGGAGAACACCATCGGGCAACCTCCGATCCAGCAAAGGCGCCACCATCGCATTACACGCCGCCAGAACATCAGGTACACCGCTATACTTCTGACAAGAGCGGCACTCCTCCTTCTCTGGTTCGTCTACATGCCAACCCAGATGACACGGGAATACTGGGACACCTCCACATGGTGTCTTCTTCACGGCTTCAATCTGCCCATCAATGGAGACAACAACAACTACTTCGCGCTACATCGACAGAATGACGCCTTGATCGACTACACCTATGGCCCCGAAAACTATGTCAGGCACATGGGCTTACAAGCCACGGCGCCAGTCAACAACCATCGCGCCATTGACAACTCAGATTTGGCAGCCGGGACGACTCCAGAACCAAACCAGTTGGATCCCTCGTTCCTCGATGACATCTACGTCCAGTACGACTACGCCAACAAGCCGTGGACTGCGATGCACCACGCGACGCTGTACACAGGGAGCACGGTGATCCACCTCGCCCAAGAGTTGGATGCTTCCATCTTCAGCAAGCCTCGACTTGTGAGCTTCACCGACGACGACAAGAGGTACATGCCACCGACATCAACCTCCTACCTCGTCAACCTCGTCAACATCTCGGAGGCTCTCGTTCCACCTCAACTTGCTACATCAACGGATCATGAGCTACACGACATAGCCGGAACCAACAAGCTCCAGGCGGGAGCACTAGTTTGGGCGACACTTGGAGTGATTGACGTCCACCTTCCGACGACTTCGCCATTCGTGCCAGGCTTCCCGACCAGCAACCGACTACTGAAGGAGCCAATCCCCTTCCTCGACAACCACCACTACTACGCCTCAGAATTGTCCAAGGTACTATGGGATGTACTCGAACCAGGTGGGATGATTTTGCGCACACTTGAGGTTGGCTTTCACCCCCCGACGTCCTCGGCACCGATGCAACCACCTTCTAGAGAGCAATGGGATTCCACCCATTGATCCAAAGATCCACAGAGGTTAGCATCTTCATCTTCGCCCAGCTCATTCCCCGACGTAAGTGGATGCAACAATCTTCGTGCTATGCTACTTCAATCGCGCCATCCACAACAAAGAAAAGCCGTCACGGAACCACAGGCCGCGAGGACGCTACTGCTCGAAAAAGGGGGAGAGATGTCATGAACCAGCTCACGGGAGGCCCAACAAGGCCCCCTTAGGGCGCCGCACGCACACAGCCAAAGCTGGCCGGCCGCCGCCGCCTGGCCGTCATCATCGTCATCAACTTCGTCATTAAGTAATAGATATTTAAGGAATAAAAAATAGGAATAAACTAGGGAATAAATAGGTTGCTTGTGAGAGAGGTATTCCAATCTATAAGGAAACCTCCTAGAGATTGCTTAGCGTGCAAGTCTTCCCCCGGACTATAAATACAAGGGAACTCAGAATCGTTTGGATTTGAATCAGAAAAAAATTAAAGGGGTAACACCCAAAAACTCTCTAGCTCTCCAGCTCTCAATCTCTCTCCTCACCTCGCGCCGCGTGCGCCACATCCACCAGCCGCCGCCGCCCTCGCCACGCACGCGCGCCCCCTTGGGGCAGCGCGGCCGCCTCCCTCCTCCACCTCTCTATCTCTCTCTCGTCATCGCCCGAGCAGCTACACGTCATCTTCATCGTCTTCTACCTCGTCGTTCTTCATCAGCCCTCACGCCATCTACGTCATCACGCCGCCCGTCGTCTTCCTCAGCCTGCCGCCGCCGCCCCCTTCGCCGTCAAGATCGCCCGACGATCAGCAATCAGGTGTCAATTCCGGCTCAATCTAGCCGGAATCGACATGCATGCATTGCTTGTTTATACCTAAAATATGACAAATATGTTGATATGCCATTAAGTCATAAAAATTTATTGAAGTTGTTCACTCTCTGTTATATATGTACATTCTTTCATGCATCGTCCTGTGTAAAACAAGATCGAGATGGCCACTCCAGGTATAACAAGAAACATCAGGACACTTATTAAAAGATGTGAAAATTCAGAGAACAGTGCAGGCCTTCGATGGATTCTCGTCTGAGTGAGTGAAACAGAGCATGCTAGTGCATCACCATTGTCGGGACACACTCTAATTAATCCAGCCAGGGATTACATGTAATGTAATTACGACCAAAGACTTGTTCTTCTCACACCTAGTACCGCCGAATACAGGGGGTAAAAATGCAATCTATGAGCCTGGTGTATTTCAACATGCTGAGTCCAATCATTTCTTTGAAGCTACCACTGGCCGCAACTGCATGCAAGCGATGCACTGAGGCCTAGGTCTCACAAGGAATATGATCATCAGCTAATAGCACCAGACATTTCGTGCTCACACGACACACAGTGCAGCCTCCAGAGATCCATCTTTGTCTACATCCCGGTGTAGCTTGTTTGGAGCACCGACCAGCCTTGGAATTGACTATTGCAGTGGATTGTTTCCTGATAACTCCCATTCTCATCAAAGTCAGATCTTATTATGCTCTCCATCTCGCCTCTCCCTCTTCTTATTATGCACACAGTATTTTTAGCCTCGGTTGTCCATAGTGGATTACTAGTTGTTATTCTCTTCCTTGAGCTACGCTATATCGATTGCATTGGACCAAAGCAGGGTAAGTAGTTATAAGGAGAGCTAGTATATATGGTGGTTTCATGTAGTGAGCCCTCCTGCTGGTGCATGCATTAATTGCTTGTTAACTTTTTGGCACTGGAACAAATCATTAATAAGTTTTATTTGCATCAACTCCTCTTACCTAATATGTCAGTTATTTTCATGAATGAAAATACAGACACATGATGATTTACATAATACAACATGCATGGTTGGTGTGAACTACCATTAATCATTATCTATAACTAGTTGGATCCTGTAGGCGCATGTTAATCCCTCAACAGAAGTGGTAACAATGGATAAATCATACAAAAAATGGAAAGGTCATGTGGTCATTAATCTGGTATCCTCTGATCATTGTTGGCAACAATAATCATATCAGAAACTTGTCCCTTAACATCAATTTTCACACCTAGGGCAACTATCAAAGTGTGTATAACATTTGTATCAGGTCAAAGCTCCTTACAATGTCATACGGGAGCTAGTCCAAGGCTACTACCCAAGAGGGGACTATATGACTTCAGAGACTACAAAATCAAACATGTTGTGTAGGTGATTTGGCATTTTCCAAATACCATTGTGACATGATAAAGATTGCTTTTCCTAAAGAATTTTATGGAGCGATAGTCTTCCAAAAAAAAAAAAAAAAAACCCTAAGATGACACGCATTTTGACATATGCAACATATAGCATCAGTGGCTCTACCCACCATGGAATTGCTCCCAACGAGTAGTTCAGCTGAAAATAAATCAATTGCTTGTTTGTCTGTCACAGTGTCACTTCAACAACACACGCCATTGGAAATATCCACGAATTTGGCAATGTTACAGTCACCAAGACAACACAAATGAGTGATGAGATATTTCTTTTAGTTTTCCGTTATCATTGCCTCCTTTTTTTATATATATTTGATCCCATTCTTATGAGCTCTACAAGTACCCCATGTGTCCATCTCTTCATCCAAATTATTGTGTGCAAGTTGAATTTCATTTGGTCTTGGACACTAAAGAAAAAAATCTGGTCATGTTCAATTAAGTTTATATAGTGTCTATATGAGACCCGGTTGATATAAATAATTTGCATCAACCGGTTGACCAAAAAGAAGAAATCAACCGAATATTCCAAATGCATGCATCTTAGTTGATTTTTTAAGCCAACATCAACCGGTTGACCAAAAATAAAAATCAACCGAATTTTCCAATGCATGCAACCTAGTTGATTTCTAATGCCAAATAATGCGGTTGAAAAATATGGTAAAATTAAAAAATGGCCTAATTAGTCAGATTTACAAATATTTGAAATTTCAAATCTGACATTAATAACATTCAAAAAGATGACATTACCGTTAAAATCAACAGAATTATTTGCTTACATGAATTTGGCATCGAAAATTTATGTCAAAACAAAAGGGAGGATGCATTGAAGTTTCCTTACTTGACTCAAGAGTAGTGGTAGACAGTGGACACAAGGGCAGCAATCTAGGATGGGCTGGAGACCAGAGGTCACATTCCCAGATTTAATGGAAAATTTGAGATGAGCTCTGCATGTACTATTACTAGAGCACCACATGTTCGAAAATCTTAAGATCAGTTCAGATTACATAAGAGCGCCATGTTCAGAATCTACTGATGAGCTTTGCTTTCATCAGAGAATGATGCCTGGCCCAAAAACAAAAACCAATACAGAGGAAAAAAAGATTAGAATTCATCTAGGCTTTGATCCAGCGCCGCTCTTTGTAATCCAAAAAACCACTCACATCAGACAACACAAACATCCTTTCTTGTGGTTTCTGCCTAGCTTTCTCAACAAGTGATGTCCTCTGAAAGTGTGCTCAAAGATTTGATGTATCTTTGTAAAGGCAAAAGGCTCAAAGATTTGATGTATCTTTGTAAAGGCAAAAGGCTGCATAACTGGTAAACATGGAACCAATCTTCACATCATTAACAAGAGACATGAGTTTTACAGAAAAAAATGAACATTTCGATCTAAGTAGTAGTTACCTCAAGTGGAAAATATGTAGGCCGCTTTGGTTTTCCCACATTGATACAGATAAGATCGCCAGAGTATTGCAGCTCTATGCCATGGATCCTTACGAGTAGTAATCATAAACAGTGATCTCTTCAGAAACACCATTTCCATTACCCTTTGACTCCCCACACCAAAAATATTAAAAAGTTTTCCATCACCCTTTACCAGGGCTTTGGACCTGCTATGTTGTGCGCAAAACAAACATAAAAAGTGCACAAGCATAGGCGGGGTTAAAAAACTTTTAAAATAAAAATAGATAGACATGGAAAAACCTGGAAAAGGCATCCAAATCAAATTAACACAAATAGAAATGCTAAGAAAACAGTTGGTGGGCCAAAAAAAAAGCTCAACTTGTCTATCTCCTGTTAATATGCACAAGGCCAGATGGATAAATAAATGGTTAGATAGCAAAAGACAGCAGCACATTGATAGATGAATGCAGTACAGGTTTCACTAAAAGCATAATGAACCCCCTAAGGTCCTTCTATGGGCAAGCATCAAAAAAACTTAGCAGGTCAGTGAAAAAATCACTCAAATGACCTAATGGACAAATGGCAGTAAAATGGCCTAATGGACAAATGGCCTAATGGTTATAATAGCCTAATGGACAAATGGAAATCAAATGGCATACTAGAAAAATGACAGTCAAAAAGAACAGATAATAGAAAATTGAGAAAAATGACAGTCAAATGGTCTAATGGAAATCAAATAGACTAATGACCAAATAAACAAATGACGAGATAATGGAAAAATGATACCAAATAACCTAAATGGAAAAATAACAGTCAAATGGCCTAATGGAAAAATGTTCTAATGGCCTAATGCACTAAGGCCACATGGTCAAATGGCTAAGACCAAATGATCAAATGCAAAATAGAAAAAATGGCAAAGACCAAAGCCAAGGCCATATTCCCAAATGGCAAAAAATCCCAAATGACCTAAGCCCAAAATCCCAAATGCCCTAAGCCCAAATGACCCCAAATGACCTAATCCCCAAATGCCCAAATAACCAAATTCCCAATATCCCAAATGCCATAATCACAAATGCCACCAAATGACCTAATACCCAAATGCAAAATTCCCAAATGCCCTAAGCCCAATATGCCCTAAGCCCAAATACCCAAATTCCCAAATGCCATAATCATAAATGCAACCAAATGACCTAATAACCAAATGTCCAAATAAGCAAATGCCCTAAGCCCAAAATTCCCTAAGAACAAATCCCCAAATGCCCTAAGGACAAATGCCCCCAAATAACCTAATCCCCAAATGCCCAAATCCCCAAATTCCCAAAATAACAAATGCCCTAAGCCCAAATTCCAAAATCCCCAAATGCCCTAATCACAAATGCAACCAAATGACCTAATACCCAAATGCAAAAATTCCTAAATGCCCCAAGCCCAAATAAAAAAATTCCCAAATGCCCTAATCAGAAATGCATCGTACACCGAGCACCGACATCTCTCTCAAAAAACCCATTCATTCAATGCCTTACAAAAACAACAAAGGTTCAAAGATCATGAGTAATTAGAGGTGTACAGTTTGCAAAATACTTGTAGAAGCAACCACAGGTACAACCTCTAGAAAGAACAAAAAAAAGATTACAACATGTTGAATCAGATACTATGCAGTTTTACAAAGGCAAGCGACCAAGTATCGTCCAAAGGCAAACAAAGCAAAGGCTTCATAACAATTCTGCAATATATCACAAGCGAGAGAGAAGTTTGAATTCCACAGTGAAATTATCTGAAAAGAATCGAAAACTGGAATGGGATATCACTTTGTGTCAGTACCTTTGCATTACAAAAGAAAATTAAAGGAGATCCTAAATCAAAGCATCCCAACTACTGTGAAAAGGACTAATCTTGACAACCACATGTCCAATCATCCACACCAGTGTTGAAGCCAGTTAGTGAAACATCATTCGACCATTCATATGTTGTTTGTGAAGTAGTGAGGAACTACAGTGACATTTTCCTAAAATAGTTTTCTTTTGATGCGAAATTACAGTTACTTCTAGTAACAGCATTTATCTGCCTGATAGGGCATCTGAACAAGCTGAGCTAGTGCTTACAGATTCAGAGGCATAAACAGCACACCTGCAACTGCCATCAACCAGGAACTACTCCTAAAATTAGAAATGACAATGGCATGCGGCAGGTTCCCAACTTGAAGCAAAAGCGCACCATTCACTTTGTCACCTGCAACTGCCATCAATCATGAATAACTCCTAAAATTAGAAATGATAATGGCTTGCAACAGGCTCGCACTTGAAGCAAAATCTCACCATTCACATTGTCTCCTATACCTATACAGGTTCCCAACTTTCTACCCCAAAATCGAGAAAGGCCAACAACAAGGCTACAACAGACCACACATCCGCGCTGGATCAAAAAACAATTTCGCAACGCCCACCCACAAAAATAGGACGACACATACGCCGCCGCAACCACGATAACAAACGCCCGATGTACAAAGGCGCATCAGCAGAACACCTTGCCGATGATCAAAAACAAGGGAACAAATCCTGATTCACCAAAGCGCGTCCACAAAACAAAAGGAGACAGAGCCACATCTGCTCTAGAGAAAATCACGCCAAATCAACAAGCAGCATCACCAGACCACGGCGGCGCAGATCCACAAACACCGATGAATCAAAACCCCGCACACAAAGCTTAGATGAACAAGACATCAAACCACCGACAAATTCGCACATGCAAACGCATCACTAACACGACAACGAACCCTAACAACAGTGATTTACTAGCAAACAAGGGAGGAAAAGCAAAAAAAAAAAAAAACCTGGCCAAATCAGAGAAATCGCCGGGCGCTGCCGACAGGGAACGAGAAGACCGCGAGGTCGCCGCCGACGGGGAACGAGCCATGCGAGGTTGCCGCCGACAAGGAACGAAACCAGCGAGGTCGCCGTCGTCGAGGAACTAGAGCACCGCCGCGAGGAAGACGAGACGAAATGAAATGGGAAAGGGCGCAACATGAGGACCCACATGACAGAGATGATGTATGTAGAAAGAAGAGCGTCATAGAAATTGGGCGGTAGACGGCAGACCGAGCAAAATCAGACGACAGAGGCAGCTACACGTGCCAAATCCGACGGCCCAAAAATCGGTTGAGCCAAAATAGCAGATCAACCGGTTGACAAATAGCTTTTCTCTTTATATAACAAGAGTACTACATCCTTATGATAAACTGTTGGAGAAATATGTCGTTGTACAGAATTCATCACTAATTATTAACTCCTCATTCGTTTTTTTTTTTTTGAAAGAAGATATTCACTCCCTAATTCTTGTCAGTCTTAATAAATTTCGTGGAATACCATGCGACAAAAAAATTGCTTCTATTCCTCTCTTGATAAAATATAGAAGATATTATTTTCGAATATCCGCCATGGGTACTTAATCCAGAGGATGACTGAAAAATGGAGCTCTCATGACTTGTCTGACTTTCATTGGTAACTGGTAAGATATGTGGAAAGTCTCTACTCCCCCTTTAAACACACACCACAGTGTTGCAAACAATATCATACTGCTACCTAGCGCTCAATGACACGGCATTACTGCTGAGATGGATTTCCTCCGCAGAGCTTTTCTTGAAACCAGAGTCCCGTCTTGTTCCTGCCATAGTTTGTTTCGAATACTGAGAACCCTGAGGACACAAATGTGAACTGTACCATTTCCTGACCACTCCGATTCGCATCAAAGTCTGATTTGCTCGCTCCCACTTGTTATACTGACATGTTAATTCTTATCTCTCTACCATTCCCCACCTCTGTTTTTCGTGGTGAATGAGTAGTTCTTTTGGTCGATCTTGGTCTGTAGTAGTATATACGATTCTGTATGGACCAAAGCAGAGCAGTAAGAATATATAGGTCATAAGCCATAACATATGCACGCGGGATCAGTTACATATAGGCTAACATGGTAGGTGTAGGATATTATGAATCACCTCTAGGGTCAGACAATCACACCAATTGGTGGCGATAGTTTCAAATATAAGGGAACCAGAGTCACATGACTGTTTAGTATATATATAGCCCTATTACAGAGAACTAGAAGGAACCCCCACGCTGAGAGACAGGGCGGACATCTTTGCCTTGCCTGAATGTGACCAAGGAGCACTACCTCGCCATCCCACCAGTGCTGTCCCTAGTCCCTAATACTGATCTAAGCACTATGTTCCATGACTTCAGCTCCATCACGGCTCTGACCGTGGCTCGGTGGCGCCTCCCACCAGTGCTGTCCGAGTCTCTGACGTTGCTCTGTCCCAGGCTCCGATACGAGCTCCGTCTTGCACCAGTTCACAGGTCAGCCACGTCCCGCTGCACACCCAGGGTCACACCTACCACCCACGTTTTGCAGCTCACGCAACAGAGGAAGTCGTCGCAGTGAGCGCTGTCTAAGAAATACACGGTGCCATCTGAGAAGAAAGAGAAGAACCGTGTTCTAATGTTTACGGCAATATAGTAGTGTCATCAGTACATATACAAATCTTTCTTTAATGTCTTAGTGCTAATGATAGATTTGTTTAATGCCGCTCTGATCAACTATCAAGCATAAAGCAATAAGGGAGTTGTATCTGTCAAGATTAATGATTTTTTTTTTTTTGAAGTTCTGGTGGTGACAATACTTTTTTCATTTTCTATGCATACATACTCTTATGGATTCTTTAAGTTATATTTTGGAAGTACATATAACGTAGTTATTAGTAATTACATAGCTAGGTTTTACACAGAAATTTTGCATCTAATTAATCTGCAGAAACGCGTGAAGTTTCATCTTGTATGCATATATGTCACCGTGTCAGTGGTCTCATAAATTGTATATTTGGAGCTACTGCCCCAAATCTTATCGAATTAAACTATATATATTATATACAATAATGAGCACTAACAATCACACACATGCATGTATCAGCAAAAATAATGACCAATCTGTACCACGTTCGTCGGGCACTTTGAAGGTACCACTATATATAGGCAATAGTTATATATGTTCCTACTACTACCAGAAAAATAGACGAGCAGCTTGTTGTTGTGCTTCTCACAAGTAGAAAGATTGAAGTCATGCAAACAAACATAAATTTCCTGCAATCGCATCTCCTTCTTTGGCTAGTGCACCTTGGCGTAGTAGGAATGCAAGGCCTCAGGATGTAGGTTTCCATATGAGCTTACCATCTGTCAGCACCTTGGCGTGTCTTTGCTTGCTCGGCGAGTTACACGAGTAGCTGGCTCCCATTGACAGGGACATGAAGAGTCCGTGCACCAGTCTGTGTTTCTGCGCCGTGACATGTATGCACCTGCACCGCCACCAGATGTTTCAATCAGGCGACCGCGATCGAGATCTGTCGCTCATTGGGAGAAAGATGAATATTGTATAATAAAATAAAGAAGTAACTTCTGAGGGTAAAAGAGGTCTGTCGCGCTGCAAAATATTAGGATATGGGAGAGCCATTATCCGCTCCGATCCGATCCGTTTTCATCCCTACCGCTGTATCGATCTCTAAACTCTGTATTTCCGTTTCTCAGAAATGGAAATGGGTGATCCTGTGTTGAATAAAATGCACACATACTTTTTTAGATCCTTTTTATATTTTGGAATTACTTATAACATAGTTATTAGTAATTACATAGCTAGGTTTCACACAGAAATTTTGCATCTAATTAATCTGCAGCAACGCGTGAAGTTTCATCTTGCACATATGTCACCGTGAGGCTTCCACTGACGCGGAGCGGTCAAGATAGATGCAGCCGCTCAGGCGATAATTCAGCGCCGCCCCTCACCACCTCCCCAGCGCCTTGCCGCCGCCGGAGGCAGCCACGGAAGCCCGCCCGGCTCCCAAGGATGGCGGCGGCAGGGATCTCAGCGCTTTGGACCCGAGGCTCAGCGTGGGCAGGGATGGTGGCGGCGGATCCGCACCCCGACCAGATCCGGTCTGCTCGCGGCTATATACGGCGATGGCGGGGCTGCTGCTGGCCTCTTCGACGGCGGTGGTCTTCTTCGTGGTGGGGTGGTGGATCCGTCGCCGCCGACCGATTCCGCCAGCGCTTCGGTCGGGCCGCGGCATGGGCATCGAAGTCCCTAAAGAAGCCCTCACGACTGGCGGCGGCGCCAACCACCGCGCCGCCGCTCTCTGCCGTCCACACCCAGCCGCGCCGCCCGAAAGCAGAGCCCGTCGGAATTCAAGAGGAGGACGGCCGGATCCCAGCGCCCGTTCCCTCCCCGCCCCCAAATCCATCGTCTCATGACCGGATCCGTTGCCTCCATGGCCGGATTCTGTTATCTCATGATTCGGACCTCACGCCGCCGCGTGTATCTGATGTTGGCGGCAGCACCTCACGCCGCCGCGTGTAAGCTGCAGGTGGGGGTGCCCAAGGTGGAGGTCGAAGAGGAGAGGATGGGGTCGCAAATCCAGTGTCGACTTCCCGTCTTCACCGACACGACGATGGCGCCGTTGCTCACACATTCTAACATTGAGCAACGACCTCTCTTCCGTCGGGGACTAGTGCTTCTCAATGGCGACCATTCAGCGTCGTGATGCACCCGCGACCGGTATCACCACGTAGTCGGCGGTATATCTATCGCCAGATCTGATCCACATTCTGGTTTTCGGATCAAATGTGGGCGGTTTTGCCACCGCAATGGGGATATCCGGAAGGCGATATCACTTTGCCTTCTCGTCCGGGCGCACTGAGGTGGGGTGTCCATGAATCTCAATTCTTCGACCTATGGATGCCAGTTGATCTTTAGTACACATATCTTCATGTACTAAAGTTTCTTTTTGTTCTTCGTTTACGTAATAAGTTTGGCTGTGTGCGTTACAGCAGAGGCGGAATGTAATTCCATTATCTAAAAAAATATGTCACCGTGTCAGTGGTCTCATAAATTGTATATTTGAAGCTACTGCCCCAAATCTTATCGAATTAAACTATATATATTAAATATACAATAATGAGCACTAACAATCACACACATGCATGTATCAGCAAAAATAATGACCAATCTGTACCACATTCGTCGGGCACTTTGAAGGTGCCATTATATATACAATAGTTATATATGTTCCTACTACTACCAGATAAATAGACGAGCAGCTTGTTGTTGTGCTTCTCACAAGTAGAAAGATGGAATTCATGCAAACAAACATAAATTTCCTTCAATCGCATCTTTTCTTTGGTTAGTGCACCTTGGCGTAGTAGGAATGCAAGGCCTCAGGATGTAGGTTTCCATATGAGCTTACCATCTGTCAGCACCTTGGCGTGTGTTTGCTTGCTCGGCGAGTTACACAAGTAGCTGGCTCCCATTTACAGGGACGGGAAGCGTCCTTGCACCTGTCTGTGTTTCTGCGCCATGATATGTATGCAGCTGCACCGCCACCAGGTGTTGCTTCCCAGGCGACCGCGAGCGAGGCAGGCATATAAGTTTCCTCCAATTTGGCACGTCCTGATTTCGTGGTAGGGATGCAAGGCCTCAAGGTGTAAAGATTCAGGTTTCGACATCAAGCCCTACAAGATGATGTGTAGAGCTTGTGAAACCGTAAGTCAGCTCATTGGAAGAAAGATGAATATTGTAATAAAATAAAGAAGTAACTTCTGAGGGTAAAAGAGATCTGTTGGACTGTCAATTGTATTCAGAGATCTGTCGCGCTGCACTAAACCGTCCAGCTACAGAATCGCAATTCATTTCTTTTGACTCCTTAGTCCTGTTGTTAGTCTTAAATAAATTCCTTGATACACCATGCGGGAGGATATTGCTTGCATCCTCGGTGATAAAATATAGAAGTTAATGTTTTAAAAAAGATCCATATATCTAAACTCTTTATACTGTATAAATACATTGTTTCATCCTGAATCTTGGGCATCGAATACATGGATACTTGCATTTGTTCTTACAAATATATACTCGAGCAGGATGTGCTAGTACATTGGATCGCCAATCCAAATTAAATATGCACTTTGCCCTCAAGCATTTTTTTTTTATTGAACATACCTAAGCATAATTTTTCACTTCGGTTTCTCACTCACTGTTTTCTTGCATTGGGTTCTCTACATCCTAGCGTCTTCAGTATGAAGTGTTAATATATGCCTTCAACTAACAAAAGCAGAGCTTCTAGCCTGTTCAAAACATCTAGCTAGTTTAATATACACACACCCGTGACCCTGTCCATTATTATAGACTAATTACTAGTCTGGTACATTTTCTGAAAGAGAGAGATTAGTTTCATTTAGTGACTTTAGTGACTGTTGTCATACATTTGAATCTGACATCGATCACCTTCTTAATCTCTAGTCTCTAGACAATGGATCACACTACTACATTTTTTTTACGTGGCGGGCAATTTTCATTATCCATGGAGGGCAAACGCCCGTCACGCAAGCAAGGTCATGGTTATCAGGGATTAACTATGGTGGTTGCCTGTCCCCGCTACGGTAAAGAATTGTACGGATTAAAAAAAAAAAAGCCCACCGAGGAGAGGACCAGTAGTCCTTCCTCGACCCCGTAGTCCGCCGCAGGGAGCCACCGCCGTCGAGCCAATCCGCTGAAAGCCTAGCACCGCCAGCTCGCCAGTCCGCATCTCTGGGTGGTCAGATCTGGGTCCTCTGCGCCGCCAGCTCGCTGGATCCTCCAAAACCCCGTGCCGCCCATAGGTCGAGGTCGGTCAGCACGCCAGAACCCTAGATTTGCCGCCGTAGAGGGTGGCCGACCACGATCCCCGTCCGGAGGGCCTCGATTCTCCTTTGTCAATGGCTCGATGGAGATGGCCACGCGATGGACTCCGCCGCCGACAGCTTGATGGAGATGGCGTCGCGATGGACCTCCTCCCACCGCGCCTTGCCTGCCCGCCAAGTGTCGCTCCTGCTCCATAAATGCGGCTGCCGCCGACCGGGCTGAGTCGACGGAGGCGGTGCTAGAGAGGAGGTGTGGGGGGGACGACAGCCAAGAGAGGGGGTGCGATAGAGAAGGAGACATATAGGGGGCGCCGCATGTGATCTGTTGAGTGTTGAGCCGGGAGAGGGAGAGAGTGAAACGGGAAACCCTAACTACTCGGCTATATCAAGACAGGTTATCGCCTTGGCCTTTTTTCTGTAGCGTGCCTTATTAAATTGCCCGCCACGGTTAATCGATCTATCAGAAGGGGCACCGTGCCGCCACGGTTAATATCTATTAACCATGGAGGACGTTTTTAAGTTTGCCCAATTTGGAAAAATGAAAAAGCAAGCGCAAAGCGAAAGTGTCAGTAACATAGACATAGGATTGTATTATCCATTATCTAAAAAAATTAATCCATTTTCCGTGAAGAACTCGTAATGAGACACAAACTATTTTTGAGATTCTTGTACTCGGTATATATTTCCGTATGATTTGACATCGGCCAAAGGAGATTAAAACAATTGGGTGGTTACTTTATTATGCACTGGTTATAATGGTTTTAAACTGTATTCGTACATACATGCAACTCATTTTTGAAGAAAAAATGCTGTAGCACAAAACCTACAATGGAACTTTACAGTAGCAGAACAGCTCACGAGAACCAAAGGACCCTGGCTGGAGAACAGCCGCTGGGATCTGTCAGCTGAGATTCACTCAACGCTTGTCCCTTACAGCTATTACACACGAAAGTCCTGTCCTGCCAAGGGACTGACAATGTGGGTAGCACAAAACCTACGCATTGCCATCTCAGCTCCGGAAGCCAACACCAGCTTCTTCCTAAATGCCTCGTATTCCTAGCTACAAGTTGCAGGTTTTTGTTCTGTATACTATCTACTATCTCATTAGAATTCCGATTATCGACAATAAGTGGTGGTGATGGCACAGCCTTGTTTAAAAGGATGGAGCGAGCAGTAGCTCTTAACTGACCACCACTGTATATATAAGCATGGAGAGCAAAAGATCAAAATATGTTATGACTATGTTGTCAGGATGGTACACATGTCACTAAACCAAATTGGATCGATCCACGAAATTCTCGAAAGATATATGTAAGAAGCACCTCGTCAACAATTTGGTACACTCTAAAGTATCTGACATTGTCACTCCTATTTTTTGTATAAATATTATACATGTTAATATACTACACCATGAAAATAAATTAAAACCTCCAAAATATTTATAAAAAATGACGCACATATATTGCCTTGGCAAATCAAAGGGAAAAAAAACCATGTTGCAGGCCTGAGGCCACAGGCCAAGTCCAGAGACACTCTGCTTCCAGGCCATCGCCGTCAATGGAGATCCACTGCTGTAAATTCGCTGACCATCTCAATGGAGATCTGCTGCTGTCGAAGCATCGGCTGTCGTAGCAGATTCGCCGCAAACCGAGCTCGCCACTGAGATCTGCCACTCGAGCCCGCTCTTCGTGCAGTGAGACACAAGAAATCCCACGTTTTGCAGGTAGAGCCCATACTTTGTAAATCAATTTTGAGAGACACAGAGTTTTTGGACGTCTCTGTAAATCCATTTTAAGTGACCGACAACTTTTGACCGACTCAATAAATAAAGAGACGGCCTTCAAAGAGTCTTTGACTTCCGGGTCAATAATTCTTGGTAGGATTTAGAGAAAAAGTTTCATGAGCACATCTTTTCTATATCTAATGAGCTCAAACTTTCACATTTGACATCGGTTAAGCAAGATAGAGATTTAAATGGGCTAATTAAACAGCATTTGATTTTGATAGATCATTTTCCTTAATGCCAGATATCCGTAAATGATGTCATGCTTCAGGCTTGACGCTGATCCCACTGTGTCCATCTGAGGCAGTGAGTGTGCATTTTACAGGATGGTGCATGCCATTCGTTGTGGTGTATTCATGCAACTCGTCTGCGCGTGCCGCATGACGTTGTACGGTGAACAAAAAATGCAATTCCCTAGCATGATCAAGCCTAGCTCCTCGCATTGTGTGTTACTCTATGGGACGAGGTATGTCTTTGATCTTCTCACATCCTGACTGCACACAGTAACCCTGTAGCTTGTTCTCCCTCACAGGAGGCCGTAGTGCTAGGCTTCTTCCCAACGCCTTTCATTCCTAATGCCTTATAGAACTTCCTCTTGCCACAGCTCCTCGCTCTTTTGCTTCCGCTCTAATTTGTGTTGCTCTTGCTCATGGTAGTTCAGGAACACTGAAGAAAAAAACGAAGGAGAAGTATATATAGAAGTGGCTGTAGTGCTTGGTGGAAAATGTAATATATTGACATGTCATGTAGGAAAGAAGTCAGGGGCACTTGGGGATTTTAAAAAAGTAGCACCTATCGGTTTGATTAAATGCTCGCTTTTTAGTGATTTGTATGCTCAGATATTTCCACATTATTACATCACATGCACCCTACCAGGATATAAAGATCACGCTATAACACCCTCAACTCAAAACAGCGGATAGAAGCTCTATCACTATATATACATAGGCAATTGCTGCTACTATAGTACCAGATACAGCTTCCATATGCATGCATTAGAGCAAAGAGATGAAATGTAAAACAAGTCGTAGAAAATAGGAACGCAAGGTCTCAGGATGTAGGATTCCACATGAATTTGACACAGGCACCATGGGGTGTATTGCTCGCTGGGATAGTTACAACAGTAAGCGAGGCATGTGGACGGCAGCCGTGCGAGTTGCATGAAGCGGACAGTAGTGACCTCAGATGGCTTGCAGCCATCCTCTCAGCACTGCCGCACTGCAAAGCGTCTCTGTTCCAGTGTGATCGAAGCATCAGCAGCCAACAGCCCCAGGGTTCTAAGCTTTGCATGTTTCAGACGTTGCACAATTGGGGCTGAGGCGAGTGCTAGGCAAGCGTCTTCCGGAAGAATCATCAATTGCTATGCTCATCTTAATCCCCACAAAGCGCTGGACATATCATCAGGGCATGTGGTGTCTGCATTATTGTGGATGAATCGTGCATCATTGTATATAGTATTCACACTAAAATGTAGCATATAATGTTTTTATATAATTTGACAATCTATTGATCAAATATAAAGATGTTTCAAACTTAATAAATATGTGTGTGCTCTATATTTTTATGGAGAGAGTATTAACTAGCGTACTTTCCCTTCCATATATATATATCTGTGGTGATCAGGGTGCATATCTGCCACAATTATCAGGAGAAACACACTAATAAATGTAGAGCATATAAATGCCCTCCAAAATGATATCTGTCCTGATTGTGTGGTAGGGATAGATGGAAGGCCTTGAGATGTAGATATTCAGGTTTCCACACCAAGTCCTAAAAGTACAGGTTAGAGCATGTGTAAAACTGAGAGTCTGCTTGTTGGAGAGAAGGACAACCTCATAACAAAAAATGAAGTGACCTCTAAGGATAGAAGAGAGCCATCACACCATCAATCGAGATATCTTTGGCACCGTGCACACCCAATCTACCAGGTGAAATACGAAAATGGAAAACATATAAATCTCCAATCTAACCTTGGTCCTGAGTATGTGGTTCGGATATGGAAGGTGTAGAGAGTCAATCTAGTTTCAACGTCAAGTCCTATAGGTTCGGGCCGGGCCTAGCTAGGTTAAGCAACAACTCTTGATATGTTAGTAGGATATTTAGACTTTTAATATCCTAGCATTAAAGTGAAACCAACTTTAATACCACCTCAAGGGTTAGTATTGTGGTTAACATATTAATCGCAGTGTAAGGTTGTTTGAAATGAGATAAAAGAATAAAACATCACCCCCAAATAACTAGTTAGCATTGTGATGATTTTTCTTGATGCACCCGTGGTGTGGAAGAGGCACACAACAATGCTGGTGACTGTAAACCAATCTAAAGCACTTTAGATGGTGACGCTCCCAATCACCTGGGCCTCAATCCAAGTCCCTAGCCAACGCTGCAGCCAACGACGAGCCCAACGCCCGAAGAGGCGCCATAGAGAGTAGGATCTAGAGAGAGGGAGGGAGTCATCGTCTTATGGTTTCATGTATCAATCAAACAGAGAAGTGCAACTATGCACAACCTATACCACCTGCACGCAGGGCTACCTAGGTTTGATCATGCAGGCGGCGCAGCTTTGGGCCCTAATGAGCGATCCATCTGCGGTGATGCAGGTGGCAGAAATAGTGTCTAAGATGGGTATCAAATAGAGTTAATGATGAACAGTGTAGAGGTACTGAAGTACCCTTAATCACAATAATTATTTTTTTTGTTAACGATCAATGGATGCAAATAAGCATACAAGAAGGTTCCTCTCAAGCACACTTAGGGTATCTCCAAGAATTAGGACCTAAATATGAGTCATTGTGTGAACTGGGTCACCAATAGTAAATAAGCTGCTCACGCATAACTTTACTCCTCCAACCATGAACCTAATTTAGTCGCATGCGCTGCCCACCTCCCCTCAATCATTCCTATCCACACAGTTCCTCTTCTTTCACGGGCCGCCTTGCTCGTGATGACCGAATAGCTCTGGTCGTCTTCCCTAGCGTGTTCTCCTCCCTTCCTCCCTCCGGCCGCTCCCCCCACCGTGGCAGCCAAGGTCGGGGCTCCCGGAGGTGCTCCCACAGCGAGGTCGCCTCGCCGATCTAGCCTCGCCCCGCCGCTGATCTTCCTGGCAATGCCGGCCGCTCCACTCAGTCACCTCCTATGGGCCCACCACTAAGAGCATTGGAGCTTTATAGGAGAGAGGAGATGCAAATATGCCTCCCCATTCGTCCGGTACCTAAAATGCATGCCCTAAATGTGTCCTCTGCTAAAGTCTGTTTTTCGCACCTAAAACACCTGTGCGTGACCTATTTTGCATTTGCCTCTTCCTTTGCATGAGCAGTTCGAGACAGTCTAACATGCTCATTTTAGGCCTTATTCATGGGTCGATTAGAAAGGGACTCCTTTTTCTAGAAAACTATATATTTGTGTTGGCTGCAAGTTAAAAATAATGAATTAGGATAATTTGCTCTCTATGCGAATATATTAAGCGCTGATGATATGAAACAAATCTGAGCCGAGGCTTTACATTATTTATGAACACTAATATTACTAACCTCCATATGCTCTGAGCGCTTGAAATAAAGTGCCTATATATACAGAGGCAATTGCTGCTACTAGAGTATCAGATAGAGCTACCATATATATGCATGCATCAGTCAGCAGGAAGATGAAACATAGAACAAGCATATATGTTATCGTATGAAATAGGAATGCAAGGCCTCAGGATGTAGTTGTCCATGTGAAGTTGCTTGCCGTGCGACTTACACATGTAGAGACGAGGCATGTGGATGGTGACCACGCGCAGTGCAAACAGAATTGGTCGAGGCATCTTGAATGGCACGCAAGATCAGTCTACCATCCTTGTTGCGACGTGCACAATTGCAGCACCACCACACATATATCCTTTCTGGCACGGTGATAGAAGCTCCAGCAGGTCAAAAGCAGTGAAAATGTTGAACAAATGCAAGGAAGTTCCAAACTTGAAACAGGTACGGTGTGTGCCGTTTGTGTTGAGGATAGAGGGAGTAATAGCTAGATCAGCTTCTTGCTCCCAGCCAGCCGTTGGGAGGGTGCATACCACATAATTACCAGGGGAAGGACGAAATGTAACACATAAATCTCTGATTCAGACCATGTCCCGGTTTTGTGGTAGGGATTGGAAGGCAAGATTCTGGTTTCCAATCAATGCAAGTCCTACAGGTTCAGGCTACAACATTTTTTTTTTTTTTTTGCTCAGAACCCGGTCATTGCCCGAAAAACGAAATCGGAAGGGCAGACTGCCACTCGATTTTTCAATAAGGGATGTAGGGTTCGAACCCAGGTCTCCATGGCATCGACCATGGCCTGGCTGCTCTAGCCATTTGAAATACTAGTCGCCATTTTATCAAAAAAAAAATTAGTCGCCACCCTATGGCTCATTGGAGAGAGACAGCCTCGTAATAGAAAAGAAGAAGTGACTCTTGAGGCGGACGATCTGCGCTACGCCAATTTGGGGATCCGTCGAGTCGCACCAAGTCATCCATCTAGAGATCTGCAAAATTGCAGGCTAGCCACGTAGCCTAGTATTAGAGATCTGCTACCTGTTGTCACATTGAGCTTGCGCCAATGTGTTCCATCACTTGTTAGATTCATACTTCGGTTTCCCAATGTGTGGTTCTTCAATTTCCTCAAAAAAAAAAAATTAAAAGGTGAAGAAACCTGTGATAAAAGGGAAGGAACAGGAACAGGACGGTTACAAGGTGAAGAAACGAAGAAAATCAGGACAAAGTAGCAGCAGACTACACTAGACTTTGTATCCACATCAGCTGTAAAATAAAGCGACCGCGCTAACTGCTGCATCTGCAAGACTAGCCTAATCAATGCATCTGTGCAATAAGCATGTGTAAACCTGTGATCACGAAAATCAGATCACCTCGTCTTTGAGGGTTTTGACTTTGAGGCCCACCAACTCGAAGCAATAAAGGTGAAAATCCATGTTCGATCGTTCATGCACAGAGGGTCACTGATAACAGAGGCTAACAGGTATCAAATAGAGTTAATGATGAACAATGTAAAGGTACTGAAGTACCCTTAATTATAATAATTATTTTTTTGTTAACGATCAATGGCTGCAAATAAGCCTACAAGAAGGTTCCTCTCAATAACATTTGGGGTATCACCAAGAATGAGGACCTAAATATGAGTCATTGTGTGGACTGGGTCACCAATAGTAAATAAGCTGCCCACCCTTCAGCCATGCCTCGCCGGGCGAGGCAGCCAAGGTCGGGGGCTCCGGAGGTGCTCCCACAGTGAGGTCTCCTCACTGAACTAGCCTCGCCCCGCTGCTGATCTGCCTGGCAATGCCGGCCGCTCCACTCAGTCAGCTCCTATGGGCCCACCACTATGAGCGTTAAGCTTTGTAGGAGAGAAGAGATGCAAATATGCCTTCCCATTCGTCCGGTACCTAAAACGCATGCCCTGAATGCGTCCTCTCGCTGAAGTCTGTTTTTTGCACCTAAAACACCACGTGCGTGACCTATTTTGTGTTTGCCTCTTCCTTTGCATGAGCTGTTCGAGACAGTCCTCATTTTATTCGTGGGTCGATTAGAAAGGGACTTCTTTATCTAGAAAACTATATATTTGTTTTGGCTGCAAGTTAAAAATAATGAATTAGGATAGTTTGCTCTCTATGTGAATGTATTAAGCGCTGATGATATGAAACAAATCCGAGCCGAGGCTTTACATTATTTATGAACACTAATATTACTAACCTCCATACGCTCTGAGCGCTTGAAATAAGGTGCCTATATATATACAGAGGCAATTGCTGCTTCTAGTATCAGATAGAGCTACCATATATATGCATGCATCAGTCAGCAGCAGGCAGATGAAATATAGAACAAGCATATATGTTATCCTATGAAATAGGAATGCAAGGCCTCAGGATGTAGTTGTCCATGTGAAGTTGCCACTGGCACTGTGGTGTGTGATGCTTGCCGTGCGAGTTACACATGTAGACGAGGCATGTGGATGGTGACCACACGCAGTGCAAACAGAGTTGGTCGAGGCATCTTGAATGGCACGCAGTCTACCATCCTTGCTGCGACGTGCACAATTGCAGCAGCACCACACTGTCAGGACTCGCAAGACCAGGCGTCGCCGTATCGCTGATCGTCCGCAAAAGGAAGGTGATTGAGTGGCTGGAGGCACGGGATGGCTGATCGTGGGCCGTGGGCCGTATCGTGCTTTGGTGTCGTTTAGCCCATTAGGGTGTTGATGTTGAGTTGTGGCGATGACGCCGGTCAGGCTATAAGCCTTGTAACGTTCTCTACGGAACGGGTATCCAAGAACAGAACTCTGAACACGAATTCCCCAATTTCTCTCGCTCCCGCCCTGTTCTTCCAAATTTCTCCCCAATTTCTCCTACTACTCTACCCTAAATCCCTAGTTATCATTGTGGTTCGTCTTTGAGGGTTTTGACTTTGAGGCCCACCAACTCGTAGCCTAGTATTAGAGATCTGTTACGTGTTGTCACATTGAGCTTGCGCCCAATGTGTTCCATCACTTATTTGATTCATACTTCGGTTTCCCCATGTGTGGTTCTTCGATTTTCTCAAGAAAAATAAAAGGTGAAGAAACCTGTGATAAAAGGGAAGGAACAGGAACAGGACGGTTCCTGTTGAAGAAACGAAGAACATCAGGACAATGTAGCAGCAGATTACACTAGACTTTGTATCCACACCAGCTGTAAATTAAAGCGACCACGCTAACTGCTGCATCTGCAAGACTAACCTAATATATCAATGCATTTGTGCAATAAGCATGTGTAAACCTGTGATCACGAAAATCGATGACCTCGCCTTTGAGGGTTTTGACTTTGAGGCCCACCAACTCGAAGCAATATAAAGGTGAAAATCCACGCTCGATCGTTCATGCACGAGGTCACCGATAACAGAGGCTAACAGGTAAGGGGAACAGGAGAGAAGCAAAGTGCAGACCGAAGAAGAGCAAGTGGAGAGAGACAGCTTCTATTCTCGTTTGAATTCGCTACAATATTCCTTTCTGGCTCTCTTCTCTCTATGAATTTATACCGATTATTACACATGCCGCATTGGTCCGGAAACTTTGGAGCTGGACCATAGGGTGGGCCGATTGTTGCTGGTCCAGTGCTGCCGTGCTGTACGTAGCCCCTCATCACAAGAAGTAGCTGCAGATGTATGGCGCGCCGCTAACACTTCCATCCGCTGGGCATGAGAAGCGGCACGGCCCCATATGCCGGCGTGTGCGGAAGGAACCGGGCGCGAAGCCGAAAAATCAAGTGTTGAGCACGTGGTGACCGCGCCTTGGCTCTTGGCACGCCCTCCCCGCGATCGAATTGTGGCTGGAAACCTACGTCCCGGTGTCTCCGATTCCTACTGGCTCCATCTTTATTTTATTTTTTTCTGTTGACAGTGGTGGCATATGGATGCAGCTTAAACGGGATCTGGCTGTGCCAAACTGCCAACTTGTTCATATGTGTATCAAAATGATATATATAATGTCATCTTCCAAGCAGCACGCCCACATGGTACACAATTTATAATTAATTATTTCTTGCTTTGGTGGGTGAATGGTGTAATGTGAAAAAATGCGTGTGTATAAGGTCATGTTCGCACAACACATCTAGCTTCGTCCTTGGTATAAGTATGGCCAATGCCACGTACGTTATTAGCCTGTATTGTTGCCATTTCAAGAAGACAATTGATGTGGTATACCGCATTTGTCTTCTTGCGCGCTGACAAATCATGCATCAATGTATATATTTTCACAGCAAAATGTGCTCGGTTGCTTTTTTCCAAGTTATGTGCTGAGTTCGACTTGGTTTTTTGTAATCAGAATATCATGTGTACCTATGTTTGTATGTATGGACTTTATGACTAGTACTTGGTTTGTGTTGAGTTCATCTTTACTTATTTTGTATTCATTATCGAATCATGAGATATGTGATGGTGAGATATATGGTATGGATTAATTATAATATAAGGTGTAAAATATTGTACAGTAAACTAAATCATAGAGCTTTTGACGTGAAACTAACTAGGGTTCCACCCCAAGCACACGGGAGGGCCTTGGACGCTCACAAAGGTTGTAATCAACCTTCAAGCAGCGAGCACCGCAGCGTGATCAGCCACGAAACGATCAAGAGATTGCTAGGGGCAATGTAGAGCTCGATGGACGGCCGGGAAGAACCTCCGAACGCACCTCCGGGAAGACCTGTCGGGAGGACGCAAGCGAGGGGTGCCCTAGGACCAGCAAGGCTGCCTAGAGCGTCGACGAAATTCGTGGAGAACGTCGCTGAACAGCAGGGTAGAGGGGAAGTTGACCTACAAGCAAGACAGTAGTAGATGTGTTTGTCGATTGGATGTAGATGAGATCAAATCGCCATGAACCTCTTTATTATATAGAGGAGGATGGTCTTATCCTTTTAGGAAACTGTCCTTGAACATTTCCGATCTCCAAAAACCGACCCAAACACGATTAGGAAAGAGATCGGTTCGAATCCTACGGACACGCCGGGCCGACGCTGTCGACCGGACGCTGAATCGGGCCGACGGATGCACCGATCACCAGCGTCACCGAGCTCCACATCAGGCCTAGCGATCTCTTGATTGTTCGTGGTCAATCACGCTGTGGTGCTCGCTGCTTTAAGATTGATTGCAACCTTCGTGTGCGTCCAAGAACCTCCCAGTGTGCTTGGCGTGGAACCCTAGTTTTGCATCAACACTCCTTTAAAAAAAAATCAGTCAATCTGGCTTGTTTCGCAGCAGCACTATCTGTGTCTGACCCTCTCATTCACCAAAGGAGACTGGCCAGCTATAGAGAACTGACCCTGGAGCAGCACAAAAAGTGTGCTTCCATCTCAGCTCTGTAGGCCAACGCCAGCTTATCTCATTGGAAATTCGATTATTGTCTACAATCATCTCCTATGTTCGTTTTATCTCTATTTGCTATTGTGGCGTAGTGCTACACAATAAGTGGTGATGACATTTATATATAGAGGGATGGATAAATTAAAAGGATGGAAATGGCCAGCTCTTGTGGGATACTCATGTGAACAAGATCAATATTATATTAGTACTCAGGGCAAATATCAATTATTTTGTTATCAATATGTTATGAGGCTCCATGCGTGTCACCGGTGTTAAAAAGATAAATCTTTAAAGTTCTCATAAAAATCAGAAACACATCATCATCAATTTGGTAGACTAATAATTTCTAATATTTTGCCTCAAGGCCATCTTGAACACCTTTGCCTCGGCCCACCGGGGTTGTCTCGTTAAGTTCTCCAAGTCCTTTATGGTGCCTATTAATGTCTCGAGTGAAAAAATTGCAATCATTGCTGCTACTCTTGGGTGTCGTGGGCTCTGCCGCTTACTTGCTTGGGGCTTCCTCTTGGGACTTCTAATCCCATGATTGAGGATTTTTCTCCTTTGCTTGACCGTGTGGAAAGAAAGCTTGTTGCCTGCTCCACCTTGTTGTCCTACTGGGGAGAGTGGAATACATCAACTCTGTTCTTACTCCCACTCAGTAAACTATGCTATGTGCACTTTTAAGCTCCAAAAGGGTGTTGTTGAAGGGGTTGATAGGATCAGGAAGCGTTGTCTTTGGAGGGGCAACTCTAAAAGAAAAGAGGTGGGAACCTTGCCGCTTGGCCCCCGGTTCACGTACCTAAGAAGAAGGGTGGGGTTGGCATTAAAAACTTGTATTTGCAGAATGAGTGTCTCCTCATGAAGCAGCTTCACAAGTTTTACTCAAAAAGACAAGACCCCTTGGGTGTAGTAGATTTGGTTTAAGTACTATGACAATAAGGTGCCTCATGCTCAGAGAATTATGAGTTCTTTTTTGTGGAAGGACATGTTCAGGCTCAAGGATCTATACGCCGAAATCACTAGAGTTCAGCTTGGGGATGGCTCCTCTTCTCTTTTTGGAAGGATAACCGGTCCGGTGGCATCTTTTCTTTTTTTTTTTGAAACCGGGACATTGCCCATTTTGCATTAAGAGAAGAAGGATAGTTTAGTTACATCCTAGACATACAATTGACGAGATGCCAAAGGTATACTAGGCGACTTGGAGGCCCTTTTCCCTGACATTGCAAGCATTGCTAAAGATGAGTTCATTTCCATGAGTGAGGTGTCCGACGCTTCTAGTTTGGAGGAACTGTTTCAGCTCCCTGTTAATCAGCAGTCCCACGACCAGCTTCACCAGCTTGATCGTCTTGTTCGTAACTTCGCTGTCGATAATGTAGATCAAAGATCTTTTAGTCAAGGCGTCGGTTCAAAGCTTCCAAGCTTTACAAATTAGCGTTTTCCAATTGCCATATGCCGGCAGTTTTTGGTTGGGTTTGAAATGCAAAGTCACTCCTAGAGTGAAGTTTTTTGCTTGGCTTATTCTTGTCGATGGGCTTAACACCGGGGATATGCTTTCCAGAGAAATTTTAATGTGTAGCGGATTTTTTCTGTGTTCTCTCTGCAGTGATAATTGTATTGAAACCATCGACCACCTGTTCTTTGATTGCACCTTCGCCAAGCAGTGTTGGGCTAAGCTTGGTATTATTTGGGTGCAAGGCAATAATCTTTTAGCGGGATTCAAAGAAGTAACAGAGGGCTAGCAGGTCGCTCTTCATGGAGACTTTTCTCGCTTATGGCTTGGGAACTCTCGAAGCTTCCTAATAGGCTCATCTTCGATGGCGTCCCAGGTTAGCTTTGCATGATGGCTTCATAACTTCAAGGAGGAAGCCACTCTCCAATCCTATAGAATCAAGGAATCTGATAGAGCAGCGGTGCTGCTGTGGCTTGACGCCTTGCAATTTTCCTTTGTAACTCTTTTATTCTTCCAGCTCCTGTTCTCCCTCCTCCTCCTCTTTCATTTGTAAGTTCCCTTGTACCTTTGTTTCCCTTTATTTATAAAAAGTTTCTCTTCCATGGGGATCTCCCCACGATCTTACACGTCAAAAAATAATTTCTAATAAAAATTGGGATCACTTCTATACCGTAGAAAAGTATTACCCAAATTACCGACCACTGCGACTATGAAAATAATCTAAAATAAGGCTTGACTGTTGTTCATCTAAACTAGGTACCTTGTATGCAACTATTAAAAACTAATGTAGACACTGTTTGGTTTCAGAGACTTTTTGCTATTGGGATTTAAAAAAATAACTTTTAGTCCCTAAAAAAACTAAATAGAGAGGGACGTTTTTGAGACTTTCTAGTTCTTGTTTGCACGACATCTTCCTCCCGATGCTTAGTATAGAAGGAAAAACCAACAATTCATGCTTAGTAATAAGTCACATATAGTCAAGTTCAGCTATTAGGATATATATGGTCATTCATGTCAACTGGTTGCCCGGTTCACTCTTCCAAACTCTACTTTGGGTCGGAGCCACATAGTGTCATCCAGCGAGGTTTCCTTTCTAGTCGACATCTTCCTCCCGATGCTATGCTTGAACTAGTTGGACGGAGAGAGAAGTGTGAAACTAGTCTGAACCCAGACGCAACGTTAACTGCTTCTTGGGCATCCAAGTGGTTTGAGTCCTTTCTTGACCGAAACCTTCTTCCCAATGCCTTCCATTCCAATGTGTACGAAAAACGTACACATTTTGTGTTGATATAGAATGAGAGGATTCAGTTTGTGCACTGCACAAAACAAAAGGGCAATGAATCAGAGGGTGGTTGCAGATGATCAGTTAAATTTACAAACTGTCTTAAGCTTAGGGTCTTGTGTTACAAAATACTACAAATGAAGATCAAACATGAGAGACAGATTTTTATGATAAAGACCCTTGTAGTCAATGCATGGTTGCCATCAGACGATTTTCAATGTATGAGATGTGTTTTATGACGAGAGTTTATTACAAAGTTAGGAGTATGCTATTCTCGTATGGCTCAGAAGATATATAGAGTGGACAAAACTGACTCAGTCTTATAGGAAATTAAGAGATTAGCTATTTTTTAGGTGCCTAAAAAATAACATCTATTCAGGCAACAGCTCTGAACCATCAAATGAAGATCTGATGATGCATCTAAATTCACACAAAGAAGAGGTAGATCAAAGGACCACCGCATTCCGGGCCTGAGCAAAGGGTAGATTTCAGGCACTGCCATTTAGGATAAGTGGGAAAATAAACCTATTTGTGACACATAACCTAAACCGTGAGACATAAATTTATCTACGCATCTTGCTACATGGTGAACAAAGGGCGCCAAGAAGTGTGATGATGCTCGCTAGATGCAAATACTTAAGAGTGACATGTATATCTGTCGCTGCGTATAATTTCCTAGTACGATGACATAGCAACCATACTAATTGCAGGTGCAGCAAGCATGCTTTGCAAATGTGTGCTGCCCAACCAGGAGTCATGATGAATTAGCGCGTTGGTTGGTAATAGTCAAATTAGTACGATGACAGAGACTCGGGATCACCTGGACATTAGCCCCTGAATTGATGGATATGTTGGTGCATGCTAATTATGCCACCCACACGACCCCCTGCTTCATGGAAGTGGTTTTAATTGCAGCCTAGGAATTGTGGAAAGTGAGAAATGATAAAATCTTCAAGAGAAGAGATCCTTGTCTAGACCGTTGGCAGGCAAATTTTAAATCACAATGTATTTTTCAATTGGCTAGATTAAGGCTAACCTTTGATCAAGTTTTTATGTTTGGCTTGATGCATTTAGTTAAACTCACTGTATGTATTTCCTTCTCTCTTTAATTAATTAATAAATGACTTTTTTTACTGAAAAAAAGTCAAATTAGTACCGGCTAAACTGACTACTCCCTCCGTCCCAAAATAAACGACGTTTTGGGTTTTCGTGCCACAAGTTTGACTCGATTTGTAGAAAATACGTAGAAGATTTAAATCTCCAAATAAATTTGTTAAAAAACTAGATCAAAAGATCTTTCCAATGATACTAATTATGTAATATAAATATTAATCCTATTTTAATATATAATTGCCGCAGATGTTTCTCGGGGAAGCGAAAGCGTCGTTTATTTTGGGACGGAGGGAGTATGTGAGTAATAACCAGCAGGCGTGCTTTACTCCCACAACGACAGAGCCTGCCTGTGGTGTTACTACTCTCCCGGACCAGTCGTTAATGCGATACGACTACGTATTTCGCCTAATCATTCTCACTCCTGGCCCTCATCACTGTTACATACAGTCACAAAAAAGTCATAGTGGTGATCATGGACAGATCATAAGCCAATGCGTCGGAAGTAACGAGTTCATCACGGATGGATCATAAGCCATACACCACAGTCGGTCACGGAGCCGACAGTGACATACAAAGCATCTCTACCGGGTGCATACATAAGGAGGCAAATTTCGGCTACAAAAGAGGTTACACCGTGTCTGCGAAGTGTCTGAATTTAGTAGTAGTGGCCCAATATGATTTTGAGCCCAACTACAACAAAGTAGCGTGTGCAGCCATGAATGGGTGAATTGGATTGGTTGACACGGTAATCACTGCTGACGGTTCCGACTTTAATCATCTTGACGTGGGCCTGCTAAAGTAATAAAAATAAATGCATCGTATCCGTTTTGTGTAGTACCACAATAGCCTTCCCCACGCCACATACAGCTTGTTGCCATCGAAGCTGCCAAAGTATTAAAAATAAATTAACCATATCCCTATAGTCTATTAGGGCACTCACACTCGCAAGGATTCTTTACATTAATTTTTGTTCCATGATTCGTATTTTTATTGCGGGTTTGTTCAAAGATTTCTAAGCATTTATGTTTTACTATGAACTTGATATTCTAGGTGGTACTATGAGCAAAGGATTCCTTGGCATTAATTTGTCATGAGACCCGCTCCATCCTACGCTATAAATAGAAGTATGTAGTGCGTTGTAGGCTAACAGAGTTCTGAGACGAACCACTGTAGATCTAGAATCATTAACATAATGATGATGAATACAAAAGTAATCCTTCAACTCATGTTTTTTTCCTTAGTTTTTACCATGCTTGTGACACGTCAAGCTTGGGGTGAGGAGGATTGTTACGAGGATAAAAAAGAAATTAAGAGCAAATGCAAGCATGCCATTAGCCATGTTGGGGATTATGCCCAACCAAGCGCCGAATGCTGTGAAATTGTGCGAAAATCTAATATGGCATGCATTTGTCGTAACCTTTCCGCCGACGAGCAGCTGAGAGAATTAAGTGTTTCTAAACTAATACGAGTTTCACGGGATTGCCACAATCCGGTTAAAGTTGGAAGCAAATGCGGAGGTATGTACCAAATACTATTTATTTTATTGAGAAATATTTTAGACCTATTTTGTATGTGTGAATTGTTCATAAGTATCAAACGACGAATTTTTCATCGATAAAATTGTGATGCAATGCTATTTTTTCTCAGCTTTCAAGGTTCCACCACCATATAAGGCCCAACCATGAATGTATGTCCAGGCAAGCGACACCCAAGGAAGAATCATGAAACCGAGGAATAACTGTCTGCTTAGCTCCCTTTTTATGTCATGTAATCAATCAAGGAGAACTGATGAATAACATTTAAATTATTATCATTTAAGTGTGACATAGTCCGATCTTAAGAGCACTCCTACTGCACAAACCATGGTAGTTTCTATATGTATTAAATACCCTGCGACATAAATCACTCATATACCTTATATAATTGATGCCAATCACCAAATAATTGATGCCAACAAGATGAATATCAATCAATTCAATTCACCGGGAGACAAGAGATGACACAATTATTTTTCTCCCGAGGTTCACTTGCTCACCGGCAAGCTAGTCCCCATTGTGTCGACCAACACCTTGGTGGTTCCTCAGTAGGAGGCCCTCAAGCCAACCGCCCCACAAGACACCGCAAGAAGAACGCACACACAAGTGTGGTAACTCAATAACACAAGCAATCCACTGGAGTTGGAATTTGACCCTCCACTAGGGAACCACAACAACGCTTGACAAATATAACGTTGATTGGGGGCGGGCACAATCACCAAGACTTTTCTAGGGAAAACTCAACCATCTCACCATGTCACTAAGCCCCAGTGCATATGCAAAATAAAATTCAACTTAGTGGCACTAGATGAGTAAAAGGATTATAGTTTTCCCTTCTTAATAGTATGGTTACCAAACATAAATCACTCATACCCTATATAATGTCTTGAGTGTCAAACAAAAACTGTGACTAATTGCAGGTGCAGCAAGCATGCTTTGTAAATGTGTGCTGCCCAACCAGGAGTCATGATGAATTACGCGTTGGTTGGTAATAGTCAAATTAGTACCAGGCTAAACTGTGACTATGTGAGTAATAACCAGCAGGCGTGCTTTACTCCCACAACGACAGAGCCGGCCTGTGGTGTCACTACTCTCCCAAACCAGTGTTGTACGATACGACTACGTATTTCGCCTAATCATTCTCACTCCTGGCCCTCATCACTGTTACATATAGTCACATAAAAAGCCACGGTGGTACGTGGAATGAGAGATGCTCGAAATTTTCTGGTAGAATCTGCATATTCCTAATGCCTTGCATTCCTCATGTACAAAAGAAGTGATATATGCAGAGTGGATTGCTGGGAAGTATGGTTGTCCTTGTAATCCGTGGCAGAATGAGTAACAAATATATAAAGAGTGCATAGCACCCTCGGTGTGCTGCATGGTACCCAAGTTGTGTTTTCTATTGCTTACATGGATAACGTGCAAGTTTTTCTTTTGCTCTCAGTCATAGTTTATTTTCATGCAACCTACATGTACATTGAAAACACACTCGATTATATATAATGTGTTTTATGTTAGGTGTCATAAAGTATGAACTTGAAAAATGCCTGGTGCCTGAAAAACTGCATATATATTTGATACTTTTTCTATAAAAATAGGCATAAGCTTCTATAAGAATGTAGAGAACAGTTTTCCTTTGTTGTGCCCACAAGTTAACATAAGTGGTTCATCTAGTGCAACTGCCCAATGCACTAGATATGTTACCAGAAGCTAAAACAGATGTCCTCAGCTTTGTTGTTTTGCTTCGTTAGTGGTCTCACTCGTTTAACAATTAAGAGCAATCAAAGGCCTGTCCTGAGCATCAATCTCTTCATCAGATACAGAAACAGATGTGGATAAAAGAGAAAAGTGGTAGCATGATGATGTCTTCTTCAGTTTGGGCAAACCAGATGTGGATATCTGTAGAGGGCAGAGGAGAGCGCTTAATTGTGTCGCACTATCCTTTATTTCCATCAACCTTCTAATGGAAGTGGTGGAAAATGGTGCCTGTGACAACGGCAGATCGAGTTGCAGTGTTGATGGTAATAAATGGAATTCAGTGATGAGTAGTGGTCAAAATATTGTCGTATATGGATGTTCTGCCATGAACTCTAATTGAAAACCTGTGTTGACATTCAGTAATGCTCATGCTACCTCGCTGTCACATAAATATCTAGAGAATGACAGAGGGAGTATCTCATGAGGATTAAAATAGAGGCATTGTGAAGCCCACCATATTTAGTGTCTGCTTCTTTACGTTAAAAAACTATCATTGTGCAAAATGCAAATATGGCTCTACTACATCTGGAGACCGATCATGTCCTTTGTGTCAAGCAGATTTGCTTGCCACCCAATAAGAATACCTCTAAGTTCATAAATCGATGTACTTGTGTGAAGTAGATGGTGTCTGCAGTAGTGATACAAGGTTAGAGCAAGAAGGAAGATACATGAGGAATAATATAAATATTACACTAACTAAATCCATGTACCATGGCCGTGCCAATTGCATACTTTGTTGCATAAAGTGTGGCCCGAGAGAACACAACCCCATGGTTCTGCTCTATGGTATCTCCCACGTCACATGAAGGGTATTTTGCCATGGTGTAGCTTTTGGCTGAGAGATCAACCTGCAAATACGATGCACCGGCATCATCGATTGGCCACTAATAGTCACATTTCCCCAGCCCCCTTCTTGTGTGTAGTGCCGGTCGTTCAAAATTGTTTTTTTTCAAGGGACAGCAAAAGCTTTGGCGCGATTTATATTAGATGGATAAATAGAAAACAAGTATCGGCCCAGTTTTTGTGTGGAAACCAGCCCCAAAAACCACACAACTAGGGAGAGGGGACCTCTCATCGTGAACAACTTTGGCACAACCACCAGGCAACTAACAACTCAACCACTACATTCTCTCTAACCAGACAACTACCAACTTCATGGCATCGAACACTCCAGTGAACCACACCGAGCCAACTTGGTCAGAAAAAAAACCCAACTAGCAACTAAACTACACAACTAAAAACTAGCAAAACAAAGAAAAGAAGAAGCTGCGAAGCCAGGAGAACCAGGACCATGACCAGACGGCAAGAATAGACAACAGAATGGAGCTCGAATGCCTCACAACACCTTCAAGAAGGACACGAAGCCAAAGGCGCCGACATATCGCAACATGCATGGGAAGGTTTTCACCAGTCGTTCAAATTCAGCGGTGCAGAGCTCACGGTCATTCTCATGTTCTCTCAATGTTTGCTCAAATATGAAGAACAAAAAGTACTAGCGCTTTTCCTTATGCCTCTCATTCTTAATAGTGCCATATGATGCTTTATAGGCTTGCCTTTCATGCCACACCTAATTTCTCCTCGACTCTGATTTCTACTGCTCTTGCTCTATATGGTGCTCCGCTGTGGCAAAACAATGAAGTATATATAGAGCCCGTGGTGCATTTGTGGGCATGCAGCAATAAGTATGTATAGGGTCACAGAGTCAAGGCTTCATGTGAAGCTTCATTTATTTTCCCTTGCTTTACCTCATTGGTTCAATATAATAAATATATGGACGTACTCTATCTAGAACCAGCAGCAGTAGTACACTAGCTATATATTTACGTGTATATTGCTTTTGTGTGCAAGAGCCGGTTGTATTATTAGCATTGTTCCAAATAATTGTCGTTCTTGATTCCAGAGAAATAATTTAACTAATATTAATATTTCATTTCGTTAGATAGATCTTTTAATCTATTTTCATAATAATATTTATTTAAAGATAGAAATGTTGCATGCATTTTGTACAAATCTAGTCAAACTTATGGTATGCAAACCGAAACAATGTTATTTAGGTTCAAACGGTTTTAAATTGTCATGGTACAAACATGCAGCTCATTTCAAAGAAAAAAAAATAATGCACCGTTGCGCCACCATTAATAAGAGAAAGATATATAAATTGTCAAATAGACATAAATTTCCTCCTATTCGAATCTTGTCCTCACTATATGTGGCATAGATAGATGCAAAGGCTCTGGGATGTTTTTTGCAAGAGAAATTGTCAAGACCAAAGTTATTAAAGCCGAAAAGGAGAAGTGATTCCCAAGGGCAGACGCTAAGTCGGCGCCAATATTTTTCTGTAAAAAACACACTAATCCGCGGGCTGACCCTCTATCTGTAGCAGCACACCTTTCCTGAAACATACTCCTCACGGATCCAGTCAATTCTTGTCACTTACAGCTATTGGACAGCACGTCTCGTTCTTCTCTGCCATGTAACTGACAGCAGGGTAGCACGGGAGCTAGGTCTGTTCCATCTCAGCTAGTTTCTTCCAGAATGCCTCGTACTCCTTGCTACAAGTTATTCAGGTTTCTCGAGGAACTAGCTACTATATCTCATTAGAGTTCAGATTATCTACAATAAGTGGTGGTGATATATGACGCAGCCATTAAAAAGGATGGAGGGAGCTAGCTCTAGCCACTCATGTGAACAAGACCACTGTATATATAAGCATGGAGGGCAAAAGCTATTATTATGATATTACTGTGTTGGATGGTCCACATGTCACTGATGCTAAAACAAAATTGATCCCTAAAATTATTCTAACAAGTTATTTCATTTGTTTGTTACTGTGCCCTGGTTATGCAATGGTAATTGGTAGTGGAATGGTAGACCGGCAAAATAACGGTACCCTACACATGGCTATTGTGTCATATATATGTATTTTGTTTATAATAATACTCGAAAATGGTACCCATATTAATACGCACCACTCGATGAGGCATTACACCTATATATAGTGGCGCTCGAACTTGGGTTAATAGATAGCAATCTAAGGTCACCCTTATACTTAGGAAACAGGGAGAAATGATCCAAAGGCCAATACATACACATAGGAATAGGAAACATGAGGAAATGAACCAAAACACCCTGGTTGAGGAGATAATCTGTCTCGGAGTCCTGAAGCACTCCACGAAGCGAACGAAGTTTAATTTGATATATTGTAGGCTTGGGTCTCTATTTTTTATTTACATGCAATAGGTCAGTAGTGGCATCCGTTTCCAAAGTCTTTTGCTATTATGGTTATTATTAAGCCTATTTCTTCTTGCGGCTAGATGTATGTTCTTCTTCTTTGGCAACCAAGAATGATATCCGTCCTTCAAATGGTAATAGAGATATCTGTGGTGAAAAACGATTGTGTTGCTCTTTATACTAATGATGTCAAGCTAAAGAAAAAAAAAGAAAACTATATCTATGGGATCCCCTGTTCTGTGGGGAGACATATCTTTATACAACTACAAAAACAATTTTTAGGCACGTCAAAAAACATATATAGTTGTCATCTGTAACTAGCCTCTCTAGATCTTTTTTTTTCTAATAGTTTGCCCATAAATGATCTCAAATGGGAATAGTATTTATAATACAAAGTTTTACTGAGATAGTTTGAAATATTAAAAAAAAGATTAAAAATCTCACAGTTATAACAAATTCTTGAGGCTTGACATATGTCTCTTTGTAAGCAGGTAATAAATAGTAGTAGGTATGTCTCCTTGGCTTGGTACTGCAGTGTGAACTGCCATGTCACCCATAACTGACTGCAATGATGCAAGCATTGCTACGCAAGTCGCAAAGTCACAAACTGTAGCAAGCAGAGTGCTAAAGCACTGCCACAGGATATGTGCCAAACTTTGAAATTCGCACTGGTTGATAACTAGTAGTCCATGTACCAGACCAAATGGTGATTAAAACAAGATCATAGATGGCTTAACTACTCTACAGTCGAGTTTGTGCACATATAACTAGTTTCCTGGACTCGAGTTGATCGTACAGTTGGAATACACATTTCTTCACAGCATTTAGGCTCCTGCTGGAAAAAATTTAGAGAGGAGGGACACATCCCCGGCTTTTGTGTTACCAACAATAGCAAACAAGCGTTTACTCCATCCACTTGAATCAGGATGGCCTGAAGGTATAAACCTGATCGTTAACAGTAGTTCATAGCTTTGCTGGAAAGCTACATCCCGATGCCTTGCATTTCTACAGTATAGAAAATACTGAAAATGGGCTTCCCTTCCAATTGCACCACGTGTGGATGTTTGTCGCCGCAAAACTCATTTGAGGTGTCAACTAGCTAGCCGTCGTCACTCATGAGGTCCATCCTAATGTGTGTTTGAGTTTGCCGTGCGAGCTCGCTGCTCAGCTTTCTAGGAATTGCCGACACTCCAATCTTTGCCTGAGTTCGCTGCTCGGTTCCAACAAACCCTGCATCCTGGCACCTTCCATTCCTACTGTATAGTCTTCTAAAAATGCTGACACCTAGTAGGCCTAACCCCTGGTGATGCAATAAGGGAGATCGAGGGGAGTTGTGTGTAGTAGCTAGCACCTAGTAGCTGATACTAGTAGATATATAACCCCCGCTTGATATACATATACATATGCATGCGATGTTTGGTGGATGAGCTATGACAATAATGAAAGAGAGATATATATGAGATAATGCAACCGTGAGGAGCTGCATGGTACAGGTAAATTGTGCAAGTTATTACTGTTTTGTGTACCACACATACATGTCGATGCCAATATATATATGACAGCATAGTGCCAGAGCTAGCACAAACTTGTCCCGTCCATCTAGCCACTAAGGATCACCAATCCTCGTCCTCGTCCTGAATATAATTGAGGCAGGGATGAAGCAATATGCATGGTAGGGATGAGAGGCTCCGGGATGTTGGTTTGCACTTGCACCACATGTTTTTGTTATCCAGATTAGGTCTACCTCAGCTGCGGACAAAATTCTTGGAGCGAAAGCCCACAGGCGCGTTGTAAGAAGGATGTGATCTCACCATCTCGGTCACAAAAGCGCCGCGTTGTAAGATGAGTGTGATCTCACCTTCTCGGTCACAAAAGCAGTGTGGTAAAGAAATTATGTCTGGCTCTCACTGTATGTTTCGCCAAGGAGTTAGTACTGTAACTAGTCCATCGTTAGGTAACACGTACAGGTGCTAATTTTTTTTTATTTGGGATATATCCTGTTGGAAAATTAATTTCTACAATCAAGAGTTCGAAACAATAATTCCCTATACCTTTGTCACATGTATCAACTTCCCTAGTTTAACTAACTTCTTGGAAAACATGATCAAGAGATCATTTTTTATTACACAAAAATTGAAATATCAACATTATTTGTTTTGTTTTTAGTGCAGTGTGTGGGGTAGGTTATTGAAGCTGTGATTGGGACAAACAGTAGACGTCCAAATCTTGCTCAATGCTAGCATCTGGTTCTTGTTATCAAATTGGCTACCCAATGACAAATGGATGCATGTTGTGCTACTTCTTCGAGCCTCACGCTGTGTGATCTGAAATTGTCAGAATTGTGTGTACTCTCTCTATACCCAGGCTCCTTGTGCAAAACACCACAACTTACCCGCAGCCCACGCACAGGCCCGGCCAGTGGAGGCCGGCTTGGAGGTAGTGGCTGGCCGGTTGACCCAAAATAAGGAGCAGTAGAGGCGGTCGGTTCGCCCCGAGGATCGGAGGGTAGAACACGGCCATGGCCTGGATCGATGGATGCATCAAGCCACCTGAGATCCACATGTTCTTCATGCATGGGAGAATCGTAGGATCAGAGAGAGCTGTGGAAGAGTGATAATTGTGAATCTTTTTAGAGGCACGGCATGGACCGATCAAAATTTAGGCCGTAGCGAAATCATTAATCTCTTCGTGAATCCAATATAGGAAATTAAAATGATAGAAACCGATAGGGTTATTATTTTTCCTTTTTAAGTTAACTAAACCAATGGACTAATTCATATTCCCTGTGTCTGAAACCAAAACCCATCAATAACAGCATCAGACACACAGTAAGGCTTGGCACCGCCTTCCGCTGTGGACAACGCTCCGCCCTGGGGTATATCATATGGTGGTAGACTATTTCCCAATCACTTCCATTCCTAGTGACTACATGACATTTTGTTTTACTTCTTCCTTTTCCATTCCTTGTTAACTTTCTCGAGCAGTTCAGGTGAACTAATAAAGGGTAAATGCGTGTTATGTTGGTGGTTCTTGTAGAAAACATATATAGCGAATTAAATGCAGCGTTAAATGCAGCGCCACATCCACAAAACTTGACCTTTTGTATGAAACATCTAGGAGAGAGAAGGAAAAAAGTTTCACCATGGTGAAAACTTTGGGCACTGTTTCACATACATTGGAAACTGGGTGAAATCCCCATTGAGAAATAGTGTTTCACTATGGAACTATGCAATTAAACCATACAGTTAGAGAGGCTGTGAGACCCGTGAGCCTATGAAACTGTACAATGAAACTGTGCATTGAGGGAGACACATATTTCATACCAAAGTTTGACATCTTGGAAACTGGGAGGTGAAACTCTTCATTGAGACTGACGTAACTACTCCATACGAGGCTCCTTGCACCTCCAGCTCGCAGCCACACGCAGCCACCTCGATGACCAGCTCACCGGTTGACCCACAAGGAGGTGTGGAGGCGCTTGGCCTGCCAAGGTGGGTAGAACGCACCCATGGCCTGCGTGGATGCATCACCCGTCTGAGGTTCTCTTTATCATGCATGGGAGAACCGGAGGACAAGTGGGGGCTATAGTGGGAGAGGATAAGATTGCAAACTTTTAAGAGGCAAAGGCAGGCTTATGAGGTCTGCTGTCGTGTGAACCTGCCAACTGATCAGAGGCATGGACGGATGAATATCCGTAGAGAAAACACTAATCTGTGTTCATAAATCGATGAGGAGATTAAAATGATATATAGAAACAGTTAGGGTTATTGTTTTTCTTTGTGAGTCAACTAAAATAACAATTTAATTGATGTTTCGCTATGTGCTTCTGTGCAACTGGAACCATCAGAAAAGCATTGGACCGGTAAGGCTTGGCACACCGCATACCACTGTGGACGACGCCCTTGGGAATCATGGCTTGTGTGTGCTCACGGTGACGACCACTGTGGACGACGCCCTTGGGAATCATGGCTTGTGTGTGCTCACGGTGACGCACCGCCAGCGGGAGGTGCGACGCATGCAGGGCTGCGCTGCCGCTGCCGCTGGGCCCTAAGATTTCTTCTGGTGGTAGGCTATTTCCCAACGACTTCCACTCCTAGTGACTACATGACATTTTGTTTTATTTCTTGCTCTTCCATTCCTTGTTAACTTTCTCGAGCAGTTCAGGTGAACTAATAAAGGTTAAAGGGATGGAAGGGTGTACGTGATATGTTGGTGGTTCTTGTAGCGAACATATATAGCGAGTGCCAAAATTAGAGCATTTACTCCTACTTGGTTGGTAGGTAACAACACCCAGATGATGGACAGTTTGACATGTTTTGCATTGTGACATGGAATCCATATATATAATCTGACTCGACTTGTTCTACTCACAAGAGAGAGAGAGAAGCAAGAACACGGATTTTAATCGGAACACAGAAAATTTTCACTAAGCCCTCGAGATCTTAACGTTTTCCCCTTTTTTCCTTTATTAGCACGCTTATTACACTACCTTGAGGCTCTAATTCGTCCAGGATATAATAGTCAAACATGGAACCGGGAAAAGCTCTTCCAATTCTCATGTAATAGCTCTTGGGAGTGCAGGGGCACATCTCAGAGTATATGCCGCTTTGCATACCCTGCAGCCCAGCCTAACGTAGCTCTGCCCCTGCTTCACGATCTCAGACACCATGCCACGCCACATGGATTGTGATTCCAAGTCTCAAGAGTCACGATCACAAGCGGCAAGTGCCACTTCTTTGCGCCACCTGCCTGATGCAGATGCGATGCCCTCGTTTGCTCACATACGCGCACCATGCCTTGATGCTTCTGAACAAGCCCTGAATCGCTGATCCAATGGCCAGCAGCAGTGCTGCCAAGCCAGAGTCTACGCTTGAGGTCAATCTATCTCTGAGGCTTTTGCATGCTACGACTATGATACATACTGTAATCTTTTCGAGAACGCTTTTTGAAGTGCTATAAAATCACCTCAAACAGAATGATGATCTTGTCTAACTTTCTTCTCAAGCTTATATGATGATATGACCATGACTATGCATTTACTGTTTCATTTAGTTTCTAAACTATACATTTTACATAGACCATCCATTAAAGGAACTTTACACAGGCCTTGGCATAGACTGTGCATACTACATAGACAGCTCCTCTTATGGAGACAAACACCCCATAAAGATCAATCATTGAGCTCACAGAAGCCAAACCCTCACAGAATTACCAATCTCATTAAGCTCTAAAAATTAATAGTCTTCATTGCCTGGTTCCATGGATATGAAATTCTTAGATGCTAGCTTGGTTTCGCAAATAAGGAAGCCCTTATTAATTACAAGGCTCGGCAAATAATCATGATCGAGCAATGTCTCTGTTGCTTGTTGGTTCGGAAAATATAAATTCCTCGTTGCCGGGTTTGGTTGTAACCGAGAGATATGATACAACAACCAGGCACTGCAAGGATGACCCATTTAGGCATGAACAAGTCGAATTTGTCTTGATCATTTCCACATACTTGCAATTGACTCCGTCCCTGTGGGCTCGTGGCAGTATATTTTCTATTGCCTCCCTTTCCTATATAGAAGAATATTTGTCTTGTTTTTTTCCACTACATCTCTTTCCTTCTCCAGTGCATCGCGTCTCGCTAGAGATAATTGTAAACTATATATGGGTGACATTTATATAGATGCACATTTATATATAGAGTGACATATATGTGGACTTGGAGGTGCATTCAAAAGCATTAGTTAATATTGTTGTGTGGACTCCAAAACTGTTTGACATTTTATCTTGCTGTAAAAATAAAGCACGACAAACCATAGATTCGATTGTTCAAAAAAAAAACCCATAAATTAGATTTTTTACTTAGAAAAAATAAGAAGTGAGAGCACAAGAATTTCCAACACATTTTCACTTTTGAAAACAACAGATAACCTTGCATATATAGTCCACTTCCTCTGGGCTGCAGCCCTTTTACCCAGCACCTGCATGCGGTCCACTCGGCTAACCCATGCAGTCCACTTCCTGAATGCAATGTGCTTTTGATGACTACTAGTAGTAGCCTAGTAGGTTAACCACCAGTCCTCTCTGTGTGTCAAGTGTGAACACTAACAATAAAAAATAAAGTATCTTTCTTACTAACCAGGCAAAACACATGCTTTACTTTACTATATAATTTTGATCTTTCGGGGAAAAAAAAACTTCACTATAATCCATCTATCACTGCAGAAAATCGTCCTACATTAACTTTACATATTTGTCATCTACGGAGTACTAAAATTACACCCACACCGATGATGGTCATCCACCAACTAATATATAAACAAAAGCAGCACCTCTGGACGTGTCATTTCGCCATCACTCTGTCTTGGTGATAAAGAATTACATGAAAAATCTAAAGACTTTTCACAAATATTTTGGCACCGTACCTATAATAAACGATCTAAAATGTGGAAAAAGTTATTTCCTATACCGAGTTTTAGGAGAACTTGTATGTTACTCCTTTGTAAAAATTGCACATCTCAAAGCATATGTAAATAATAATTAAACATTTTTACGTAAAATATTACCTCTGGATCACGCTTGGGCCTAGGCTCCTAGCCCTTCTAAGCCCAGATCCAACCCTACCCATTTTATCTTTATTTTTATCCTAGCCATGCCGAGAGGAGAGAGGCACCTTGGCTTGATTTCGTCTGCATGTGCTGGTATGTACGATTCACAAGGAGCGATGCGCGGAGCGACTTGATAGTCCTCACTCCTCATCAGTTGTCTGGCCGGGAGCCGTGTGGCACGTGGCTCCTTGTGAATCTAATGCCGAGAGGAACTTGCCTTGTTTAGGCGCTGGAGCGAGGGTCAAGCGACTATACATGTGAACCCAACAGACTCCTGTCTCGATCAGTGCAACATGTTGTGTAAAACTCCATCCTGACACCTTCCATTCCCTCGCTCGCTATAGTCTTCTAAAAAGGTATAATAGCAGCTGTGGCTCATGTGTGGGTTCAGAGAAGCAATTTGTGTGTGCTGGCTCAAAGTTGTGCTAGCAACGGGGATACTATATATGTATGTAGTATGGCATCCTTGAAGCACACCGCATGGTACACATCATATATAATGGAATTTATTACTGTTTGGTGGATGCAATGTGGCGATGACTGAGTGTTAATTTTTTATGTTGCATTCAAATTAAAGGAACTGCTGATATATGTACATTCTATATGTATTTTCGGTTAGTGCTGCTTGTAGCCTCTGTCCTGGTTCCTTCCATTCTTATAGGACTTTTTTTTTTTTTTTTACACAGTACAACGCAGACGCCACAACACGCACACACACTCACCCCCCTATGAACACACGTCGCAAAACCCTACCCCCATGACCACCTCCGCGACTAAGCACCTGACATATATCCGAGATTCCTGAAGTCACCATTGGCGCCTCGTCATCGACGGGAACGCCACTTACCACTTAATGCATAACGCCGGTAAATCTTGGAAAATCCCAGAAAAAGTGCGAGCACCAGGATTTGAACCCTAGTGGGTAGCGTCCCACTGAACCGTCCTGCTATTGGACTACAAGCCGATTGCTACATATTCAAGAAAAACTATGGCGTGTTTCTTCTTATGTTCCGTGGCAGTTTTGAACCTCCACCGAGCAGAGGTCACGGTTAACCGATGATTAACCATGGCGGTTTTTCAAAAAAAAAAAAAAAATCAAGCCCTAATCCTAACATCCCGGATCTAGACCACCAGAGGATTTAGGTCTGCAAGGGGACGGGTCGACCCAGTAGCGAAAAGGCTCCGCTCCTGAAAATCTGCCAAGGGTCAGAGTGGATCGACCCTAGACCAAAGTGGATTGAATAGGGTCATGAGGCCATCTGACCTGCGACATCATCGGGGTAGAGCAGCTGCTCAACATGCCCGCAGCGGCCTTTGCTGCTGGCTCTATGGACTCAAGCACCACCATCTGCCGTCTGCCATCTCCATGTGAGTGTTGTCCTCCGCAACGGCGCTGCTCTGTGTCGGCGTGCCGCCGAGGTTGTCTGTGCCTATGTTTCTTTGTATCAGTATTTTAAAAATCTCAGTGGTCACCGATAAACAGAAATATCGGATATACTGGAAATTTATCGGTGATAAAAAAAACTTTCGGATCAAATTTACAAAAAAAATTTTATTTTGTTCTAAAAATCATGTACATCTTTTCTATATCATTGTAGATAAAAAAAAAGAACAAATGTACATGCAAAGGCGAGGCCATCGACGGTGATGCCCGCGCCGAACGTGAACAACTATCCTAGTTGAAATCCACAACAACGCCTTTTTAGGAAGGGTACGGTACTTTCGATGCTCCGCCGCCGCCGTCCAAGATGGACCGAAGTTCTCACCCATGGAAAAAACTATGGGCGTGACGCCCCCAACAGGGAGAGCGGCCCTCGCAGCGCCACCGCCGCTAGGCTTTCGCCCCAAGATACCCCAGCTCGGACATCGGCCTCGGTTCTGAAAATCTTCTTAATTGTCGCCACCGCCGCCGCGCCGGTTGTCCCGCAGGAACCTCGCCAAAGGGGCAAGTACGCGCCGGGGCTGCCGCATAGTCGCAAAGCTGCGTCGGCCACCCCCATCGGCAAGACGGCATGCCGAAAAACCAGCATTTGCCCCGCCGCTCACGTATCCACCTGCCGCATACCAACGCCGATGTCTTCGCCTTGACCACGCCCATGACGAGCATCCGCTGTAACAACCATGGCTGCCGCCGCGCTTGGGGCCATCGGGAGGGATGACGAAGAAGAAGAGCCGCCCTCAACGCCTTTGCACAACCCCAGCCGCCACCGCACCCACCACCAGCCGCCCGCCGAAGTCGAAGTCGGGCCGTCCAAAGCTCGGATCCGGCCACCTAGGCAATCGGATTCGGGCCAAGAAGGAGACAGGATGCGCACGGGTGCCGCCCCATGTCCTAGGGCCACCGGTCCGAAACAAGGCTCGAACCTCGACGACCCCCGCCGCCGCCGCTTTCCGTCTTGACCGACCCAAGCCCGCCACGCTAGCCGCCAAATGGGGGGCCGGGCGGCGGAGGAGGAGGAGAAGGCCCTGCCACCATCTTGCCACATGACTGAATGAGCTGGCGCCGCCACCACCGACCACTACATCGACCGCAACCCGGTCGGGGTTGAAGGGATCCGCCGCCCGCCACCGGATTCGGTCGCCCAGCCACCGCACAGCCGCCCTCGCCTGTGCCACCGGCCCAAGTCGGTGGAAGAGGGGAAGAACTGAGGAGAAGGAGTGGAACCCTGCTGCCATCCCATTGCGCCATCACGGATACCGGCCAGCGCTGCCATAGCCACCGTGACCTTCCCCGAGCGGAGCTCCATGCAGTTCGCACGGAAGGAGGGCCGCCGTGGGAGGGATCGAGGCCACGCCGCCATCCCGGGGGCCACGAGTTTGCCGGCCGCCCGCTCCGGCGGCGGCACGGCGGAGGGGTGGCGGCGCGGTGGCTAGGGGTTAGAGACCCGAACGCCGCCCGTGGAGGCGACAATGAAGACAACATTCCTCCTCCAGATTGTCTTGATTATTTGGACAACTATGATAGTGATGACGAGAGGACAGGCGTGCCAGATAATCCCAATGATGATCCCAATTACTTCTAAAATATGTAATACTATGTCTTTTTGTAATAAATCTTTGTTTATTAAGCAGCATGATCCCGATTCCACGACTACTGTTGATCGTACCGTACCATACCGCAATACTTTTCTGCATTTAGACACCTGCCCCTTACTACCTCTTCACTCATGGGAAAGCGGATGGTGGTGAGACAACACGTCAAGACAACTTTTGGTGGAAAACAACATCCCGACGCCTTCTATTCCTATAATATTACAAGCATGTACTGAATTTCAGGAGATTCAATTAGCATGATGCTTGTTTTAATTTCACCTCTTTCTCAGCTAATGGTGGTACATGATGCATGCACATTCGGCTCCTAGCTTGAATGGAGTAGCAAGCCTCGTTAGCTAGCTAACTAGCTGGTAGAAAAGGTATATATAGAATGGTACTGTTGATAGTGTAATTTGGCTAGAGATATATATGAGTGGACAAATTATATATGTAGATTATTGATTTTTAATCTGAATCAGTTGACATGTTGCTTAAGTTGTAACACAGGGACAGGGGCGTTCCGTGTTAGAGTATACACATGAAGAAAGAAGAAAGCAAACAAGGAACAGGCTAGGTGACCAACGTGTGCATCAAGGTCTGTGGAGAGGATTTTTGTACTTAATTCATGGATGGAGGCTCGAGTAGTATTTGTAGGAAAGGATTGCTTAATTAATATGTACCGGACTCAGGAATATCCGTTTTCTATAGCCGATCAGCTAGAGAATAGTTTAATAGGAATATTATATTCGGCTTGTTGAAACAAATACGTGATACTTGTCGTACACGTATAGGAGTCCTGTTCTATTGCCGAAGCCCAGGCGTGCTCATTATATATATAATGGGTAAACGGCCGATTGTGATCTCTAGCCAATCGACACAAATAAAATAAATCTATTCTTTTACTGCTTTCTATTTTTCTGTTCTAGTTCTTGCCAAGCCCTAGCTTCTCTAGGGATTGGTTGATCTTTGTCGTTTTGCACTGAAAACGGTCGGCTTCCCTCCACGAAAGCGAGGATCCTTTGTTGCTTTGCTCGGAAAGCAATCGCTTGTCATCGCGAAAGCACGATAGTTATCGTGTTGTTGCGCGGATCAATTTCGCGTGCCAACAGGTACCACCCCGAAACGCGGCATGGTACACAAGTCAGTATATATATATATTGCTTATTACGAGCTTGGTTGGTGGTGTAATGTGAAAATGTCTGAGCCAGTGTTTTTCTAGTACATTCATTGATATAGCATGATACACTGCTGATACATATATTCATACCATTTGATTATATATCTAGCAAATTAAAATATCCTTGCTTTTTTTTTTTTTTTTTTTGCCATGTTGATATTTTGCTGTGGCTCTGGTGTGTCTACAAAGTAAAATAGCTAGTAAAAACTATTACATGTAATATTTGCTTAGTTGGGACCTAGAGTCCAGTTTAGAAACCTAAATATAAAGGTGAGAAGATCATGAGGTATGGTATGCCATAGTGTTCATTCTCATTGCTCAGTGGCATCCTGACGCCTATGCATCATCGTCATATAGTAATCTTGCTGTGGTGCAGTTGCTTTCTTCAATAGGTCTTCTTCCACCGCGCGCCACAGTTCTACTATGTGTTCACTACTCTAGTATCTTATTGTTTACTGACTGATGGAGTGCCAATGAGAAATACTGGAAACTGAAATTTCACTGACCGTGATAAATTTTTTTAACGGTGATCAGGATTATTGCAATTCTTGAAATGACGATTTCTGAAAAATACAAAGAAAAGCATATGTGAGAGGATAGTTGATAATTTTTCTTTGATTGTCGAATATCAACACAAAAACTAATTTCTAAAGGTGTGGAGGATCAATTTTTTGACGAGTTGAGTCAAAGGAGGTAGGTTTATGCTAGAACTAGGAAATTTACCTGTGTTGCAGATATTTTTGGTGCAGCTTTCGTGTGCGTTTCCAGATCAGTAGGAGCTAAAACCACTACCCGGATGTGCTATATAGTTTGCTTGGAGTTATTAGTGGCCATATGAAATTGAATAGAAACTCAGATATGTATCCAAAGTGACATGATCAACACAAGGTCCATGTACCACGTGCTGTGCAGTGCGGGGGGTTGGCCATTGCTCAACTCTACTGGAGTTCGTGGCTCGTGGAGAACTGGTCAGCAGCAAGTTGTGCTCGACACGCTGCCTTCTACTCTGTTGTATTGTGTGCAGAAAATACTGAAAAATGGCTTCCGTCGCCACACGTGTGGATGTTTGTCGCCGCAAAACTCATTTGAGGTGTCAACTAGCTAGCTGTCTTCTCTCATGAGGTCCATCCTAGTGTGTGTTCGAGTTTGCCGTGCGAGCTCGCTGCTCAGCTTTCTGGGAATTGCCGACACTCCAATCTTTGCCTGAGTTCGCTGCTCGGTTCCAACAAACCCTGCATCCTGGCACCTTCCATCCCTACTGTATAGTCTTCTAAAAATGCTGACACCTAGTAGGCCACCCTGGTGATGCCAATAAGGGAGATCCAGGCGAGTTGTGGGTAGTAGCTAAGCACCTAGTAGCTGATACTAGTAGATATATAACCCCCGCTTCATAAACATATGCATGCATATATACACGATGTTTGGTTAATGGGCTATGACAATAATGAAAGACAGATACTTTCTCATATTATTATATGATACAACACCAGGGACCACCACGCAAAAATATGTCAACCATACATACATGCCGATGCCAATATAAATATGAGAGTATAGTGCCCCATCTAGCCACTAAGGGTCACCAATCCTCGTCCTCGTCCTGAATATAATTGAGGCAGGGATGAAGCAACTCATTATGCATGGTAGGGATGAGAGGCTCCGGGATGTTGGTTTGCACTTGCACCACATGTTTTTTTGTTATCCAGATTAGGTCTACCTCAGCTACAGATAAAATTCTTGGAGGGAAGCACAGGCTCACTGTAAGAAGAGTGTGATCTCACCATCTCGGTCACAAAAGCGCCGGGTTGTAAGATGAGTGTGATCTCACCTTCTCGGTCACAAAAAGCAGTGTGGTAAAGAAATCATGTCTGGCTCACTGTATGTTTTGCTGGGACACAAAAATTTCGTCGCCCCTCCTAACCTGAGTACGTGCACATCCATCACGACAATTGCAGCGGGATCGGCCATTTTCGTAGAACACCTGCCATGTGCATGTAAATAGAGAGTAGCAGGCCGGGTGCACTGGTGCAGGGGACTTGTAACTAGTTCAATTCGCCAACGAGTTAGTACTGTAATTAGTCCGTTAGGTAAAGTACAGGTGCTATTTTTTTTTGGGATATATCCTGTTGGACAATTTCTACAATCATGAGTTCAAAACAATAATTCTCTACTTCCCTAGGTTTAACTAACTTCTTAGAAAACATGATCAAGAGACCATTTTTTATTACACAAAAAATTGAAATATCTCACCTTCTCGGTCACAAATGGATGCATGTTGTGCTACTTCTTCGAGCCTCACGCTGTGTGATCTGAAATTGTCAGAATTGTGTGTACTCGCTCTATACCTAGGCTCCTAGTGCACAACACCACAACTTGCCCACAGCCAACGCACAGGCCCGACCAGTGGAGGCCGGCTTGGAGGTAGTGGCTGGCCGGTTGACTCAAAATAAGGAGTATGTGCTTCTGTGCAACTGCAACCATCAGAAAAGCATTGGACCGGTAAGGCTTTTCACCATTTTTTGTATTCTTTACATATATCAATAAAAAGAAAAAAAGAACAGGTAGGGGGCTTCCCGGCCGACTCGTTCAAAAAACTGTGGACGACGCCCTTGGGAATCATGGGTTGTGTGCTCACAGTGGCGCACCGCTAGCGGCCAGCGCGAGGCATGCAGGGTTGCGCTGCCGCTGGGCCCCAAGATTTCTTCTGGTGGTAGGCTATTTCCCAACGACTTCCACTCCTAGTGGCTACATGACATTTTGTTTAATTTCTTGCTCTTCCATTCCCTGTTAACTTTCTAATAAAGGGTAAAGGGATGGAAGGGTGTGCGTGATATGTTGGTGGTTCTTGTAGCGAACATATATAGCGAGTCCCAACAATAGAGCATTTACTCCTAATTGGTTGGTAGGTAACAACACCCGCGGATGATTGACATGTTTTCAATTGTGACATGGAATCAGACCACATATATAATCTGACTCGGCTTGTTCTACTCACAAAGGCTGAGGGCTGACTACGTGTGTGTGTGCTATATATATATACTGCCAAAGAGAGAGAAGCAAGAGCATGGATATTGATGTTGACACAGGAAAATGTCATTAAGCCCTTGAGATCTTAATGTTTCCCCCTTTCCTTTATTAGCAAGCTTATTATACTACCTTTGAAGCTATAATTCGTCCAGGATATAATAGTCAAACATGGAACCGTAAAAAGCTCTTGCAATTCTCATATTTTCATATCTGGATTTGCTAGATAGATCATTCCCGACTTCTTGGATATCGGCAATTCATCTAACATACAGTGGGTAAGTACTGGTAGAACTATAATAGTATCATATACCAAAACAGATGACAAGACCAGAGATGAAGGGGATTAATTATTAAATAATAGTCACGCAAGAATGGATAGGATATTGGTGAGACGGACTGAAATGGAGCCACAACCACTACCCGCAGCTCGATCACCGCCGGGGAGTGCGACTGCGAATACTACGTCAAGGAAATTCGAGCCTCCACCAGCTGCAGCCCTGACTCATCATGCTGCCCATGCCGCGCCACAGGAAGTCGAGTGTCGAGCCGAGCGAGCTGGTGCTATGGGCCAAGAGGCCTCTGGGCTGCGCAATTGTCCATTGGGTCTTGTTGGCCAGACAGTTCAGTAGCGCGCTGCAGCAATCTTCTTCAACCATGCGCCGTCGCGGTCGCTTCGCTCCGACTTTCACGGACGTCGATGATGGATAGAGCTGCCATTGATGAATTCCTCCACATGGACATTAAAGCAAGAGAACATTTCATTAGCACTTTCATGAGGAAGCATCACAAAGGAATTTAGTTTCTTCATAACAAAGCGCAGTGTGATAGTGTTTCCTCACACTCAGTCTTGATTCACTAATGGATGCATAATGTTCAAACATAGTGCCTAGCCAGTGTCCTTGTGGTTAAAGATCTCTTTGCAAAGGACTCTAAAGAGGCTATTTTAGACCTTTGCAGTCCACTTCTCATGATTTACCTCTTCACCTACGCCCCCCCGCGCGCGCTCTATCCATCGGAACCCCATGCAGCTGCCTCGGCGCCCGCTAGCTCGATTGCAGCCCCGCTACGCCACTCATAGCAACAGCCCCACGCTGGCCACGCACAGGCCAGCTAGTGGAGGCTTGGACGTGGCAACTGCCCAGTTGAACCGAGGACGTGCGGCGGTGCTCGGCTCGCCGTCAGGTGGGCGGCCGTTGTCCGTACGTGTGGATGCATCGCTCGCCTGAGATCCTCCAGTTCATGAATGGGAGAAGCGGAGGATAAGGGGGAGCTGTGGTGGGAGAGGAAGATTGTAAATTTTTTAGAGGCAAGGGCATGCTTTTGAGGTCTGCGCACAGCAGCTCGGACGACGCCATGGGCTGATGCAAATTTTGGGCGTAGCAAAATCATTAATCTGTGTTCATATATCCAACAGGAAATGAAAATGACAGAAACCAGTTAACTAAAGCAACCGACTAGATATTTCCACTGTGTGTGAAGCTGAAACCATCAAAAACAGCATCTGACACACAGTAAAGCTTGGCACCGCCCTCCACTGTCGACAACCTCTGTGGCATCATGGGGTTGACGCACCGCGGGCAGGTAGTGTGAGAGAAGATCGATGATATGTTCAGATGGTAGGTTATTTCCCAACGACTTCCATTCCTAGTGACTACATGACATTTTGTTTCATTTCTTGCTCTTCCATTCCCTGAAAACTTTCTCGAGCAGTTCAGGCGAACTAATATAGTGTAAAGGGATAGAAGTGTGTGTGCGTGATATGTTGATGGTTCTCGTAGAGAACATATATAACGAGTCCCAAAATTAGAGCATTTACAATTTAACATGTTTTGCATTGCATTGTGACATGGAATCAGACTCGGCTTGTTCTACTCACAAAGGCTGAGGGCTGACTACGTGTGTGCGTGCGCGCGCTCTATATATATATATATACTGCCAGGGGAGAGAAGCAAAACCATGGATACTCATGCGGACACAGGAAAATGTCACTAAGCCCTTGAGTAATGTTTCCCCCTTTTTTCTTTATTAGCAAGCTTATATTATACTACCTTTGAAGCTCTAATTCGTCCAGGATATAATAGTCAAACATGGAACCGGAGAAAGCTCTTTCAATTCTCATGTAATATAGCTCTTGGGAGTGCAAGGGGCAGATCTACAGAGTATATCCTGCAGCCCATTCTAACATAGCTCTGCCCCCTGCTTCAGGATCTAAGACACCATGCCACGCCACATGGATCGCGATTCCCTCAAGAGTCACGATCACAAGCGGCAACTGCTATAAAATCACTAGAAATAAAATGGTGATCTTGTCTAACTTTCTTCTCAAGCTTGTATGATATGACTGTGATTATGCATTTACTGTTTCATTTAGTGACTAAACCATATATTGTACACAGACCATCCATTCAACGTACTTTACATACTATTTCATCCCTTTCCTTCTCTAGTGCATCACGTCTCGCTAGAGGTAATTGTAAACTATATATGGGCACAAAGACGTGTGTTGATGCTATAGCTCCTAGATGCACATTTATATATAGAGTGACATATATGTGGACTTGGAGCTGCATTCAAAAAGCATTAGTTATTATTGTTGTGTGGACTTGAGCATTGATTGATATTTTATCTTGCTGTAAAAACTAAAGCACGACAAACTATAAATTCTCCTACATTTTTTATTTACAAAATATAAGAAGTGAGAGCATAAGAATTTCCAACACATTTCCACTTTTGAAAATGTTGACACCCAAAATTGGCTAGGACTAAGACATGGTAAAAAAATTGGCTTGGACTAAGACACGGTAAAATTTTTATGAGGTCCAAGGACCAAGTCGCGGTAAATTTTTGGAAGTTCAACGACAAGACCAAAAGTTGAAAGGTCAAAAGATCGAGAATCGACAAAAGAGCTCGAACCTCGGGCGCAGAGGCGCCGGACGCTGGACTTGTGCCAGCGCGCGTCCGACGCGGAGGCGCCCGGCGGCGTCGGCGACACCCCGTCGCGGTGCGATCCTCTTTGGACGTCCGGCGGCGCTCTCGACGCCTTCGCCCGGCGCCCGGCGCTCTCTCGGTGGCGTCCGGTGGCGTCCCCCCCCACGGGGAGGCTCTGGATCGCGTCCGATCCGGCGCCCCACCAAATGCGTCCGGTCGCGTCCTTTTTGGGCGTCCGGCTCACGTTCCTGCGCGATTTAGGTGGCTTGTCCAAACCGATCTCTTTCCTAATCGGCTTTTGGCGTGATTGAAAAACGCATCTAAGGTGGTTCCTAAGGGGATAAGACCACCCCCTCTAAATAATGAGAGGTTCATGGCCGATTTGATTCCATCTACATCTATTCGATCAAACACTCTATCAAACCCTAATTTTATCTCTTCCAAACCCTAAACTGCTGCTCGACGACGTTCTCGATGAATTTCGGCGGCGTTCTAGGTGGCCTTGCCGACCCTAGGGCAACCCTCACGCGTGCGTTCTCGGACGGATCTTTCGAAATGCGTTCGAGGTAAATTTCGACCGAGATCGAGCTCTACACCGACCTTACCGCTTTTACGGGTTGTTTGCAACCCCCCGGGCATCCAAAGCCCTCAAGTGTGTTGGTTCCCCAATCCGCGTCAACGAGAAAAACAACGAGAGAACCTTTTTGCGAGTCCCCTTCCTGCGGGGCATCCTAATTACCCAAAGACTTGTGGTCCACTTTCGGCTACACTATACCACGGCCAATCTATAGGGTCGGACAAACGGTCGCTAAAACTTAATATTAGCATCCTACCATCGGTCGCTATAAACTTGTAATGAGGACATCGGTCGCTATATTTACTACGTCTTGACGGAACATCGATCCGCTATATGGTTGTGGCGGCGTACGGTCGCTATAAACGAATCGAGTCGAACAATGGGTCGCTATAGTCTATTTTCATTGTGGCGCGCACAGCCCCAACCCACTCCCGCGCAGTGAATTGAGCTTGGCCCACTAGTCAGAGACTATAAAAAAAAACCCTATCCTCTCCCTCAAAAAAAAAAAAAAAAAAAAGAAAAAAAAAACCCATCCTCTCCCCACACATCTCACGCACGCACACATCTCTCACGCACGCACACAGCGCCGCCGGCCACACACACCCACCCAGCGCCGCCGGCCGCCTCCGGCCGGTCCATCCGCCGCCGCGGCTGCCGTCCCTGCCGTCGTGGCTGGGAGAGCCGACGCGGCCGGCGTACAGGCCGCCATCCCCGCCGGTGTCGCCTGGTACTCGCCCGCCGTCGCGACCGTCGTACAGGCCGCCATCCCCGCCGGTGTCGCCTGCTACTCGCCCGAGCCGTCGTAGCTGTGGTCCCCATCCCGGCCCCGTCATAGCAGCCGCGCCTCGAGCTGGTATTGTCTCTCTTCCCTTCCATCCCCATCGATCTGCTGCTCCCTTCCCTTCCCTTCCCATTCCCTTTGGTCAGGATTCGTTGGTCTACCAGGCTAGATCGAGAGCAGCCAAATCCAGATCGGGAGTAGTGTCAGGTTATCAAGCTTGTGTTTCAGAAGTAGTCTGAATCCTGTAATTTTTAATTACCACCATTATTGACTAATAATGGCCCAAGGCATGCATATTCACCAGCTCCGCCATTGCTAGGGGCCTCGATGTGGTGAACAAATTTGTATATCCCTTCAAGTTAGTTGAATAGCCTGAAATAAAATAATAGACACATGATAGTATTGCTGAACAGAAACCTTCACACATTGTTTTATCCTTTTGATGTGTATACCTTTTTTATACATTTCTACAATCTGTATGAAATGGAAAATGGAAAATGTTCCATATATTTCAACAGGAGCTAACTAATGCTAGGCAATCTGTACACTAAAATATGAGACCATGTCGCACTATATGTGTTTCCTAGAAATGCTTAAATATGTGTAGTGTGGAAACGGCTATTGTTGCTTCATTTTGTGGAAACTACTATCATTCTTTTTTGATTATTTTATTTGTTTCAACAACTGATGGTGGCTTCTGAAGTTGTGTCTGTAGGACACGGCCAAATTCCAGCAACCTGTGGCTGACACCAAGAATAACTAGCTCTGTAGAGTAGTTTGGTGACAGACAGGTCACTTAGTGAGACCGAGGATGTGAAATTTCCATCTATTTATCTTATCTGAGATACCTTTGTAACTAAGGTCACTTGTTGAACAATTAGTCGATGTATGACTTGTTAATCTGTGAGTTGGTCATGACTGAAATATTTTGTTGGGCATACATAAGTTATTTTGGATTGTTTGTGTGGCTATGTGTCTTGAATGATGTCCAAATAATTATTGGGTTGTGTGAAATTCACCACTAGGCTTTATTTCAGTTCTACATTTATTTATTTCCCAGTGATTGCTGATTGGTTTGTCATTTTTTCGAGAGAGATATGCCTGAGTAGTAATATATGCAACATCCTGACCTCACCATATTGTAATTGCAGCTGCTCCACACGTAGTTGGACACCTTGGAGGCATTTGAACGTGCTCTTGGCAGCAACTCTACTTGTTTCTATCGGTATGTGTCTATTTATGTAGCTGTGTTGCACTCTCTTTTTACATTTTTTTTACATGCTGAGGAAGTATGCGACTATATGCTATATTTTTTATTTCATATTGAAATCTGCTTGCTGTCATGCGTGAAGGTTGAAACATGGATAAATCATGGATTGATGATAATGCTAGGTAAAAACCAATAACTTCACAAATATTGAATGTTCTATATACATGTCAAATGATATTTAACCTAAAACTTTCACATAGGCACCACGAAGACATATTTGCAAGGAGTGAATAGTTTCTTAGCTTTTGCTTTTAGTAATTCTGCAGTGGGCAGCAAGATATTATGCCCTTGTAGAAAGTGTGTAAACTCATTTTGGAAAAAAGGCAAGTGATGTCCGTGAGCACTTGATATGTGATGGATTTCTAGAAGGGTATAGAACATGGAACTTACATGGAGAAGATAGCTCTTCTATGGATCATGGGAATTATGCTGCTGATGATGAGGTCATAGAGGATTCTAGTGAGGAGGATGAAATATCTGATTTATTTAGAGACTTAGCTGCTGGTCTAGATAATAGAGGAGATTTTGAAGACAATAGTTCAACTTTGGAGACTTGTCCTGATCTAGTTGCCCTTCAGAAGTTGGTAGAAGAAAATAGCAAAGAACTTTTCCCAAATTGCAAGAAATATACACAGCTAAGGTTCCTAATTAGGCTGCTCCACATCAAACTCTTAGGGGATGGACTGATAGATCTATGAACCTATTACTGGATCTACTTAATGATGCACTCCCTGGGGGTCCAAAGCTACCTAGAAACTTTCATGAAGCTAAGAAATTAGTGAAAACTATTGGTGTTGGTTACAAAAGTATTCATGCTTGTGAAAATGATTGTGTTCTCTACTGGAAAGAGAATGTGGATTTAAATTCATGTCCAAAATGTAAGGTTTCTCGATGGAAATCAGATAGGAAGAGCCTTGATGGGAGACATGTGTATAAGGTTCCTAAGAAGGTCCTTCGCTACTTTCCTATAAAGAAATCACTCCAAAGGCTATTTTTGTCCTCTAAAACAGCAAGTCTAACAAGATGGCATGATGAAGACCGTAAAAAGGATGGTCTGCTAAGGCATCCTGCAGATTCACCTCTAGTTGGAGGTGTAGCTCTTGGAAAGCAGTATTGTGAGGTTATTGTGACCCATGTGCTGCAAAAGGATGCAACTCTGCCTCGCACTTATCCTGGTGTGGAAAAGATGTCTGATGCTAAATGTTTGTCGATTGCATGGCCCTACAACAAAGTAACAAACTATCTTTGTCATCGTTTCTTGTTTTCTCATATATATGAAAAATTGTCAGACTTATAATTATTGATATTTGTGACAATTGAAGGTTAAGCAAATAGCATCAAAACCGGTTAGGAAGGCATCAAAACCGCCTCAAGGTGTTTCAGGTATGTTATTTTGAGGTCACTTATATCCTCTTATGAGTTATGACAGTTAAAGGTTAGCAAGTTTGATGATGCTTGTTTTACACTCTGGACTTGCAGCTGGGGAGGGAAGGGCTCTGGAGTTGCAGCAGGGGAGAGAAGAGCTAAGAACTCAGGTGGGCAGTCTTTATGTGATTTATTGCAGCAGCTTGCATGCTGTAGTGTTTATTGCATCAGCTCACTGTTGAAGAAATCACCAATATTACAAAGATATATTACATTCAAGCAAACATATATTAGTGCCTGAGATATATTACATTCAAACAAACATTCAAGCAATGTCTGAGATGTACTAGACAAGCACAATGAAGATGCAGCAAGGGAATTTTCCATAAAGTTCAAACATATAATACATTTATTAGGATTTATTGGTCACTTCACTGAATGCACATGTATTTGTATTGTCATATAAACATGTCTGTTCATGAGTTTTGGATGTGCTCCCACACTAGAAAGTTTAGTGCTTTGTGTCATTTACAACGTTACTTGTGAACTTGCAGTTTCAGATTTCTTGTGTCACATTCCACTATTCTTGATTTTCAGGTTGAGGGAGGCTGAGGCACCCATGATGCTGTCACCACGAAGCCAACATATGTCATTTTTCCTTTGATAAGATGGAGATGATGCATTTTGTACTAAATCTAGTTAGATTGTGCAAGCAAACATATGACTTGTGCCTGCCATTTAACCTAGCTAGGTTGTATGTATGCCTTTTCTTTTGTAACCATGACCCGTCATGGATCAACATGATAGAACTTGATGAGATCAATCATGCATGGCTCAAGATGATAGAACTTGATGTTTGTAAAATGTTGGCTTCAATGAAAAATTGGGATAGCTTTATCTCATAATGTGGTTGATAAGTGTTGTTGGCACATATGTATATGCTTGATGATCAGTAACAAACTATTGATGTTTATTATGTATATATGAAATATGGTTTTAATGTGAAAGTGCCATTTGGTACAGACAGACTATTGGTCGCTAGAAAGATGTATACCTTCTGACCATCGGTTGCTAAAATGTGCGACAGAATATCGGTCGCTATATCTTTTGCGTCCAGCTATCGGTCGCTATAGGGTGATCGGACGCTATAGACCTATAGCGACACCAGTTACAGCGACTTATACATCGGTCGCTATAACTTTATAGCGACCGATGATCTGACGCTTTAGCGGCTTATAGCGACCATTTATATGACGGTATAGATTGGCTGTGGTATAGTGCTAACCCATACCAGCCTTTCCTTCTGATTGACATAACTCATTCATGAATGCAATGTGCTTTTGATGACTACTAGTAGGTTAACCAGTCTTCTCTCTCTGTGTCAAGTGTGAACACTAACAATAAAAAATGAAGTATTTTTTCTTACTAAAACCTATCAAAACACATGTTTTACTTTACTATAATCCATCCATCACTGCACAAAATCGTCCTCCATTAACTTAGCAGACTAAGTGTGAACACGCAGTCCTTTCCTATAGCCTGAACCCAGGAATATATTAATGTTGCGAGGGACTTGCCTTGTTCAGGCGCTGGAACTAGGTTCAAGCGACTATACATCACTACCGGAGATGCCTTGTTTCCGTCTACGCGACGCTCACGGGAAGGCTCTTTTCCACACGGGAAAGCCTTTCCCGTGAGTTGCTCCACGGGCAAGGGATCACGGGGGAAAGAAGGCCCCGGAAGAGCCTTTCCCGTGAGTCGGGGGTGGGGCTCACGGGTTATCCTTTCCCGTGTACCCCCTTCCTCACGGGTAAGGGCCTAACGGGGGACATTTGGGTGACGGCGTGTTTCAGTCCAATTTGTCATGTAAAACTCCATCCTGACACCTTCCATTCCCTCGCTCGCTATACCTTAGTCTGCTGAAATTGCACAATAGCTGTTGTGATGGCTCATTTGTGTGTTCAGAGAAGCAATTTGTGTGCTGGCTCAAAGTTGTGCTAGCAACGGGGATACTATATATGTACGTAGTATGGCACCCTTGAAGCACACCGCATGGTACCCATCATATATAATGGAATTTCTTACTGTTTGGTGGATGCAATGTGATGATGATTGAGTGTTAATTTTTTTTTATGTTGCATTCCGCTGATATATATGTACATTCTTGCTGCGATTAGTTCACTTGAAATTTGGCACTGTAGCTCAAATTTAACACTGTAACATTTTTCGTTTGTTTGTGGTAATTATTGTCCTACTATGAGCTAACTAGGCTTAAAAGATTCATCTCGAAAAGTACATCCAAATTGTGCAATTAGTTATTTCATTTACCTAAAAAATTTGATGTGATGGGGAATCGCAGATCAAACTTTGATCTAAACACAACGTCTATATATGTACAGGTACTTTCGGTTAGTGCTGCTTGTAGCCTCTCTCTCCTGGTTCCTGCCATTGCAGTGCACTCGGCCAGCCCATCCCGCCCATCCCATGCAGCTTAATTTGCCTTCTCTTGACATCCAAAAATGGCTTGGTCTAAGACATAGTAAAACTCCGGACTTTGTCATATTTCGAAGGTCCAAGGCACGGTAAATTTCCGAAAGGAAGTGACCTCGACGCTGGCGACGGACCGTCGGTCATTCTTGGGCGTCCGGTCAAAAGCGTCCGGTCGTCAGTGCGTGTGGCGCGATTTCATAGCTCTCTGGAATCGACCGGACGCTAGTGACCGGAGCGTCCGGTCATGGTTCCGCATCGGTCGTGCGTCGTCCGAGAGTCCGGTCGGCCGGACATCTTCGGCGTGTTTGAGCTCTCTAGAATCGACCGGACGCTAGTGACCGGACAACCGAGCTCTACATCGGCACTAGCGATCTCTTGATCGTTCATGGTCGATCACGCTGCGGTGCTCGCTGCTTCAAGGTTGATTGCAACCTTCGTGGGCCTCCAAGGCTCTCCCGGTGGTCTTGGCGTGGAATCCTAGTTTCACGTCAACACCTTCCGATTGGCATAACTCCTTCGTGAATGCGATGCTTTTGATGACAGGCATCCTCTCTCTCTCTCTCAACACTAACAGTGTTAAATAAAATAAAACTTGCTTACTTTACTATATAATTCATCCTTCACTGCATAAATCGTTCTCCATTAACTGTACATAGTGGGTAAATATATCCACCATGCGAGAAGAAATATATACACGCACCACTAATGACTTGCAAAACTTTTAACACTAAAAACTGTGTGCAATGAAGTTCGTGTCATCTTTGAATACATGCTCTTAAATGTGGCATCCACTAAGCAAATAAGACCATAACTTCTAACTTAGTCAATAGTGACATGACATCTTAATTAATAACAATAATACTGGAAATGCAATTGTGCTAGACATGACAGCAAGCGCAAACATGCCGTGTACTGCCATTGTCCTAGGCAGCGCCGCTGCATGTATGTCTCCCACGACCAGGGCCAATCAAAAGACTAAGCATGCATCTTAACCCAACAGATTCATGTACGTAGTGCCCTGAATTCGGACAAAAGGTGCAAACCTGCATCCCGGCTCCTTCTATTCCTAATGTATATATAGCTTCTAAAAATGATGTGGTACATGTTCCCAATGTGAAGAGACTGAACATATATAGCTGACTCAAAGGTAGAAGAAAGTTGTGTTGGATATGTAATAGCTAGCAAAAGAATATATACATGTGAAGGGCACAGTGAAGGATGGAAATAACATTCATCTGATCTGGAATGAATGTGTGATTTGTAAATCCCAAAACTGTTGTACCTGCGTGGAGAAAAGAAAATGATAATACATACTTGTGAGATCATTACAAAAACTTATGTATATCTTTCTCAACGCGCGCCATTAAATTCTGCTGTTGAGCATATGTCGCTATAGATGATGTTCACTTTATCCCCAGCATATGCTCCCCTGCAGCACAACAAGGCGCTGTCAGACTGGACATGACAAAGAACTGAGGAAGCCATCAGACTGGGGAAGAGATGTAGCTGCTTTTGCACATAAATTAATCTCATATATGCTTCGTTCTCAATAGAGTTAAGCCCTGTACTGTACTGTACGCTTACATTGGGGTCTCTTCGATCCTACTCCAGTATGCTATGTCGTACGTGTGAATATATATGTGCTTGACGGATGATGGAGACCATGATCACTTGTACTGCACTAATTACACACACTGGAATGCAAAGAACAACCAGATCAGGAAAAGCTAGCTCAGAGCAAGACGTTGCCGATGTGGATCCAGCTTGCACGCCACAATCACCATAGGAAACACCCAGGACAAGATCAAACAAGTAATAAGCACTTTAACCTGTCCAACAGGCTCTTGTATCCAAACGAAAATCAAAATGTGTAGGAGTACCTCTCATAAAACCCGCACCAATTTTGAAGCGTCCAAATAATTAATTTTGCTTGGGTATTATTTTGATGTACAGCAGGCCGGGTCTAACCACCTGATGTAGAACAAACCCAGAGCACAACCGAGCATGGCCAAGCAATTGTTTTGTTTGGACCTCATTCTCCGGTCCGGTTGAAGGCGCACCTCAGCAACACATCATTTTGAAGACAGATGCGTCACGCTCCCGTTATTCTCCAGGGCCACGCTATATACGCCAAAAATATGGCGTTCCCTCATGACGGCACTAGACCATGTTCAGGTTCGGATCCAGGCGCTGCGGAACAGGAAGCCACGGTGGCTGGGATGAAAACGACTACCAGACGAGACACTCGATCTATAATCCTACATCCTGACACTTTCTATTCCTAATACATCTTCTAATAAAGATCGATGTTGGCATACATGTGTATGTGAAGAGTGAACACACTGCAGCTACCTAGCTAGGACACTTGGGAGAAGATATATAGTTGTCGTGGTTCGTAGTAGCTACAAACAGATACTTATATAGGTGTCATGGCGAAGGATGGGGATTAAAATAAAAGTCTTTGGTTGTAATGGTTAGTTACGCCTGTGTCCTATCATCCGCTGCGGTATTCGAATCCCGCTATTGTCGAAAAAAAAAGGATGGGGATTAAAATTGTTACTCAAAATTTTCTACATAGATATATCGGAAATGGAAAGAGGTGTTGTGTGGCCACTGCAATTGACTACTTGTCACACTGGCAAAATGTTAATTTGAAACCACCCGATTTCAAATAGGCCTACTGCAATTGACTACTTGTCACACTTGATCGTTTATTTTTTTGACACATGGCACTACTCATCTAATAGGCCTACGCTATTTCAAATATATCATTTTGATACGTCCCCCGTAACTTTGGATCCATGTGTAGAGACATACAAATAGCTCTATATTTTTATATTCACCATAATGCCCCTCCACTCCTCTCTCCCTCTCGCTGACGTATGAGCCCACTTTCCCTTCACACAGTCGTTATGCCTCTCTCTGCATCTTCTCCGCGCACGTTTGGATGTCTCGATCTCCATTGTTAGGCTTGGCTGGCAAACAGGACATGGCCGTTTGGTTGGTTTGCTTCCAGCCTCGGTTCTCACGCCATTGCCAAAAGGTTGGACCTGTGCAGCTGCCCGCTGTCCCGGTGCGTACCACCTACACTTCCTTGGCCAGCCCTCTGCTTGTTGGGTGCTACCTACACTTTCATACCAATTGATTCAACAAATTCAAAAATATCTTCCTGTTCTTCAGTCGATAAAAAAACGAGATCCAGCCTGCTAATTTCTTCGGTTGTGTGCATGGCCATATTAGTTTTTTTATGGCCAATCTAATTTTTTGGCGCAGCTTTCACATGCTTTACTTTGTAGTTTCCACAAGAAATTAGCAGGTAAAAACACTACCTGGATGTCCTATATACATTATTGCTCGGAGTTTTTAGTGGGCAAATGAAATTCCATTGACAACTAATCCAAATATATACGGAGTGACATGATCAACACCTGGTCCACCACTTGCTGTGCTGTGTGGGTATGATGGATTCATGATCATTGGCCATTGCTCAACAGTGATGTGTGTGTTCCTGCGGCACCGCCGCTGACGAAGAACCAGAGCGTTATGCGACACTGCTGCTAACCTGTCTCTAACCTGAACCGGGCAAGATGCAAATACGTGGGAGTATGTTAGGGTAGGAGAAGGGAAATCGAGGAGAATCGGAGGAGGAAGAAGGGGAACAGGGCAGGAGAAGCACGATGAGCACGAGGAACGGCGAGACGAATTGTATTGAGCGAGTTCAAATGAGTTCATACATGATAGATGCCTCTCCTGGCAAGCACTCTAGCTTAAGTATTACAGAGGGCTACGGCCCGGTTCGCTGCGCGCAGGTGCCGATCAAACCCATTCCTTCCCTGCGTGCCATATTCTTCTTGACGGGCCTGGTAGACCTGGGCCTCGTGCTGGGCTCGGCCTCCTCTGGCATCTCCTGTCGTGGTACCCGTACAGAGGTAGTAACATCCCCCTCCCTTGGAAGACTGCTTGTCCCCAAGCAGCAGACTTCGAACTCTCTGACGGACAGCAACGTAATCTTCCCAGGTAGCCAAGGACGCAGGCAGATTGTTCCATTTTACCAGCACTTGCTTGACTTGAGACAAGCCACGGGCCACCAGACGAGTATCCAAGATGTGCTCTGGAGCTAAGTGGAAGGCAAAATCAGTAGGCAGTAATGGAGTTACCTGATGCTTGTGACCGACTGCCTGTTTCAGCTGGGACACGTGAAAGACAGGGTGAATTGAGGAATGCGGTGGCAAGTCAAGCTTATACGCCACCGTACCAATCTTGGACAACACCTTGTAAGGGCCAAAGAAGCGGAATGCCAACTTTTGATGAGCTCGAGGAGCTAGAGAAGTCTGCACATACGGCTGTAATTTTAAGAATACCATATCCCCCACAGCAAAGGAACGTTCTGAATGATTTTGGTCTGCTTGCTTCTTCATCCGTAGCTTGGCTCGAGTCAGGTGTTGCTTGAGAAGATCATCCATCCACTGACGACCTTCAGACCAGTTCAGTAGAACAGGGTTCACCGGTATAGAAGGATCAAGCACCAGGGAGCGAGGAGCATAACCATAGAGTGCTTCAAATGGTGAACGACCAATAGCAATATGAGGAGAAGTGTTATACCAGTATTCGGCCGATGATAACCACTTGTGCCATTGTTGAGGACATGCGTGAACGAAGCACCTCAAATAAGTCTCTAGGCATTGGTTGACACGCTCTGTCTGCCCGTCGGACTCAGGATGATAAAAAGTACTGCAGCACAAATTGACATCAGCTCTGTCAAACAGCTCGGACCACAGTTGAGAAGTGAAAATAGTGTCCCTGTCTGACACAATGGTGCTGGGCAGACCATGATAACGGTACACTTGCTGAATAAATGCTGTAGCAACACTGAGAGCCGTATAAGGGTGTTTCAGAGCTAAAAAGTGAGCATACTTAGTAAAGAGGTCGACCACCACCAAAATGCAAGAGAAAGAGTCAGACAGAGGCAGCCCAGTAATGAAATCCATCGAAATGACCTGCCAAGCTGAGTCTGGAATAGGTAACGGCTATAGCAATCCTGGGGACTTTGATCGATCATACTTGGCCTGTTGACAGATACTGCAAAAGCGAACGAATGACTGCACATCAGATTTCATACCTGTCCAGGCGAAACACTTCTTCAGGCGGCTGTACGTTACTGGAATCCCCGAATGGCCAGCCCAAGCTGTCGAATGAAACTCAGTAATGAGGCGCTGGCGTAAAGCCTCATCTGTACCCACCCAAATGCGATTGCGATACCGTAGCAGTCCTTGATTAAGAGTGAAATTAGGCACGGCATCCGAATGTAAGGACAGCTTCTGCAGCAATTCAGTAGCAAACGGGTCAGCCTGGTAACTAGACACCACAGCGGCTGGCCACGAAGGCACTGCCGAGGAGATAGCCGCACACTGAGCTGGTGGAGCAGGGTGGCGAGACAGCGCATCGGCCGCACGGTTGGAAGCACCAGAACGGTAGATGATGCGATACTGCAGACCCAACAATTTGGAGAAAACCCGCTGCTGCCAGTGCGTGTGGAGGCGCTGCTCATCAAGCTGGGCTAAACTGCGCTGATCAGTGAGAATAGTGAACTCACAAAACTGAAGATAGGGCCGCCATTGCTGAACCGCCAAGAGTATTGCCATGAATTCCTTCTCATATGTTGAGAGCCCATGGGATTTAGGGCCTAAAGCCTTGCTGAGGAAGGCAAGCGGGTGGCCATCTTGCATCAGAACGGCACCAATACCCATATCCGAAGCGTCAGTCTCAATAGAGAATGGCCATCAAAATTGGGGAGAGCGAGCACCGGGGAATGACAGAGTGCCGTCTTGAGAGCTTCGAATGCGGAGGCATGAGTTGGAGTCCAGACGAACAGTGTGTTTTTCTTCAACAAATCATTCAACGGACGAGCCAACATGCCGAAATGGCGTACAAAGCGGCGGTAGTAACCCGCTAGTCCCAAAAAGAACGAAGATCCTTATGTAACGTGGAACTGGCCAGGCAGCAATCGCAGCGTGAGCTTGGATGGGTCGGTAGCAATGCCCTCGGCGAAATCACGTGGCCGAGGTAGGAGATCTTCCTCTGGAACAAATGTACACTTGGAGCGCTTGAGTTTCCGGCCATCACCCCATGAGCAATTGGAACACAATCTTGGATGCTCAAGGTGTTCATCCAAAGAACGGTGTATACAAGAATGTCATCGAAAAAGACCAACAAGAACTTTCTCGGACCAATGGCGGTGTGGTGTTCATCGCTCCCTGAAATGTACCAGTGCGCCCGGTTAATCGAACGACATCACTTTGAACTCGAACTGCCCACGTGTATGCGGAAGGCGGTCTTGTACTCCTCACCTTCCTTCATGCGGATCCGGTGGAATCCCGCTTGAAGGTTGAGTGTAGAAAAATAAGCAGCTCCGGACAGCTCGTCCAATAGTTCCTCAATTACAAGAACAGGATATTTGCCTTTAGATGTGATCGCATTCAGGTATGCATGTCGACGCTTGAAGCGCCGGTACCGTCCTTCTTCTTGACAAGCAACACGGGTGACGCAAATGGGCTTTACCTTTGGGCTGAATAATACCTGCTTGGAGCATATCCTGGACTTGTTTCTCGATCTACGTCTTGATATAGGTGCACAGCGATATGGACGGACAAACACCGGTTGAGCCCCGGGATTAAGGGAATTGAATGATCACACGAACGCCGAGGAGGGGGAGACGATGGTGGGTCAAACGGGCGCTGAACTTCGAAGCGAGCCTGTAAAGCTTGATTGTCCCGATCAATATCGGCGGTGAGGACCCTTCTGAAGCATGGACACTTGAATTACTGCGATCCTCCGGAAAATCAGTCAGTATCACCTATTAGCACAGCCATAGTACCCTTGTATGGAATAGAAATCCAATCGGCGAGCCCAATCAACATACATAGGACTAAAACGGAGAGCCAGTCAAACCCAAGATCATGTCATGAGTTGTAAGAGGAAGAACCTTCAGGTTGGTGACAAACTCATACCCCGAGAACTCCACCACGGCTTGAGGAATGAATGTGGAGCAAGAAAGAACTGCCCCATTAGCCACTTGTACAGATATAGATGGACTGAAAATAGAAACACCCTGTAACTCTGAAGCCAATGAAGCACTGATAAATGTGTGGGTGCTCCCCGAGTCAGCGAGAATAGCAATATGTTTACCCCGAATCAGACCGGTGATGGAGAACGTCTTGGGGAAGCGATGCCTTTGAAGTAGCAACCGGCTGGGTGCATCATGATCTGAGCATCAGGAGGTGGCTCATATTGATCAGCAGGGTCATCCTCCACACGGAAAATGTCAAGCAATTCCTGTACCACATGTAAGCTGGGACTGATTCAGCACATTTGTGTTCCCCCGGCTCCATTTTGCGCCCCGCGGCAAAACACACGAGACCTTGGGCCCGACGAGTAGCACGAAGGGCACGATATTTGTCCTCAGCATTAGCCACTGGAAACCCGCCTGCACGCCTGTCAACTTCAGGTGCACGAACTGGTGGAAGAGCTGTAGCGATCCGTTCAGCCGGGCGGGAAGTAGAATTCCATCTTCGAGCATTCTTACGAACCATCCCAGCGTTAAGCCTCCTACAATTGAGCCAACACACAAGCGTGCTCGAAGAAGAAGGATGATGCATAGAAACAAAGAGCTTTAAGTTCATCTCTAAGCCCATCAATGAAGCGCTGCACATAATAGAGTGGATCAGGGTGGCGACCATAGGCTGTCAGATCATCGACTAACCCCACAAACTGTTCTATGTAGTCATCAACCGGCCCAGACTGAGAAAGCTGGAAAAAACGGCGCAATAACATCTCATGCTCATCGCGGGCAAAACGTAACAGCAACTTAGAACAGAAATCCACCCAAGGCATGCGATCGATCTGATCCTCAATAGAAGACAGCCAAGGCTTGGCTTTGTCGAGAAGTGCATGGTTGCTGAATCCACCCAAACCTCGGTTTCAACACGATACAACTTGAAATAGTGTTCGGCTTGTTTGATCCTTAGTTTTGGATGATCCCCATCAAATCGAGGGAAATCAAACTTGGGTAACCGACCAGGATGGCCACCCCCGTGACCGCCTTGGAACCCAGACTCCCGATGGTTGGTGTGTGTAAGCGGTCGTGGTGGACGCGTGATGGAGGCATGGGTAGGGATGATCTTTGAGGCGAATGGCGAGGTGACATACCATGGGTGTTTGGTGGCAAGCGGGTGGTGACCACCCCGAAGCCACCCTTCGGCGCGGTGCCCATAGGGCGGGTAGGCTGCGTATCCCGCGGATGGGCGCGGGGCAGCCTCGGCGCCGTCCAGCGCCAGTGATGGCGGCTTGAACGAAGGCGGCACCATCCCGCGAGGGGGTGGCTGATGAGCCCAAGCCGTTGGAGACGACGGGGGCTGACCAGGGACGCGGACCCCTTTGCAGCTTCATGTCCACGCGCCGCCGCTCGAGGGCGCAAGCGGATGGAGACGCAGGAAGGGTCAGCAAAGGTGCCTTCCCGTGCACGCCCGCCGAAAGGTGAGGGGCCATCCACCATGGATCTCTCATGAACTTGGTGATTTTGCCCACCTCCAGCTTCGGGCCAGCGAGGCGGTCGAGGTCGCCCCCGCAAGTCGTCGATGAGTCCTACGGCCTGGGGGCTTAATCGCCGAACACCCCGGATGCGGACTCCAGGCTGTCGAGGCGAAGTCGAGGCAGCAACATGGTTGTTGTCGACCTTACGCTCCGGGGACGTCGAGGCGATGATTCACCGCTCGGTGAGAAGCGATCGCGGCGGTCCATCTCGTCGAGGAAGATGCGCTTCTTGGCTGATCCATGATGCCGAGCTTGCGCTGTCGGCGGGTGTAGTGGTCGTGTGCGGCGGGACGATGGCTCCAGCACGGCGGACGAACCGAGATGCGCCCGCCCAATTCGATCAACGGTGGATGGATTTAGTACGACACGGACTCGAAACTGAATCAATCGGCTTATTACGAGCCTTGTGCTGAATCGAACGGCGGGGGGACGAACACCAAGGATTCGGTGTCTCTGATACCACTTGTTAGGGTAGGAGAAGGGAAATCGAGGAGAATCGGAGGAGGAAGAAGGGGAACAGGGCAGGAGAAGCACGATGAGCACGAGGAACGGCGAGACAATTGTATTGAGCGAGTTCAAATGAGTTCATACATGATAGATGCCTCTCCTGGCAAGCACTCTAGCTTAAGTATTACAGAGGCTACGGCCCCGGTTCGCACACGCAGGTGCCGATCAAACCCATTCCTTCCCTGCGTACTTTGTATTCTTCTTGACGGGCCTGGTAGACCTGGGCCTCGTGCTGGGCTCGGCCTCCTCTGGCATCTCCTGTCGTGGTACCCGTACAGAGGTAGTAACAGAGTATGTCTCTAGGGACTGGGGCCTGGGTCCTATAAGTTACAGCAGACGTTGATGAAGCAGTCTGCTATCCATGTCAATGCAACCCAGTACCTTCCATTCCCACTGTATAGCTGGCATGCATGTACATGTGCGGACCTAACATTTGTGCAGAGTTACTTGATATATATAATGGCACACTCAAATCCCCGCATGTTATACTGTAGGGTATATATAATGATGTTTGATGGATGTACTATGCATGGAAATGAGCCAGTGAGTGGGTTTATTTATGTTGAATTCAAGGAAACTGATATTTCGTGCATATATAGATGTACTTTGAAACCACCCAAATAGTGCTGTTGCTACTTAAGCCTATCTGCAGATGCCATCCGATCCTAATTCCTCCTCTGTTCTCTTTTTTATTTCACGTGCTAGCAGTTCCTCCTAGAGACGACAAATAAAGAAAACAGGGTAAGTAAGGTACCATGTTGCTGGGTGATACATCGCTCAAGATGATGTTGGTTGTTATTAGCATGGTGTTACAACATAAGACAAGGTTGGTGTCACCAGTGAGGTGTTACATGTACTCAGATTTTATTGGGTCTTCTGTATTTGCCCGCCAGGATTCTCTGGTGCTTAACAGCTTAAGGTAACCATGGATTTTGTAAGCTAATTAATTGTTTAGGGTTGGACACTATCGCAACAGAGAAGATGTCATTTCGAGTCTTCACACCCCCAACACACTCCAGCTCACAAGTACTACATACCAATTTTTTTAGCAACACCCACTCTGCTTAGATGCTGATGTACAAATAGAGATTAAGATCAGGGACTTATTCCAGCCCAAATTGTCCCATACCCAACTCCAGAATAAAATAACAATTGGGCAAAAAAAAAAAAACAGGTGATCTCTATAACACAGACCCATCCTCGTTTTTCAAATCGCTTGCACCTTATCGTGCCATAGCATCCACAAGAATATTTGAATCTTTGCAGGATTTTTTATTTTCATCACACATTCTATAAGATCAATAACCCTTCCAAATTCGAACCCGGTATAGTGACTTCTCAGGGAAACATCCTGAATTTGTCAGTTTCCAAATTAAATCATATTGTCATCATCTTTAGTCAACTCCACTACGACCATAGTACCATGTAAATCACATTGAAACCACCCTAATAGTGCGCTGGTGTTACTTAAGCCTATCTGCAGATGCCATCCGATCCTAATTCCTCCTCTGTTCTCCTCTTTTTTTTTTTCTTGTGCTAGCTGTTCCTCCTAGAGATGACAAACTAAACAAAACAGGGGAAGAGTAAGGTACCGTGGTGTTGGGTGATACGTACTTCACTCATGATGATGCTGGTTGTTATTACCGTGGTGTTAGAACATGGCACAAGGTTGGTGTCACCAGTGACATCATCCATGCACTCAGATTTTTTTGGCTCCTTTTTCATTGAGCTCCTGCTCTAATATAGTGCTAACAATAATATAAATATCATAACTGTCGTGACTAGGAGCAACAAATAAAACTCTAGCAACAAGAACATGTAAGATTCAAATTAACTGTAAATAGTGCACCAATAATAGATAGATTATATTTCAAAGAACAAACTTAGTGCTAGTTTCATATATTTTTATTTCAAATTGATTAGTTATGCATTTACACTACCACAATCTCGGATTACTATCTGGAGTGCCACAAAATTTAATGGAAGGGATTAAACCACCAAGTAAATGATCCTTGGCCACAAACTATGCACCAAGCAAATTCACTCAAGGATAGAAGACAAGGGAGACTAGTTTCCATGACGGTTTTGGCACTCAATGATGACTTCCTTTGTAGGCTGGCCACCAAGTAAAATTGAGCCAGAGATTGTTGGAACAGTATCCCCATCAATTGGAACTTGATTCTCAGCCCTTGGATGTGATCCTACAATCTACGGAAGACTTTGGTCATGCTATCTTAAAAAAGAATCATCATTACTGCCTGCCGCGTAATTTGGACCACAAAAAATGGCATCATCTTTGATGATAATGGATCGACTAGCTAACATCAATCAGTGCAGAAGGCAATTCAAGACACAGCTTGGCTTGATTTGTATTTTGTATCAAGGCCAAAGCTAGCCAGTCCTCTCTTGTCTTTTGGGGAGATAGCTATAATGTAATTTTTAGTTTTTTTTTTGTTTGTGGGCTTCACTGCCTTGTATGTTGTACATAACATTCTTTCACTGAAGACATGCTAAAGTGCTAACATGAGAGCGGGGCAAGCGCCTTGCGTCGAGAGGTGTTCCCGCGGTGATCCGTGAAAACAGGGCACTAGCCCACGGCGAGGCAGATGCCGGAGATCTCTGCCGTCGCCGCCCCACCCCGGCACACTCTTGGCACGGCATGTGATCGTCCGCTGGGCTCTCTCAGCGCTAGGGGCGGGTCCGGCCGTGCCCGCCTCGCAGCCCGCGCGGGGAGGGCTACGCGCTCGTGAGACAATGCCACGGGGAGTGGCTCCCTCATGACCTCACGTCCCGGGGGCACCAGCGCCGCTCGCCCGCTCACTCCCTTGGGGTCACGAGTCGCATGGAGGAGCGACTCGCTCGTGGACGCCACCGGCCGTCCGCCCGGCTTGATCCCGGGCGCCGTCCTTCCCGACCCGATGGCCTAGGGTTTTGGCGGCCAAGCTCCCGCCGGCGGTCTCTGTGCTGACCCGGACGACACCAGTTTGTCCTCCCTCTCCGTCTCCATTGCTCCTGCAGTGGTGGCTGGGGTGGTGGTGGTAGGCGTAGCGCGCGACCTCGGTGATCTCGGCGAGGGTGTGCGCAACTTCCAGCGGGACCCCTGCGACGTTCGGCGGGCGGCGCACTCGCCCGGCCGGGGACTTCACGGTGGCGCAAACTTGCGAATTCCAGGCGGGCGCCGCGCGGACTCCCCAGCCACCGCGAATTCCGGTGGGCGCACGAGTCGTGGTGGTGCGATGTTCCTCCAGATCAGCTCGTCGAAATTCAAGAGGAGGGCGGCCAAATCCTAGGCGCCGTCTTCCCCAAATCCGTCGTCTCGTGATCAGATCCGTTGCCTCCATGGCCGGATTCGGTTCTCCTTGACTAGATCTAGCCATCTAGAGGGTGGATCCACCACCCGAAGTCCGATTCGTCGTGGTGTGCATGGCTGTGCCGCCGGTGCCCCCACCTCAAGCAGCGGGATCCGACTGCCAAATCGACGGCCTGGGTATTCCACCGCGTCGATGGCCGTCTCGGTGGCGCACAGAAGACACACCGCGGCGACGGCGGCGAGCGCTATGAGTGCCCGGCGAAAACATTGTTTGGTACATTTTGTGCCGACACCGGCAACAACGACGCCACTGGTGCCGTGTTCCTCGTTGGAGGTGTTGCTGTTTCACTTTTACTCGTCGCTAGAGACCTTGCAAGGAAGTATCTCATGATTCGGACCTCACGCAGCCAGCATATCCGATGTCGGCGGCAGCAGCTCACGCCGCTCGCGCATAATTCTGCAGTTGAGCATATGGCGCTATAGATGATGTTCACTTTACCCCTGCAGCACAACAAGGCGCAATCAGACTGGACATGATAAAGAAACTGAGGAAGCCATCAGACTGAGAAGAGATGTAGCTGCTTTCGCACACAAATCTCATGGTTCGTTCTCAGTAGAGGTTTAAGCCCTGTATGCTTACATTGGAGTATCTTCAGTGCTGCAAAATCGATCCTACTCCAGTATGTGCGATGTCGTACGTGTGAAAATATATGTGCTTGATGGATGATGTAGACGGTGATCACTTGTACTGCACTAATACACACTGAAATGCAGATATATAGTATGAACAAAAGAAGCACACCTCTGGACATGTCATTCGCCATCACTCGGTTTGGTGATAAAAGAACTGCATGAAAAAACTAAAAACTCATCACAAATATTTTGGCACCTATAAACGATAATCTAAAATATGGAAAAGGTACGTATTTCCTACACAGAATTTTAGGAGAACTCGGCTGGTACAGCACCTTTGTAGAAATTACACTTTTTATTAAGTAACAATTCATCTAGATCCCGATTGGGCCTAGGCCCTTATAGCCGAGCCATATGCGCGGAGCGACTTGACAGGCGTGGCGGCGGCCGTGTGGCACATACACTGCGACACACGGTCCTTATTTCCTATAGAGTCAACCCACGAATATAATGCCGCGAGGAACTTGCCTTGTTCAGGCGCTGGAGCGAGGGTGAAGCAACTATACATGTGAACCCAACCAGCTCCCCATCAGTGCAACATGTTGTGTAAAACTCCATCCTGACACCTTCCATTCCCTGGCTCGCTATAGTCTTCTAAAAATGCATAATACACTAGTAACAAAATGATTTTGCGAGCACTTGCAAAAATCTTTTCCGTGGCGGGCACTTTTTTGCCCGTCACGGAAAATATCCCGTCACGCCCAGCTTTTTTTTACGTGGCGGGCGTGTTTTTGCCGTCACGGGAAAGATTTTTGCGTGGCGGGCACCTTAACGCGCCCGCCATGCAAAATATCGTATTTTTATGCGTGACGGGCGCGTTAAGGTGCCCGCCACGCAAAAAATCTTTCCCGTGGCGGGCATCCTAAAAGGCCCGCCACGGAAATGGAGAGGCCCAACAGCCCAAAAACGTGGCCCGATTTTTAGTCGGCATATAAAAACTTAGAGTTAGGGTTTGGCACTTTCGAAAACCATTCCCACCCTCTCGCCTCCCTCACCCGATTCTCTCCAGTCCCTCTCTCCCCTCTCGCCTCCCTCAGTCCCTCTCTCTTCAAGCCGACGGCAGCAGCGCCACCCCCCTCGTCGACGGCAGCAGCGCCCTCCCTTCTTCCTCGTGGACGGCAGCAGCGCCCTCCCTCCTGGTCGCGAGGCAACGCCCTCCCTCCCGAGCATGCAAGGGCGCGCGGGGCACGGGACGGCCGGATCCGCCGCGGTTCGCCGCCAACTCCCTCACCGGGCGGCCACCTCGTCCCTCTCCAAAGCAAAGCGCGGGGGCTCGCGGACGGCCGGATCCGCCGCGGTGATTGCCCGCCGCCTCCCTCATCGGGCGCCACGCGCGGGGTGGCCGGATCCGTGCTGGCGCGTCTCCTCGTCCCTCCGCTACAAGGCGCACGGAGCGGCGGCCACCTCGTCCCTCTCCCTCCGACGGCATGGCGTGTGGGGGGCTCGCGGGGGACGGCGCGAGATCCGCCGCGGTTCGCCGCCGCTCCTTCCCGCCCGGACGGCCGGTGGATCCAGGCCGACCTCCTCCACCTTCGGCGGCGGTGGATCCAGCGCGCCCTCCTCCCTCTTCGATGCGTGGCCTCCCTACCTCCACTCGGGCGGCGGATCTAGGGTTGGCGCGTGAGGAGGAGCTCCGTGGCGGCGGGATCGCTGGCATCGGCGACCTCGACGGCGGTAGCCCTGGATGGGCTCGGCGGGCCCATGGATGGGCTCGGCGGGCCTGTCCGAGGTTTTTTGCTTTTTTTTTTTTTCGAATCATGAACCGTGGCGGGCATCCTAATATGCCCGCCCGCGGTTCTATTCCATTTAGCGTGGCGGGCAAGGTGCCCGCCACACAAAACACGGCGATTTACCATGACCTTTGGTTAGTGACGGGCACCTGTGCCCGCCACCTAAAATGAAAAACGCCCGCCACTAAAAATGAATTGGGTAGTAGTGATAGCAGCTGTGATGGCTCATGTGGCTGGCATGGGTTCAGAGAACGAAGCAATTTGTGTGCTGCCTCTCAAAGTTGTGCTGGCAACAGGGAGTATATATTAGTATTACACCCTTCAAGCACACCGCATGCATGGTACACATCATATAATGGAATTTATTACTGTTTGGTGGATGCAATGTCACGATGACTGAGTGTTAATTTTTTATGTTGCATTCGAAGGCACCGCTGATATATGTACAGGTACTTTCAGTTAGTGCTGCTTCTAGCCTGACTCTTTGGTTCCTTCCATTTTTATAGGAATTGCTGCTTTGTTATATCCACCATTTCAATTCCTGTTGCTCTTGCTTATACCACAAAACTTAAAGAAAGAAGGATACATAAGGTCGATGGTGCTTCTTGAGGCTTCTTATTATTACACGAGTGCCTAAGAAAGCAAAGCACCGGTGCTCAGCTAATCTCTCTCTGAATGCTTTTCACTATTATTAATTACAGAATTCCTTATATTTAAAAATATGGGTTGCCTATTGCATCTGTGCCAAACTAAAAAAAAACAAGGGACAACAAGTTCATAAACCAGCGCACACGTGGCGCACTACAGGAAAATATGTACACTATGCAATAACAAATATATACACGCACCACTAGTGACTTGCTAAACTTTTCACTACCCTAGAATAGTACATCACTGCCAGGTCCAAAACACGCTTCAATGCCGGAAATGAACTGACAGTGGGGAAGTGGCAGTGATTATTCATTTGTATCACTACCGGTCCTTCACCCGTCAGTGTTGTGCTTTTTAATAAAATAATAATAATGAGCATACAGGCGCCTCAGCCACCTGCCATGCTCCGCCAGCGTGGCCGCCGGATCCGGGGCTGGCACTGCGATGCTTCCTGCTACCGTCGCCGCTCCATCAAGCAGTCATAAAAAAAATCCAATTCATGCTTCCAAAAATCGATTGAACACATTACAAATCAACTAATCCACATATTTATTCATACATCACAAGGAGAAGGGCTCACCACATCACAAATAGATTATCCACAAATCGATTCATACAATAGAGGGACAAGTGGGGAGGGACGCCATGAGGGGAGAGAGTGGAGATGCTGGGTGGATTGAGCCCACCCCGCCATCAAATCTGGTCGCATGCACCACGAATTTAGCTACACTCCTGTGGATCTTTTTTTTTTTTTTCGAGCCGCGCCGTTCTTGTATATCATTAAGCATACACTCCTGTGGATCTTAGAGTTGAAGAACTTTAGAAGTATGTAGAGAACACCTGAAGGACACCCTAGAATGCCCCCTGCCCTTCTGGGAAACACCTCAGAATTGAAGGTCATACTGGGCATCCAAGCCAAGTGGAGGCCTAATATATATCAAGTTCAAATTCATCGCGAACTCCAAAGCAGCCCCGACTACAATTGTTGCCCAGATCACATATGGATTACTTGAATATTATTGTTCTATATATTCGTGGAAAGATAAGGATATAACCTTTCTAATGGTACGTAGTTGTCCCGCATCATAAGTTGTCCATGGAAATCATCAAAACAAGTGAGCACCAAGCTCTCTACATCATCATGTTTTGGGTGTTATTTAGGCCGTGTAATGTATCGATGTTACATAGGGACACGACCAGGGATCCTTTGCTGCCCCTCGTTTTTAGGGTTTGATCGAGTTCTGCCTTATATTGGTTCATAGAACTGAACTTATGAGATTCATCATTGTTCTTTAATTTGAGTTGTGTCTTATTCTTGCTTGTGATCTTGGTCCACAGACATGGATTACCTTTTTTTGCGAGTTCCATTTGGTAGCGCACAATTCATTACCGAGAAGACGTGGTGCTACACATGCAAGGTTTGGGTCCTTGTCATCAAAATCCTGATCGCTTGTCAAGACTAGGCATCAAGACTAGGATCATAGCCGGTTGACATATATCATGCATGTTTCACAGGCCTATTCCTAAATTTATTTCTCAGTGAAGAACTATATATCTTACTGATGAAGTTTACTTTGGATGCAAAGTGTTAACATGGAAATTCTCATGTCGGTAACGTCGAGCTACGTGTGGGCCATGCCACCGACAATAGGACCTGCTTGGCCCTGTAAGCCGATGAAAATAAATTGTCACATATTAAAGGACTTTTCTAACTGTATCTCCTTGACATAATTGTCTAAATTTGATCCAGACGGAAAGGAGCATTTAGTGTGCGTTACCGCAGAGGCCGGAATTTTAATTCCATTATCTAAAAAAAATCTGTTTGATTTAATGCTAGCTAACATAATCAATACTCCTACATTTTCAAATTACTGCCACCGAGCAAAAACATGTGTACCTTACATGTGGATGTCGTTATATATTTGCTAGTGCGAGAGCTTTCACAAGCATGTCCCTTCCATCTAGCCATTGAGGATCACCAATGTTAGGTCTAAGATTCCTCTGATCACATCCTTCTCCTTTATATAAGGCAGGGAAGAATGAATGAACTCATTTTATGCATAGGAATGAGAGGCCCGGGGATGATATGTTGGTTTTGCTCAAGGCCTTCTTCCAGTTCAGATTGGGTCATCCCCAGCGGTGAATCAACTCATTGGAGAGAAGGACAACCGCATACTGAAAAGAAGGAGGCTTCCTCCTTGTTGAAAAAAAATCATGGAGATTCATCACGACGTTTGCAGCATCATGGCAATTTCTACTGATCTGTGTTCAAAAATTATAGTAGTTCCTTATAACTTTGACTCGGATGTATCAACTTCCCTACTTTGTCACATGTATCAGGAGACCATTTGTTTCTACAAAAATTGAAGTAACAAACATTTGTTTTTTGAGACCAAAAATTTCAAGAGTGGTGTGGGAGCTTACAGAAGGTGTGATTGGTACAAACAATAGACCACCGATGAATCTTCGGTCACTGCTTGTTCTTTGTTATCGAACTAGCAGCCCAATGATGCATGTTCTGTTAGTTTCTGCCTGGACAAAATATATTGATAATACATACATGTGCGATCATTACAAAAACATATGTATATCTTTCTCAACTACTGGGCAGGTGTGTTCAAGCCGAGCATCAATGAGAAGGTTTATTGCAATGGTATGTGCAACGCCATTAGTTCTCCTCTTGAGCATATGGCGCTATAGATGATGTTCACTTTACCCCCAGCATATGCTCCCCTGCAACACAACAAGGCGACTGTACATGATAAAGAACCTGAGGAAGCCATCAGACGGAAGAGATGTAGCTGCATTCGCACATAAATCTCATGCTTCGTTCTCAGTAGAGATAAGCCCTGTACGCTTACATTGGGGTCTCTTCAGTGCTGCAACATCGATCCTACTCCAGTAATAAGCACTTTAACCCGGCCAACAGGCTCTTGTATGCAGATGAAAATCAAAATGTGTAGGATGCACCTCTCATAAAAATCCATGCCAATTTTGAAGCGTCCAAATAATTAATTTTCCTTGGGTATTATCTTGACGTACAGCAGGGTCTAACCACCAGATGTAGAACAAACCCAGAGCACAACCGAGCATGGCCCAGCAATTGTTTTGTTTGGACCTCATCCTCCGGTCCGGTTGAAGGATAACATCAGCAGCACATCATTTTGAAGACGGATGCGGTCACGCTCCCGTTCCTTCTCCATGGCCATGCTATATACGCCAAAAATATGGCGGTTCCCTCATGACGGCACGAGAGCATGTTCAGGTTGGGACCCCGGTGCTACAATCTTCAAAAATTTTAGAATCTTTTACTATAGTACACTGGTATTGTAGTGGTAATTATACAAGATTATAGATGTCACAGGACAACAATGCTTGAATTGTGGATCCGTCCCTGCTGCCGGTGCTGCGGTACAGGAAACCATGGTGGCTAGGATGAAAGAGAGTACCAGAGTAAGCACTCAATCTATAATCCTACATCCTGACACCTTCTATTCCTAATACAGTCTTCTAAAGATCAATGTTGGCATACGTATATGTGAAGAGTGAACACACAGCTACCTAGGACACGGAGGGAGAAGATATATATAGATATCGTGGTTCGTAGTAGCTACCAACAGATACTAATTATATATGTGATATGGCAAAGGACGGAAATAAATTAATGTATGTATGCCAAATGTCACTATACCTGTCAAAGTGGTTTGAAAATTAAAATTGTTACTCAAAATTCTCTCTCTCTATATATATATACATATCGGAAATGGAAAGAGGTGTCGTGTGACCACTGCAATTGACTACCTGGCACACTAGCGACACTAGCGACATGTTAATTTATTGGAGAGATCCATGCCATTAGAAATTTGATCTTCTGTATGACACAAGTCACTACTGATCTAATATACCTACTAGTGATTTGCGCGCGCCCATGCGCGCGAGCAATGGCCACAACAGTATTTCTAAAGAAAACATGAGTAGGACCATTTTCTAGCCCAAGCAATGAAAACATAGGGGCAGACCATAAGCCAGCCTCATTGTATTTTATATGCCAATGCCAATTGGTTCACAGAAGTTCATATGCTATCAAGCTCATCTATTACATAGATAAATATGGATATTACAACAATTGTTTGGCAAGTCCATATCCTAGCAAGTACTGATTTTTTTATCACCATACAGACATCCCTTGATTAGCAGAGTAATTCTCCAAACCAATGAGGCTGCAACCAGAATGAGCATTTGTGGATATGAAATACCACCTGTACTATGGTACACAAATGTAGTACTGCATGTCCCAAAGCATCGGTGATCTTATTTCCATATTTCCATACCAAAACATAGATGAGTCTTCAAAAGTATTATTCTTTCCTTGATGAATCACCTGTGACAATTTTAGTCCGATATAGCCGGCATGAATGTGATTTTGTTTGTTAGATGGAGATAGAGGTAGAGAACTAACTTTGATCACTTCTATCCGGTATGATGTAACTTTGAGCTAGAAACTTTATGTACAGGAAATGTTTTAGTTTGCTGCCATACAAGCATTTTTTTTTTTTTCTCAGGACATACAAGCATAGATGCATGCACTTTTTTCACACTATTATTATTTATTAGGAGACATGTATCTTACAGGGAACTATCAAAGCAAAATTAATATATGTATCTCCATCTCATCTGATTAGGAATTAGCAAAGCTAAGCCTATTTTCAATAGGTCCATAATTATTATTCCCCAAAAAAGAAGAGGTCGTTCAACAATTGGTATTTGGTCATGCTCTACACTAAATTAGCTACCTTATAACAAATACTGATCTCTAACTTCTTGCAATATAATCAAAAGATGAGCGAGAAAAACCGGACAACGACTTATACGATGGCTGATGATAGCGACAAAGACATCTAATCCATCATGCTTTGGTTGGCATTGCTCTGTTCACAACAAAGAAGAAAAGAATGAGGTTGCCTTCTCAAATAACTTTGCATAAGCGAAAAAAGCAGCAGCACTGATAAGTTTCAACACAAAGTGACCAAACCTCCGAAGCGTAGCTACAAAATAGAACCCTTCCATGTAATGGCAAATTGGCAATAATTATCTCGTACACATAGAAGAAAAATTATTTTGGGTGTTTGATAAATATACTTTCTTGGTAACCAAAGCACTACACTAACACTAATATTCACACACATTAGCTTTTGACAAAGCACAAATCTTGGTGAAATAGATGGCATTTAGTTGAGGGAAAAACCTGGGCTTGACTAAACACTACTGCAATAAAGAGGGGCATACTACTCTCACCTGGCAAAGCCAAAGTCACGAATGTTCAATACGATGGCATCACCGTTTGTCGACGGGAGAAGGTTACGCAAGTTTCACAAACTTGATCAGTATTGAAGTAAATGGTGTATCCAAGAAACATACGCCCGATAATCAACCATAGCTACAAACATAAGCCAGTAATCAACCATAGCTAGCCAAAACAAATGAACATGTGGTAAAGCAGGAAATGTATGCGGTCTTTCACATTAGATGGAACTGAAATTGATTAAAGGTAACACACACAAAAGAGCTTCTGTCTGCTGAAACTATTGCGGAATCAGACAATCAACAAAATAGTCATGCCTCACAAATTTGTGGAATCATACCAGCCAAAGGTGGGCAGCACACGCACACGGGCCAAGATACTTAATGTCAATTGTCAACCCTACAAAATCTGCATCTTCATCTGGAATGAGGTAGGAAGAAATATGGGATTATGATGGGTACAGTCGTGTAGGTGATCTGAACATTTCATCTGCCATTATAATCAGCATTTCCCATGTGGGCAACCAACATCAGTCTGTGATTAGGTGGAAGCTGAGCATAACTATTACATATATAAGCTTTGCAGCATGCTAATCCAGGTTGGGAAAACATATTCTATTAATGCCATGGATCCTACCTGGTTTACACACACTCCCGAGGCAGAGGCTCCTCCACACGAGAGCGCTTCTTTTCAGGAGCACGATCCTTGTCGTCCACAACACTGGAAAAATCAAAATAGAAAGGAACATATTTATAAACGGTGCAGCTAAGAACTGTGCAAGGGTTCTCGCAGAAACTATCTTGGTGCATACCTTTTCTAGAGCATGTTTGTAGCAGTCCCGCAGCCTCACTTAGGCCTGGGTACTTGTACACCACAATATAGCGTATAGTACATAAGGCATGTAACAAAAACAAACAATGATTAATTTGTGCGCCCTCCTTTTTTGATCAGACAAGGAGAGTGTATGTTAAATTGGACTCTAAACAAACCACTGCCATTAGGCTTGTTTTCTACCAAGGCACGAGCTGTAAACCAAGAGAGAGAGCGAGAAGGAGAGATGGGACCTATCTGGTATTGTTCACTGCCAATCTGTACCAAATGATAACTGGATTGGAAAGACAGGTAGGCTTCCCTGTAATCTGCGGCTGTTCCAAACAACGTATAGTGGTGATGAGCATTGCGGATAAGCTCCTCTAGTACATTTTTTTTTGTGGTTCCCTTTTTTTTCCCACGACCTGCAGAATATGTAAAGGTATCCATCACTTTTTTTTTTTGTTCAGAAAGCAAGACCATACAAATGAGAAAAAAAAGGTAGGATACATGGACGCAAAAAGAATAGAAGCACAACTAATATTTTTTGGTTGTTGAATGAAGTCTACATCAGAATCCATGGTCCAAATGAAGCAAGTAAAACACTTGATGACACAAAAAAAAAAAAAAAAACAGTTCAGATCATTCATAGATTCATGCAGACAGCCATGGCACCACGTGATGGGCACGGGGTTTCGAGACGACGAGGACCGGAAGAGAGCTGCTGCCTGTGAATTTGTTTTTTGTTCGGAATTAATGTATGAACTATAAATGGTCACTCTAGGCAATTATTACTTCATATATAAATGAATACTTTAAGCAACTATAATGCTTGCAGCATTAACAGGTATGTATGCCATCTATTGTTATCATTTGCTGAGAACACATGAAGCATCGTTAGGCCTGAGGCTACAATGCAGATATTAAGACACTACAATGGTCTAGAACTGAAGAACAAACTAATTTAACAGGTGTTCCTACCTTCTATGTCAGAGTTTACATTAGCTGAAAGCCAAATCATATTTCAGTTGTAAGGGTAAAAGAATATGAATATCCATATGGCAAGGCTACAATGCAGATATTAAGACCCTACAATGAAGAGAGCTGCCCATGCATGATTAATCATGAGGCTTGCTGTAAGATATGGTCATATTTGGCAAGGTCGCCAATCCAAAGGCATTGTTTGCCTGCACTCTTCATCCATCTTATTTAATGATAAATAGCAGTTTCCTGAGTGACCAGACTTCAGATTTCAATGCTTAGAGGCCAAAAAACAGCAATGAATGAAAACACTTAGCCGTCAGATCTAGGGAGTTCTTGTCGGATCCCAAATTCCTGCACACCACCACACAGCAGCACACCTTTGTTTATTGCAGCTAATGCCGTCACTGATGACCTCTCTCACACTCACACCACACATGCCTCACCTAACTTGTCCCAGACCTGATAGATGACCGTAACCCAAACCTAACCATTGGGAAACATGCTGAACGTCATGTACATGGTTAGAAGATGTGGAGACAGAGAGAGAGGAGAAGGGAGGGGGTCACCTGCGCCGCCGCCGCCGCGCCGCCGGCCGCCCTCAAAACGCCCGCGCCGGGCAGCCGCGCGCTGCCTGCCCGCGCCGCTCCGGCCGCAGGCTGGCCGCCCGTGCCAGCGCCGCGCCTGGGAGCCGCGGAGGTGGAGGCGCCCGGCGCTGGCGGCGCCCTCCCGAGACGCCGCCGCATCGGGAGAAGACGGAGAGAGCGAGAGGCTTCGTTTTTTTTTTTTTTTACCGTGAGGAGGGGGCCAAATATATACGTGCTGCTACAGTAGGCTGAGCTAGATCCGGTCGTTGAAGCTAAGATCAAACGGTCGAAAAATAATTTTGCTACCGTGGATGCCCCTGGGCTGGGCGTTTTCTCCACACCAAATGTTACTTTTAAATGCTATTTCAAATATATTATTTTGGCATGTCCGCCGTAACTTTGGGTCCACGTGTAGAGGCATATCGAGAGCTCTATATTGTTTTATATGGACCATAATGCCCCTCCTCTCCTCTCTCTCCCACTCACTGATAGATGGGCCCACTTTCCATCCATGCAATCACTATACCTCTCTCTGCATCTTCTCCGGACACGTTTGGATGTCTCGCTCTGCCTTGCTTGGCTTGGCTGGACACAGCGTTTGGTTGGTTTGCTTCTAGCCTCGGTTCTCGCGCTATCCAACATTCCGTCGCCAACTCAAGGAAGCCAAAACTGCTCTCCGCAGCTGGCAAAGCCAAGCGAGGCGACGCGAAGTGAGGCGAGCTGGCCACGCAAAACAACCAGACCTTGTCACACTGCTTGCATTGCCAGGCTCGTGCGCTGTGCACGCCAAACCCACGCGTGCTCATGCCAGCACTAAACGCCTGTGGAGCTGCCCGCTGGCCCGGTGCGTACCACCTACACTTCCTTGCCATCCATCTGCTTGTTGGGCGCTTTCAAACCATTTGATACAACCAATTAAAAAATTATCTTCCTGGTTCTTCGGTTGATAAAAAAAACGATATCCAACCTCCTTATTTCTTCTGTTGATCAAGAAAATCACGTGATCATGAAGATGACCCTTGGCGGTTTTGTGTGCATGGCCATATTAGTTTTATTTGATGTCCAATCTGATTTTTTTGGCGCAGCTTTCACATGCTTTACTTTGTACGTAGTTTTCACAAGAAAATAGCAGGTAAAAAACACTACCTGGATGTGCTATATACACTATTGCTCGGAGATTTAGTAGGCATTAAATTCCCTTGAAACTTAATCCAAATATATAGAGAGTAAACTGAGTATGTCTCTAGAGACTGGGGCCTGGGTCCAATAAGTGCCAGCTCAGCAGTCTCCTATCCATGTCAATGCAACCCTGCTATCATAGTAGGTGTAACCCTGCATCCCAGTACCTTCCATTCCCGCTGTGTATACCTAGTCTTCTAAAAATGCTGGCATGCATGTACATGTGCGGACCTAACACTGGTGGTGCCAAGCGAGAGGCGAGTTGTGCGTAGTAGCTAGCACCGAGCAGCAGATATTGGATATATATAATGGCACTCTCGAATCACCACATGTTATATAAGGATATATAATGATGATTGATGGATGTGCTATGCATGGAAATGAGCCAGTGAGTGGGTGTATTTATGTTGCATTCAAGGAAAATGATATTTCCTGCATATATATATAGATGTATATTGAAACCATCCGAGTAATGAGCTGGTGCTACTAATTAAAGCCTATCTGCAGATGCCATCCGATCCTAATTCCTCCTCTGTTCTCCACTATTTTATTTCTTTTTCTGCTCCTCCTAGAGACAACGACAAACTAAAGAAAACAGGGGAAGAGTAAGGTACTGTGGTATTGGGTGATACGAACTTCACTCATGATGATGCTGGTTGTTATTACCATAGTGTTAGAGCATGGCACAAGGTTGGTGTCACCAGTAACATCGTCCATGTACTTAGATTATATTGGGTACTTTTTCATTGAGCTCCTGGTCTAATATAGTGCAAACAAAAATATAAAATCATAACTGCCGTGACTAGGAGCAGCAAATAAAACTCTAGCAACAAGAACAAGTAAGATTAGAATTAACAGTAAATAGTGCACCATTTCAAATTGATTAAGTTATGCATTGACACTGCCACAATTTTGAATTACTATCTTGAGTGCCACAAAAAGCTAAGGAATGGGGTCAAACCACCAAAGGAAATGATCCTTGGCTACAAACCATGTATCAGGAAAATTCACTCAAGTATAGAAGACTAGGCAAAATTAGTTTTCTTGACTGTTTTGGCACTCATGCATGGATGATTTCCTTGTAGTTTGGCCACCAAGTAAACTTGTGCCAGAGATTGTTGGAACAGTTTCCCCATCAATTGGAACTTGAATCTCATCCCTTTGCATATGATCCTGGGGTGGGGCTGGGTGGTCCATATTGGCAAGCAGGCCAGCATACTGTGGATATGACATTGTCTTTCTTTAATAATAGAATACTCATGATTTCAGCTTGGATGCCAACATTTTCTTCTGCATATGAATGCAGATCGTTTTTCTTAGCCTAGGTATGTCAAAAATACGGACACGTAAGCTTTTCTCCACTGCTCTGTAAAAAAATCGATGCAATGCACATCAGATTGTTTCCTGATACTTCCTACTCCTATATGACGTGTAGATGTGGCTCTTGTTCACAAATCGGCTGAAAAACAGCATGTAAACAAGAACAGGGAAGCCCCGCCAACTAGCCTTACAAAAACAGGAGAGGTTGTGTGTGCAAGCTGGTAGTATCAGATATATAATGGCCCTGGGGCCTTTCAAGCTCCCCATGAATGGGACACAAGTATTATTGATTCGTGACTTCATTATTACGTCATGTCAGTTTATTTCAAATAAAGCATTGATAACCTGGATGCATGGTATCATCCACACTTTGATTATGTACTCACGAATTCATTGGACAATCTCACTTTCCATCATACACGTGGTACCTACACTTTCTTTTTTGAGAATTACACAGTACAACACAGACACTCACACCACTCACGCAAACCCTACCCCTATCAGCACCTCCGAAGGACATGTGGACTTTAATTTGCACGCCATTGCGTTGCAAGAAACTTGCCTGAACACATATGTAGTACCCAGCATAGCTCCTAGGACAGATTCGCTCGAGAAGTAACAGAATTCCTATGCACAATGTGTGGTAGTATCTACGCTCTACAGCATGAGGTGCATATCCATCTCAGATGCCTGCTACCGACTATTGATAGATCAACCCATTTTGATCTATCGTGGAGCTTCACTGTCCACTACCATGTTGAATACATGGAGTGTTTTGAGAAATGGAAGTGCTAGCCTCTTTCCTGATGTCTTACATTCCTATAGGAATTCCGGATCCTCGCTCCTCCTTCCCTTTCTCATCTACTTTACTTTCTGTTTGTTGGTCTTGAGCGTGGTGGTGATAAACTGAAGGAAAACAGGGGACACATATATATGTAATGCTGAGCCACCAGTGTGTGGTCAGAAAACATGATAGTAATGGTCATAGACTCATAGTACAGAGGCTTTATTTGCTCTTGATTTGCTTGTTTGGGAGATTGCTCAAAATAAGATATATAATGCACTCTGTACACCAACATGTATACATAGTACACTAGTTGCTGTAATGCTATTATTTAGTAGGGAAACATTATGACACATGAACTCAAAAATTATTCAGTGGCGATTATTTATTGAAGCAAGAACGTGTGACTCATGCATCTTGCGCTATTCACATTTTTTTTTAAAAAAAAAACCTCATGTGCAGTGATATCCAGGGGCGGATTTGGGCCTAGGGACACTAGGGCCACGGCCCTAGGTGTGGCCCAAAAAGTTCCTTATAGTATAGGTAGTTTTTGGCCCGGTGTGTACAACGGGCCCAGCAGTCCAGCACATAGAGAAGAGAGAGAGAGGCAGAGCGCGCAGCGGGGAATCGTGAGCACTGCGCCCATCTCCATTCGGTCCGCCGTCCCCGCTCTCGTCGTTGGCTGCCATCCTCCTGCGGTCCTGCCGGCGCAGCGGATGCTGGTCCTATACTCGTGACTCGCGAGACCTCCCCCGTCCTCGGCGCCACTTCTCCTGCCGCCGGCACGACAGCGTCAAGCCCGGCAGCGATTGCTTGGCACGCCTTGGTAATTTGTTCCTGTTCTCAAATGTCGAATCAAAATGCTATTTTATCATGTAACTAGATAACTTTGCAAGCATCAGAGGTGAAGAAATTTTCTAAAAAAAGTAGTGTGGTGTCTTAGGAAGGAATTGAGATACCATCTAAATTTTTGCATTTATAAGCTAAGTTTGTTATCTATCGCTATTAGGACCGGTGTGGTTAATACTTTAACCTGGTGTGGAACGTATACACACTTTGGTAGCGGCCCTAGGCGTCAAAATCGACAAGCTCCGCCACTTTGGTGATATCCCCTATCACAAGCGCTGGCATGGCAAGGGGTCGGTGGAGTGGGTCGGCCGTGCAACATGCATGGCCACAGTGAGAAGATCCTGCCGGGAAGGAGCTCGATTGGGCATCCCTATCCGGTGTGGGAGAAGCTCGACCAAGGCAGATTCAGACATCAAGGCCACACACACCTAGAACCTGACTACAGCATAACCATAGTGTGTAACCTCATGATCATCAACTGTACCAAACAGAGAACTAAATTTTTTCCCACAGCTACAGTAGTTGTGCCAAACCTTGAAATTCACGCTAATTGCTAAATAGTAGTTGAAGTTCCAGACCAATTTGTGATTAAAAACACGATCATAGATGGCTTAACTGCTCCACACGATCGAGTTTGCGCGTGTATATCTGGTTTCCTGGGCTAGTGTTGATTGCAGTACAATTCCGCATTCCATCTCAGCATTTAGACTCCTGCCGGCAGTGACTACCTCTTCAGTCATGGGACAGGGGATGGTGGTGAAACAAGTCACAAGAGAACTTTTGGTGGAAAACTACACCCCGATGCCTTGCATTCCTAAGAAGCATATGTACAGAATTTGAGGAGATTCACAACTAGCATGATGCTTGTTCTAATTTCACCTCTTTCCATGCTAATGGTGGCACATGATGCATCCACATTTTGCTCCTGGCTTGAAAGGTGTAGTAAGCTTCGTTAGCAAGCTAAACTAGCTGGTAGAAAAAAGTATATATAGAATGGCACCACCCCGAATCGTGGCATGGTACACAAATCAGTATATATTGCTTACTAGCTTGGTGGGTGTGGTGTAATGCAACAATAATGTGTGAGACAGCGTGTTTCTATATATATCATGATACCCAACAGATACATTCATACCATTTGATTTTATATCTAGCAATTAAAATATCATTTCTTTGTTGGGACCCATATATAGTAATTCAATTTGGAAACCTAAATATAAGGGTGAGAAGATCATGAGGTTACACACTATGGTATGCTGTAGTGTTCCATTGTCATTCCTCAGTGGCAACCTGACTATGCAGAATCATATATAGTAATCTTAATATGGTCCAGTTGCTTTGTTCAATTAGGTCTTCTTCCACTGCACCCCGCAGTTGTACTATTTGTTAACTACTCGAGCATCTTATTGGTTACTGATTGATGGACTGACAATGAGAAATACTGGAAACTTGAATTTCACTGACCGTGAGGTCCGTGACAAAAAAAAAAAAAAATTAACTGGGATGTTTTTGGTCTGCAAGAGAAATTGTCAAGACCAAAGTTATTAGAGATGAAAAGGAGAAGTGATTCCCAGGGGCAGGCGCTAAGTGGGTGCCAAAATTTTTCTAAAAAAACACACAGCTATCTGTAGCAGAACAGCTCTCCTGAAACTTACAATAGCACAGCAGCTCACGACAACAGCTGCACAGGGATCTCTATGAGCCAAGATCCACTCAACTCTTGTCGCTTACAGCCATTGGACCGGCAAGTCTCGTTCTTCTGCGAAGGTAACTGGCATGAGAATGGAGTGTAGCACGAGATACACGCCTGGTCCCATCTCAGCTCCGGAAGCCAACGCTAGTTTCTTCCTGAATGCCACGTACTCCTAGCTATAAGGTATCTCATTAGAATTCTGATTATTTACAATAAGTGGCGGTGTTGACACAGCCTTGGATAGAAGGATAGAGCGAGCTGAGCTAGCTCTTGCTGGCCACTTATGTGAACAATACCACTGTATATGTAAGCATGGAGCGCAAAAGGTCAATTTACTATGTTAGGAATATGTTGTCAGGATGGTCCACATGTCACTGGTGCTAAAACAAAATTGGATCTCCTTGAAATTCTCACAAGTCGTTACATTTGTTTGTGTTTAATTAAGAAGGTATCGCTCTGTGCCCTGGTTATCCAATGGTAATTGGTAAAGTGGTAGACCGGTACAAAAAATGGTACATGAAAATGTACGCATGTTAATACGCACTACCAATCACCACATGCCTCGATGAGGCATTCTGATCCATTGACCCTTATATATATAGTGGAACTTCAGTTAACAGGCAGAAACATTCTAAGGCCGCCCTTAGACCAGGGATGAGAAATGATCCAAAGACCAATACACAATACATTTTTACACATAGGAACAGGAAACATGAGGAAATGAACCGAAGCCGCCCAGTTGAGGAGAGAATGTGTGACAAGACCTTTAAGTACTCGACTAAACGAATGATGTTTAAGTGATAATGTACACTTGGGGTCTCGATTTTTTTATTTACTTGCAATAGGCCAGTAGTGGCATCTATGTTTCCAAAATCGTTTTGATGGTTATTATTAAGCCTATTTCTTCATGTGGCTAAATGTATGTTCTTCTTCTTTGGCAACCAATAGTGATATCCGTCCTTTAATGGAAATGGAGATATCTGTGGCGAAAAAAAAATTGTGTTGCTCTTGTTACGGATGATGTCAAGCCAATGAAAAAAATAGACAAGTATATACAAGTGGCACTCGAACTTGGGTTAATAGTTAGGAAGCAACCTAAGGCCACCCTTAGACTGAGGAAAAACAGGGAGAAATGATCCAAAGACCAATACAGATTACATTTTTACACATAGGAATTAGGAATCATGAGGAAATGAACCAAAGCCCCTTGGTACGTTGAGGAGAGAATCTTGTCTCGAAGCCCTGAAGCACTCGACGAAATGAACGTTGTTTAAATTGATATTGTAGGCTTGCGGTCTCTCTCTTTTAGTTGCAATAGGCCAGTAGTTGCAATAGGCTTGAGGAGATGAATTTTATATCAAAATTGTATAGAGCCCTGTGAGATCTAAAACTTTGTGGGGCTGAAGATTTTGTTTTGCTTGAGATCATTCAAGGGCTCCAGTATGCATTTTAGGTTACTAGTCCATCAACCCGTGCTGTCGCACGGGTTTGATTCTTCTATACAGGATAACCGCGCAATAGAAAACCATGTTTAATATATGGTTTCATAAAAAATACTTCATTCTGTTAACTTTTATTTCAATCCAGAGTTACACAAATTTGGTATACTAGTGGACAAGCACGTGCGACACGCACGTGGATATCAATAGAAAACTCGTTCATAATAGAGTAATTACAATTGGCATTAAATTCTGTTTTTTAATTCTCACATCTAAATTAGCTGGTACATACTACACTAAAGTCACAGAAAAACTGATATAATGAAGCTCTAATATGTGTTGCTATAGTGGACTCCACATAATATACAATTATATGATTAAAATGTTTGCACTTTGGTAATAATATTTGTGCCCTAGCAGGAATACAGTCTGCATTCATCTAGTCAGTTGGACTTCACAGGCTCTGAAAGAGCAGTAGAAACTGTTTGATTGGCATTCTCCAGGCTTTCCTTGCGTGCCTCCACCCGCGTCAACAATAAATACAACTGCTTTTTGAATAACTATTTAAATAGCTTGGATTTAAATAGAGGACCATGAAGGTATATTTCTTAGATACATATGGGCCAACATGATGATAGACTTCTTCTGAGCCGATGATGAACCAAAACAGGTTCTAAAAGGCTATATATATACTAAACAGAGAATAAATGTGAATGACAATTTAGAAGAATTTGAAGGTAAAAATTCATGCAACTTAAAAGGACATGTATCAGCTCGATTTCCCTGACCTTGAAGTAGATAACATTCCAGGTGCAGGGATATCAAACAAGACAGTGTTGCAAGTAGCAGCAACTAACCTTTGTTTCCACTTCGCGTAGAAGTAAAATGCAAAACATATAACAAAACTCTATGATCATAGTCACATAATGTTGCGGGTGCACAAGCACACTACCAATATCAACATAAATTTTGAATTAGTCAAAAACCAGAATATTCAGAAAAAAATGTATATTTTTTATCTGCTGAATATCATGGTGAGCTAGTTTTGCAACATAGTTTGGCATCTTGCTTTCAAAACAATGATAGTTTGGCATCGGCCTTTATGGAACATAATTTCAGAAAAACTCACACTGCAAGATAGTTTGGCATCAGATATATTTATATACTCCTACATATTAAAAGAGCAGGACCCAATGGATCCCAAAAAGGTTACAGGGTTAACCAGAGAACAAAAACAGAGAGCGAAATAAACAAGTACAGGCAGAACAAATATTACAAGGTGTCAATCCACAAATAGATAGCAGCATGTAGACTGGGCTTAATTAAGAAAAAATGAAATATTGGCTCGACCAATTCTCAACAATGGCTTCATAATGGCAAAACAATTTATCTCCTTCCCTAAAAATCCGGAAGATCAAACCTATTCAGAGTTCTTACTGCTCCAAGTGCACATACGGACAGTTAATAAAATCGGATTACCTTCAACAGGTGGCTAGATTCTTCCAGAAAAACCCTTTTAATGAAACCACTGTTCCAATTGAATTTTTCCGTCATGAACACTTTTGCTAATGGGTTGAAAAATATGGAAGACGGAAAGTTAAGTCAATTGAGAAATACTACTGTCAAGTGGCACAAATGTAAATAAAATCATCATTTCATAAAATCTATTAATTGAGATTTCATACAGAAGTATAATAAGCAATGTCATAATTGTTACCACACATATCTTAATTAGGAGCTTCATGTGCGATCAAGTTTTGTAAACCACGTAAAACAAAAGAATTGTTATTATTCCAGAATATTCAAGTCATGGTGCCCTGAATTAACTGGAAGATGCAACATGGAGAAAAACAAATTAGGGAGAAAGCATACCATGATCCTGCAATGAAATCCAACAAAGCAGTGAATATTTAAGCCTTGGCATTGAAGGAGGGGGCGTCTAGCTGTTGTAGCACAAAGAACACACTTTCGTTTTCTGCTGCTATCAGAATTCTTGTTCTCTTTGCTATGTTTCTCTGTTGAACCGTGACGAGAATATCCACTACCAAATTGCTGCCTGCCTTCTTGTTGGAAACATCTACAGTCTTCGAATAATGCCTCGTGCAGCCTGAATGGCATGTCTCAGAATGGCTGTGGATGTCTCATTTCCTGATAATAAGAAAATTTATTTGCGTCTCTATGACAGACATTCGCATTGGCATTCCAATCAGAAACTGATCTTTCTTCTGTATCCACTGGTCAAGTATGCGCCTAGCTCTTGTGCCTGAATCATTTCAGAAATCTGCATTATCTGCATTCTGACTGAGCGCAAAGCGTTGGTACTATATGCACAGTTCACCTCCATCCAGTGTTTTTTTCTTCTTCCAAACTGGTCTGTGTTTCCCTAGCAAGAAGGGGAGGAGGACAGGGAGGTGAAGATTCACCATCGCATAAGGGGCAGAGGTTCACGCTGCGCCCAGGCTGATCAGCTCCCTCCCTATCTCTAAAAAGAAGACCAAAAGACAAATATCATAATTCTGAATGCAAGAGGATAGTTCTGGGTGACATCACAATATTGAACCCGTGAAACATGTCACAAACATACTGGTGACCTGCTTGCTCTGTTCATTTTTAAGAAAATAATAAATCAAATAAACAAGTATCTATCACTGTCATCTCAACTATAAATATTATAATTTGAATATAGTTGGCACCTAAAACTACAATGCAATGGCAAGGAATGAAGGAAAATGTAATGGCTAGGAAGGTAGAGCATAAAAATCTAGACCGAGCAGTAGAAGATGCGTATGCGAACTGGGTCATCTTTGCTTATCTGAACATCATTCAATCTTGGAGGTTGAGATGTGCTCATTGCCACAATGATTTCGAGCTCCTGCCTACCATTGATGTTAGGCTCGGACCAGTTTCTGTCATCCTCCTTCACAATCTGTGATGAGGTCAACCAGACAGTGGCAAAAATAAAAAATATTAATATATGGCTGCAACATAATTAAACTGGAGCCAGTATCCTAATCTAAAGGATGAATGGGGAGGCAGAATCACATGGCTGTTAACCTGAAGGTCCGTTAAAACGTCGCAGATGACGTGCGCAACATGGAGGATGCTTAGCCGATCTCCGTCTCCCGAAGTTCCACTGCAGTGGTTCAGTGGCCTGCTAGGATCAGAGCCAGATAGTGCCAGTCACAAGCGAAACAACAACAACGACGCACAACCAAGCCCATATATGGTGCCGGCACAGCAACTTCTCGCTCCTGATGTTCACCAAACCAATCAATTATTCAGAATCACAAAGTAGTAGACTGCAATCAAGAAAACAAATCCTGGGAAGATAATTGTGGGCAGATCGTTGTTGGTGTCCTAGAGTTCACCAGCGCATTAGGATTTGGCGCGTAGAGGGGAGGATTCAGCCCAAGGCTGGCCGACGCAGGATCGGGATGCGCCCAAGGGAGACTCGTCACGCGCAGGCGCAGAGGGAAGGGTCGAGGCCGGGCACCCCTCCGTCGGCGCCGCCCTGTCACGTGAAGGAGCGCTGCGCCTGGCGATCCCCAAGGGTGACGAAGAGCTGCTGCAGTCGAAGGCCGGACTGCCGAGGGGCCATTCTCATCGCGAGCGATAGGGACGACGGGCGGAGGCCGGAGGTGTGGAACTGCTATGCGATCGCGCGGGACTCCAAACTTCCGATGCAATACGTCGCAGGACGAAGCGTCGTCGCGACTGGCGAGACAACGAAGGGGCCGCGGCGGTGGGTGCGGTGGGTGTGGACGTGTGGGTACGCGCGGAGATGTCGGGTGAGAAAATCAAGGGGAGTCAACACAAAACAAGAGAGAAACACGCATGTTCCATATGTTCTTGTCGTTGTTCTCAGATGGATCCACTTGTCAGTGTAAGTTATGTAGGAAATGAGTCCACCTGTCAATGTAAGGCGGGTATGAAGATGTTCGGTAACAATGGATTTTCAATTTGTTTGCTCTTTTATAGTATAGATAGATATGTTTGAGTGACATCATCCTGGCATTGCTAATAGTGTTCATTATGTTGCTTCCACGGTAAGATATTTTCTTTAATTTCTTTCTTTTGTTTTGTTCCCCAACTGACTTTGTACATTATTTGGACGTGTTGGATATCATCTTTATATTAGTAATTGAACTGTGTGTATATCAATATTAAAAGATAATTTTTCTTTTTAAATAATGGATGTGATAATTTAGAAATAAATTTAAGCAAATTGTAGTTCATAATGGTAGAGTTATATTCAACGTACCTGATTCTTTTCCTTATAAAACATAATATATCATATTAGCTAATATTGATAATTTTGGGGATTTGGCTTTCCTTAGTGTGTCATGAAAGCTGTTAGGCAAAAAAATATTACCATTAATTGATGAGTCATACAAAATCAAACCTGATTCTTCCAAAGTTCTTCTAGTACCCCATCTGCTCGTCCAATTTCCCTTTTAAATGGTCATCAATATGAATCTCTGCCATATTAAGACTACTTGAAGATATGGTTTATATAAAGAAAATTTACCATGTTAGAGTGTAAGCTACATGTACAAAATAGAAGAACACTATTTTCATTTGATTTACCTATTATGTGCATTCATAGCTTTAGGGATATTTAAATCTATTATGTTCATTCATAGCTTTAGCGATTGGTAAATCTAGAAAATTTTTGTTACATTGTTTGATGACAAAGAATATTCAGCAAAATAAGGATTAATTACTTTTCTTAGAGGCTTGTTGAATGACTAATAATATTGAATTATTGATATTAAATGAAGACTTACACTGCCAATGCTTTCATGGTTGTAGACGTTACATTAATGTCGTGATTTTGCATTCTCATCAATTTTCTCAACCATGGCCCCAAAATCGAACCTTAAAATTTTGTTCACTACAAATTTTGAAGTAAAAACCAATGAACATTAGGGAAATAGTCTACGTTAACGTGTGGAAAACAGTAAAAAAATAACTTTAGTCTATTAGGGTTGCTGTAGTAGCATTTGGAAAGGAAAACATTGACTCCATCAGGAGCACAATATCATGGATTTTTGACACTCGCTCCGAAGTATGTTTTGGTTTCCTCTATTTATCCAATGTGTACTGCGACACCTATGATATCTATGATATATAAATATGAGTTCATATTATCAAGTAATGATCAAATGAGGCACAACAAAAATTATAACATTAGCATAGTTACCTTTGAGGTACATATCGTTATTTAATTTATTAGACAGCATGTATATAACAAAGAGCTAGAAACTATACTTTGGAATGTCTTGTGTATCTTTTATCTTCTTTGTAATCTAAAAACATAATAATGATTAATGTAGATTGCAAGAGACTGATTTATTGTAAATGGATTAAGCAAGACAACGATACCTTTGGTTGGTGAACGATGAAAGACCTTTGGTTGGTGATGATGGATGGAAAAGGCCGAATAAACAATAAATAGATGGATTCCAGCGCAATAGATGGACCCTGGTTTGCGAGAATATTTAAAGGCGGTCTATATCTCCTTATATTGAAGAGACCTTCGCCCCTAAATTTAATCCTCCATATCCTCATCATGTAGGATGCTTCCTAAAAAAATTCCTTAAATATTCTTGTCATTTAATTGTTCTCGCCTACTGTCTCAAATAACATATATGGTGGATAACATGTCACCCTAAAATTAGGGGAGAGGGAGGATTAGTTTACTACTTAATCCATCCCAAATTATAAGATGTTGGACTTTTTGACACCAAGTTTGACCACTGCCTTATTAAGTATTTGTGCAAAATATCACTTATCTTGTCGTGGCTTAGTTTATTAATAAAAAAGTTCTTCAAACTTATACAATTTTTTTTTGACTAAGACAAGTGGTCAAACTTGGTTCAAAAAGGCCAAAGAACTGTTGGAAGCCACATGATGCGTGTTTTTTCACATATAGACCTTAATTTTACGTTTTATGATGGATAGGAAACTCTTCAAGATACCCTAGCTACCTTCTCTTTATTGGTTTCATGATTGCCTTAGAATATTGGTTGGGTGGTGAATCAAATAGGACTTTCATCCTAGGTTTGTCAAATTCTAAGTGATTATATTAACTTACGAATAAGACCTTGTTTGGATATCCCTTATATCATAATAATCAAATTATGCAAACATTTTTTATTCAGTCAGGGCTGATTATATGATGAATTATGATAATCAAAACTCATGATTACCTCCCAAAAATCTAGGTGAGGTTAGGTTATAGATTTTGGGTGCTCAAAGTCCAACTTGCCGTCCAACTAAAGGATAAGATTGAAATTTCTCACTTTAACCAACTGTATTCAATCACCATACACTAATTATTATGATCCATAGTCCTGATTATAATAATTCTATGCATAGTCTAGGTTATAATAATCCGGTTATGATCCAAAAACAAAGCTTAATTCAGAGGTACAACATCTTTCTTTTTCTAAAAACTAAATAAGAAACTAAATACTTACATTGTTTACATAGAGATGCATGCATGCATTACTTACCTTGATGACTGGCACCTTTTAGTTGACACTCTTTAACCTTGCTCGCAATATGCCATTAGTGCATCTTGCCCATCTTATTTAGAGGTCGCCAAGTCAATACATAGCCAGGGATGATGAACCTTCAGAGCAAGCATCTTAGTTTTGGTTGTAACGATCAACTGTGAGGATGCAATGCATGGAAAATGATTCATGCATGGGCCACACTGATACACGCCACCGTGACTGCATGCCATGATACATCTCCTGTGCCTTGCAGTTACAGACCTTGCCACAGCCATCACGGAACCGGGGCATGCGGCAGTGTGTAGCCTCCAAGCGCAGGCACATACCAGATCGTATCATAATTTGAAAACGTCAATTGCAACGACTGGCTTCATGCGGATTCTGGACCATGCCTGTGCACAGGCCTCTACGCCAGCTCACGGGAGAGAACATGCTGGCCGCAGCAGTCGCCGAGGCGCGCGCCGACTCGCCTATACCAATCGCCTTATTCTTGCACTTGAAACCGGAGTTAGAGGCCGGCATCACATGCAGGTTAGTGTTTGGTGCACTTGCGAGATTCTCATGCATGCCTACCGCTCCATTACCGGCTGAATCTATCTTTGGATGTCATGCATGTCTCTTGCCGCTGGAGGCCGGTAGGAGAAGTGGAACACGCCATGCAAGGAGAGGAACGGGAGAAGTTTGTTGAAAAAGCAATCTCCTCGATTAGATTAGATGGGTTCTCATAAACAAAAAAAAAAACATAAAACATGACTGTTTAATATAATTTACATAATGGCAATGGTGGGTAATTTTATAGAAAATTAAGTTGATTGATCCAGTGGTTATTATTGATCGTGATGACTAAACCATATTGAATCGACGGCAAAGATCTTTCTCGATTATTGTGAGAATTTCTAAGAATTTATCTTTTTTTCTAGCACGCCCGGTGAGAATTAACGTGGAGCCTCCGTTGGAGCCTCTAATTAGTAATAGTAAGATAGTATTTTGAAACTTAAATTTTTGAATTTCTCAAACTACCTCGGACGGAGACATGTTGGTTACTTAATAAGAGAGTTTTTACCACGTTTGGGGTTAATATAAGCCCTCCATTCTCGTTAGATTCAATGGTTAAAAAGTCAGAAGTGAATTTTGTGGCGGACCGGAACCAAGAATATAAGCCCTCTCCATTCTGTTAGATTCGGCGAATGGTTAAGAAGTCAGAACTGAATATACGCCTCCATTCTGTTGGATCCAATGGATAAAAAGTCGAGACACGTTAGGGAGGAACCAAGTGGCAGACCGAACTGAATTTTAGTTAATTTTAAAGGGTACCATGGTCTTTTCAGGTCTGATAAGGAGTTGCTTCTCCTAAAAAAAAACTTCACCTTAATCAAAGCCCCCGTGAATCAGCTTCTAATCGTAAAGAGAAATCATAGAGAAATCATAAATCATAAAGACGTTGTGCATCCCGTTCTTCCCCGCCGCGCCGCTTCCCATGGCGTTTTGGAAGCGTTGTCGCTGCCGCCGCACTTTCCCCACCAGCGTGCTCGCCGGAGGTGGTGCATCGGGCATAGCCGGGCGTCCCATCCCCAAGCCACGTGCCTCCCTGGTCCTGGCCGCCGCTGCCGCCGCACCTCCCCGCTTCCCGCGTCACCTCTCTCCCCATGGAGGCGCCTCTCCTCCCCCCGGGCGTAGGCGGCGGGTGGTAGCCTACCGCGCGGACATGCAGCAGGACGCGCCGCTCGTGGCTGCCATCGTCAGATAGGAACCAGCACGCATAAACACATAGACACTCATAGGTGCCGCTGGCCAACATCCGTGAGGACACCCGCTTGTTCGCCGACATATCATCGCCAATCGCCAAGTGCAAGGACGCGAGGGGATGTCCGTCGGCGAGGTGAGAGCCAGCAGCAAGAGTGTACATGGCACGAGGCCAAACCGGGCGATGTCAGAGCTAGCTGCAGGGCCAAGAGCGAAGCGCACACGCAGCAGCCATGAGGCGGCAGCGATGATGAGCAGGATGGCGCACGGAACGTTGAGGGCGACGGCGCAGGGAGCGATGGCAGGGTAAGATGCGCGTAGGGCGGCGGCACTGGCAAAACAAGTTGTCGCCGGCATAGAGTTGGTTTCTAGAATTGAGAAGCTGGGATTAGGAAAAGTACTAAACAACGCTTAATTACGAGAATTAAGGGGAGGAACAGGCCAGAGGAAAATCACGTCCAAGCACAGTAAAAATTCTTAGTTAACAAATAAATGATAATAAAAAAGGAAAACATCTTGTACTTTGTTGGTCTTGACTCTTGAGGGAGTGACTGCGATGTAGCCATAGGAGAAAAATGTGCGAGGTAAGAGATCATGGGTTTGATTCCCTGCGGACACACTTGATAGGTGCGATTGCGTAGTAGCCCTCTTGGCACAAGATTTTATTTATAAAAACCATGCCCCAACTGTTTGATTTGGTCAACATTTCCTGAAAATCACTTTTAAGGTCAGCTGACTTAGCCCACCGCTCTGAAAATGTATTCCACCGCTCTAAAAATCGATTTTCATGTGCAGCTGAGTTACTAAAAATGTGTCAAAATTGATTTCTGGAGCAGATTCAATAGTGTCTCTAAAAATGTCTCATTTCTATAATTGATCGCATATAGCGGTTTTCAAACCATCCCTAGGAAAATTTATTTTGACTTCTCTAAGAGTTATCTATATGGTGGACTAATTTGCTTGGAGTACAATTGTCTTGAGATGTTGCAGTGTGGATGGTTTCTGCGTCGTGGTTCATTGTCTGCTCTACGCCCCACCATTTTACTCTGTGTCCAGCATGCTGTGGATATGACATTTGCCTTTCTTTGATAATAGAATACTCATGATCTCAGCTTGGATGCCAACATTTTCTTCTGCGTAGGTATGTTCAACATACCGACACGTAAGCTTGTGTCCACTGCTCCGTAAATAATTGATGCGATTGCACATCAGATTGTTTCCTGATACCTCCTGCTCCTATGCCGACGCTTAACCTCAACATAGCTGGGTTGGGTGATGGCATGACGTGAGTTGTGTCTGTGTTGCTGTCGCAAAAGCCTTTCCATGTAATCAGCTACGTGTTTGGTTGGTCCAAGGGTTCGGTAATCGCTTGACTACCGTTTTCCCCTCTTGTTGTAACAAAACTCCCTTCTGCTTAATGAAATATGCGCCATTGGCGGCATCACGAAAAAAAACCTCCTGCTCCTATGCCTATGTAGACATATGACGTGTAGATGTGGCTCTAAATCGAGTAAAAGACAGCATGTAAACAATAACAGGGAAACCCCAGCATTAGCAACTAGGCAGTTTATTTCTAATAAAGCATTGATAACTCTGATGCATGGTATCCATACTTTGATTACGTACTCATGAACTCATTGTACAATCTCACTTTCCATCATACACGTGGTACCTACACTTTGAAAGCATGTAACCAGTGATCAGTGGTCAGAGCAGCCATATGGACTTTAATTTGTACACAATTGCGTTGCATGAAACTTCCCAGAACACATACGTGACACCTAGCCTAAGCTAGGACAGATTCAGCTGACTCGTATAGTCTAGGCCGGTGCCAGCCTAGAAAGTGACCGAATTATAGCTATGCACAATGCGACATCATAGCTGCGTTCTACAGCATGATCGAGCTGTGGTGCATGTCCATCTTCTCAGATGCCTCCTACCGGCAACCAATTTTGATCTATTGTGGATCTTCACTATCCCTTCTACCATGTTGAATAGATGAAGCGTGTTGAGGGATCTACTCCTAGGAGAAGTGAAAGTACTAGCCTCTTTCCTGATGTCTTCCGCTTCTATAGGAATTCCTCGCTCCTCCTGCCCCTGTCTCATCTACTTTACTCTCTCCTTGTTGGTCTTGCACGTGGTGGTGATAAACTGAAGGAAAACAAGGGCTGAGATTTGTTTGAGATCTTACCTCCTATGAAGTAAATCGCTTTGCTAGCTAGTTATTTGCTTTTACTTTGCTTTGCTAGCTAGTTCTTTGCTTTACTAGTCTGTTACCCATTGGATAATCCACACCCGATGGATATTTATCCACTGGGTAATTACAAATGGACAATTAACAGATATGGGTATAGATTACCCATGAGCTTACCTAGTGGCATCTGTAACTAAGAATGATAATTTATAGCCAGCTTCCAAGTGTAAACAAAGATAAAAAAATAAATAAATCTCGTGCGTCCAAAAGATCATTTCCCTTTTCCCATCGACCACCAATGCGACATCGTAGCTGTGCTCTACAACATTATCGAGCTGTGGGGCATATCCATCTTCTCAGATTCCTGCGACCGGCAGCTAATTTTGATCTATTGTGGAGCTTCACTGTCCCTTCTACCATGTTGGATAGACAAAGCGTGTCAATGGATCTACCCCTAGGCGAAGTGAAAGTGCTAGCCTCTTTCCTGATGTCTTCCGTTCCCTATAGGAATTCCTCCCTCCTCCTGCCCTTTCTCATCGACTTTACCCTCTGCTTGTTAAACTGAAGGAAAACAAGGGACGAATATATATGTAATGCTGAGCCACCGGTGTGTGGTCGGCAAACATGATAGTAATGATCATAGTACAGAGCCTTTTTATTTGCTCTTGCTTTTCTTGTTTGGGAGATTTCTCAAAACAAGATATATAATGCACTTTGTAACCAACATGTATCTACATAGTACGCTAGTTGCTGTAATGCTATTATTTAATAGGGAAACATTATGACACATGAACTCATTTTAATGCATTGAACCCTATGAAAAATTATTCCCCGGCAATTCATTATTGAAGCAAGAACATTACTCACGCATCTTGCGCTATTGACATTTATTTTTAATAATAACCTCCATGTGCAGTGATATTCCTCTATCACAGCCGCTGGCACGGCAAGGGATCGATGGAGAGGGTCGGCCATTGTGCAACAAGCATGGCCACATTGAGATGATCCTACCGGGAAGGAGCTCGATTGGGCATCGCCATCTTGCTTGGGAGAAGCTCGACCAAGGCAGATTAATTCAGACATCGAGGCCGCACACACCTAAACCCGACGGTCAAATCCCCATGTCTTGCCTCCTCGTTCTAATCCCGAGCTGGAGTTACTTGTCGGTTCATATAACATCGATAGGGATCTACAGCAGTGACATGACATTGTACAATCCAATGTAGGTGACATGTAAGATTAAAAAAATAGGTGCAATCAAGTGAAAATAGCATACGATTCCCTTAGCATTATCAATTTTCAATACATTGTTAGATATGCTACTAAAAAGTTTAAGACCAGCTGGACCTATTGATAGATGTATAGATTATGGAGATGGCAACAGAACAGGCGGGCAGATGGGATCACAACCAGGGCACGCAGCCCGACAATCATCCAACTTGTAGTAACACCTTTGTTTCGGTTTTTTGGTCAAGCAACAATAGCAATCATGTCCTGGACACTGATGCAATGTACAAAATATCAGTGACACTTTATTCTCAATTGGAGTTGTGTTGGTGACCATAAACGCCAGGCTCCTTTCAGATCCAACACTGAGTTCCTGATGAGGACGAGCTGTTTGATTGCATATTCATCAAGTATATATGAGAACAAATGGGTAAAAACAAGGACAAGTATTAGCAGATAACGAAACACTTACATTGCACAGGGAATACAAAGAGGAATAACATAAACATCAAGGCTCCACACATGTTCCTTGAATTCATGTTGGATTGCAAATTATCTTATCTAACTGACGTCTTTGCTTTAGGCGTTGATTGGCACTTATATGATATATATATACACACAAACACACACATAGTGACGTCATGTGTGTGGAAACTGAAACTCATCATATGTTTCCTATATGGTTTGTGATTTTTAATAGTATATTTCTATTTCTTAGCCCAAAAGCGAGTTTCTATTAATTTTATTTATTAAACCCCTATACTTACAACTCTATTTATCGCCCCTACATTTTAATTAGCACTAATCATTTTTTATATTAATTTTATTTATTACACCCCTATATTCACAACTAGATTTATCGTGCATACATTCTAATTAGCACTAATCAATTTTTTGCTATTTCTAATTTACCTCTGTTCATACGTTTTGGCATCCCCAGCCAGGATTTTCTCAAGCACTAGGAAGAGAGCTGGAAGGTGGGCATTGACTAGAGCGATAAATCTAGCTAGTAGTGGTTGTAATAAAGGAAATAAATATTACTTGCACATCGCCGATGCGCGCGCGCAGCGCCATGACCCGCCAATGTTATTCGCCGACCGGTCGGGCGCGCCGACCACCCTTGTGTGGGCGCCATCGCCACGCCCGCGGCGCTTTTCGCCGCCACCTCCGCCGCCGCCGCCGCTTTAGGGTTCCGCCATCGCTGCCGCTTAGGGTTCCGGCCGCCGCCGCCGCGAGGGTTGAGCTTTCCCGCCTCGGCGACCTCCCCTCCCCCTCCATTCCTCCCGGCCATAGAAAGAGCCCCGTCCGCATGGCCGCTGCCGCCGACACGGCGGCAGCGGCTCAGCCGGCGGCGCCCGGCAGCTCGGGCCGCGGAGAGCCCCATCCGCCGGGTACGGGTAGGCGGCAGGGCGTGGGAGCCCTCCATGGCGGCGGCGTTGGAGCTCGGCGGCGGCGGTGTTGGAGCTCGCGGCGGCAGCGCCCATGGCGCGTCTCGAAGAGAGGGGGAGGGGAGGAGATCGCCGCCCCGGCGAGCCCTAGGGCATCGGCGCGGGGGGCGGAGCGGCGGGGCGGGGGCGAGGAGGACGACGGGCGCGGAGGTTGACGACGAAGGCGATGGACGGGGCGAGGACGAGGACGGCGACGACGGATGAGCCATCGGGCGGGCGTGGGCCGGCCTGCTGGGCCTGCCCCGGTCGGCGCGCTACGACCAGGCGGCAGCCAGCACGCCCCCATCATGACCTAGACGCATCGTGACCTGGTCCAGCCGCTGATGGCCTCATGAGCATGGAATGGCCTTTGCCTGGCCTTCGCGCGCTTATGGACTCGCCGGGTGTTTGTTAGATACCCCCTGGTTTCTCTCCTTCTTGGTTCTGTTGGCCAGACAAACCGAAGCCAATGCTACACAACCGAGTATCGTCCCAGCTACTACTATTATTAAAACGAAACGGAAAACCGAAAAACCACATTTTGGTTTGGTGTGCTTGTTTTCAGTTTTCGGCTTAAAAGTGCCTAGCCTAACCAAAAGCTAATGACTGAATTGCTCAGTAGTCAGTAATGCTCGGCTCTTATCCATATATAGCATATAGCTGCACACATATTTTCATTTTCACGGCTGACGATAGTACCCATCTTCTCATTTCCCCTGATCTATATCACTGTCCTCTAATGCTTCAGGCAACGAAGTCCTAGTGTAGGCTACCACCTACAAATGGTAAACCACGACCTTGGATCAGTTACTGTGCTAGCCCTGTTTCCTAATGCCTTCCATTCTTACAGGTATTCTGTTCTTCCTGTTTCTTTCTGTTTCTCTTGTGCTTGTTGGTGCAAACTAAAAAAACAAGGGACATATATAGCCACCATCTCTGGGAAATGAAAGAAGAAGAAGGAAAGAATCATGTATCTCGCGGTGGATTTACTCAATATATATAGCCATCAAACCACACAGAAGCGGAGCATTATTTGTTATCAGTTTGTTTATTAACTTAGGATGACGGTTCCTATAAATAACATTTTAAATGACGTTACATCCATGAAGAGGTACGACAGACCCGTGTCCACTGGTGTTGTCTGTTGAATGTGTGACACAATTTGAATTACGGGTTTTTTTTTACCCTGGGTTCCTAGTATACAAGTTGTATTATTTGAACTCTACACAACGCACCACACACACGCACACCCTTAGAACGACAACCTATACACACATCTTAGGTCCTTCCTGAGATCACCGAAGCTGGACCTCAAAGATATATGGGCTCGCATCATCATAATCTCATTGTGGCGACACGCAAATGTCGATGACCTACAGGAAACAAATAATGGAAAAAAAACCCAAAGGTTTGACACCCGAGTCGTCCCAGCCAGGAATCGATGCCCCCCTAAAAATATGTTTTGACCATCTCTGAAAACAGCGTATATGGGATAGTGTTGATTATTCCATTTACACTCGTGCATGATGATTTCAAGTCGTATGCTAGTACTTTGTAGTTTGAAGAGCGAATTAGTCATTGAAACAACTGTATGGTAGTGTTGAATCAACTACTGATCTTTGTAGTAATCAGCAAGTACAGTACATATGAGTTTGTTCAATTGATGACCGCGATCAGAATGTCAACTACTACAACGGATCAGAATTGACCAGTTCATAATTTCTACTCAACTTCACTGCAGAGAGATGAATCAACAAGCATATTTGCCTTCTCGTAGAGGCTCCTTATTATGATACATCATCGCTACTCTATCAACTTGCCCCCTTAATAAGCATGCAGCTGAGCCATCTCGTTACATGTTAGTTGTAAACTATGGGCACCAAGAAACAATGGGTTGATGCAATAGCCTTCTATAGTTGCACATTTATATAGAGCCTGAAATATATGTGGTCGCATATATATCAACATATCATTTATATTGCTCTGCATCCAAGATAACGGTCGACGATGACGTCGCTTGTTCGCCTGATGTGGTGGGCTAACTAGATATAAGGCGATGTGGCCCTGTCCGTGGCTTGCAATTTGGTGTTAAGAAGATTTACCTGCTAGCTCCTGTGCTTCTCGATATCATGGTGGCATGCATCTCTTTTCGGATGAAACCATGCGTAACATTAGCTAGGCCCCCTTTGCCGCATTTGTGGTGACTTTGAAAGCATTAGCTATTGTTCAGTGTGTGGAATAAGCGATAGCTCCAAGAATTATTTTTCAAAATGTCAAAAAATAAAAACTGCACCAAAACTAGAAATACTAAATCCTTAGGCCCAAATGCATTCAACGACTATCACATGGTTGATTCGTATGTGTGTACGTGTCTGTCTCTCTGTTACTTTCTATATATTCGATTGATAGCCACGCATTCTACTTGTAAATGGTATCTTGCCACACGCTCTTCTGGTGGCTTCCATGTCTAGTGCTCCTAATACATCATAAGAGAGAGAGAGAGAGAGCATTTTACAAGTATGATGACTTGGCAATAATAAAGCTTTCTTGTTTTTTTTTTTTTGAGAATTACACAGTACAACGCAGACACTCACACGCACGCACACTCACCCCTATGAACATACATACGCAAACCCTACCCCTATGAGCATCTCCGAAGGATTGGACAGCCGGCAGATCTGGAGATTCTCGAAGTCACCATAGGCGCCTCATCGTCGATGGGAACGTCGCTTACCACTTAATGCACAACACCGTAAATCCTGGGAAAATCCCAAGAAAGCTTTCTAATCACAGCAGGTGCAGCAATCACGTTTTGCAATTGTATGAGGCACAACCAGCAGACCTGATTTGCTCTTGTTGAATAGTTCGTTCTGACGAATCAGTGCGGTGGTTGGTAATAGTCCAAGCAACCAAGCAAGCTAAACTGTGAGTAATAACCGGTATGTGATCAGCTTTGTTCCGCGAACCACAAAACCTGTGGTGTCACTACTTGTCTCCCCGCACCATTGTTGTATGATGCGACTATGTATTTCGCCTAATCCTTCTCACTCCTAGCCCTCACCACTGTTACATGAAGTCATATAAAAAGCGCCATGGTGGTGGATTGATAGGTGCTGGAAATTTCCTGGGAGAATCTGCATAATCCTGACGCCTCTCATTGCAAAACAAGTGTTATATGCAGACTGGATGGCTAGAAAAGATGGGTGGCCTTGTGATTCGTGGTAGAGTTAGAGTGCCTGGCGCCCTAACAATATAATGCATGGCACCCTTGGTGTACTATATATATGGTACCCAAGTTATTGTTTTTATTATTGCTTACTTGGTAGGTGTGGTCATGTGTGGTGTATAATATGATAGCGTGTGAGTGTTTTTCTTTTGAACTCAATCATAGCTTTTGCATGGAACCTACATGTGCATTCACTGCATTGAAAAACACTCAGATTATGCTAGTAGGTGACATAGAGCTAGGAACTTGGCAAATACGTACCTTGTACCTGAAAAACTGCATTTGATGTTTTCTATAAAATAAGCATAACATCCTTCTATAAGAAACTAAAGAAAAGTATTCTTCTGTTGCGCTCGTGCACGAGTTAATATAAGTGGTTCTCTGAAGCATTAGATAGGTTACTCTGAGGCTAATGGTAGCTAAAAATAGATGTCCCTGGCTTTGCCGTTTATTGCTTGGCTTAAGCAGTCAGTCACTCGTTTAAAAACTAAAGCAATCAAATTGTTGTCCTGAACATCTATCTCTTCGTTAGCAGATTGTCCCCCTGGACACATGTCCTCATCAGTAGCATGCACTACAGTTTAAGAACTGAAAGATTTAAAGTGAATGTTCGAGCTGGAAAAATAAAATGGGTAAAAGAGAAGAAGGGTGGTAGCATGATGATGTCTTCTTTAGTTTGATCTGGTTTCATGTCACCGAGAACCTCTGCGCATCGCAGGCATCGACCAGTAAGGCATTCCTTCATGACATGAAAGCTCTGCCCAGTTCTGCCCACGGAATGCAAGGCTCCACACCAAGCAAACAGACGGCGACCAGCGTCACCCAGACTCATCAGCCCATGACGAGCCAACCAACAAAGTCTTCTCTCTCAGTCTGCTAGCACATCCTCTGGCAGCCGACGTACTCGTGCTAACCTCTCTCCTATGATGCCTTTCATTTCTCACAGGAATCCTCTCTCTATTATCCTCTATTTTATAGTCACCAAACCACACTGAACCAAAGCCTTATTTGTTATCGGCCGGTTTGCTTTGTTAATTAACTAGGATGACGGTTGCTATAAATGAACGAATTAAAAGCCATAAACAACACGTAAGGCATGGTAAATATATCATCATGCCAATAAAGTTCATATAGCTCATGGTGTACTTATGGCTCATCAATCAAAGAAAATACATTCAAGTTAGCCGAACTACACCACCTACTACCGAGTAATAAGCAATTAATATAATGACTTGTGTACAATTTGGCGGCTTCGAGAGAGTGACATACTATATATTAGTTGCTTCTCCATTGCAGTCAGGAGTCAAGTGTGCATGCACCTGCTGCCATTAGCTAGGAAAAGGGTAAAATGTCAAATAGACGTGAATATCTGTAATGTACGATATGTATGTGTGGCTACCAATCACGATGAATCTCTCATAGAACTGGTAACTGGAGTTACAAACTCCGGTGGCGATGGTTGCAGCTGGCCACTCTAGCCGAAGCTCACCGCCAAAGTCTAATCCGACTACAACCAAGACAAAGCCAAGTTCTACTTCGCCTCTCTCATATACTCGTTACAGCCGCACTGGGCAGCAGTACACCGGATGCAACCGGGCTTGGGCCTTCGGAGTGCACCATTCTGGGCCTGTCTACCACTGGATTAGCTAGTCGGTTTCCACTTGGAACATGATTCGGCTATTGTTCCATCACCATGCCATTTCTGATGAACCAAATTATTGTGGAGGGCCAGGAGCGTGAATGATGAGGCAAATTTGACTGGTACTTGGACTACAAACTAGCAACCAAGACCGATTTAAGGTTAGGAACAGTTTAGAACTACAACCTATACACAATTTATATCAAAGTTGTAGAGCTCAGTAAGATCTAAAACTTTGGGGCTAAATATTTTTACTCGAGATCATTTAGGGGCTCAAACATTCATTTTAGCAGCAGGTTCTCATATTTTGAAATTTGAAATTTTGTAATTTCTCGAAGTACCTTGGATGGAGACACCTATATATCAAATTGTTTGACGAGGCGTAAAACTTTGTAGTTGATTATTTTTTATTTGACATTGTTTAGGAGTATAAATATGTAGTACAAGATGTGTAAATGTCAATACAAAGAAAGGATATACATCATCTTGTACTTTGGTCATGATCGAGTGACTATGCAATGTAGTGATAGAGGAAACATTTGGGTAATAGATAACTAGTTTGATTTAGGAAGTGCTACTGCTCATTGTATACCATGGCCACGACAAAATGTATGATCCCTAGACCTGAAAGTGATTTCTTTGTTTATTTATAACCATGAAACCATGAAGTTTAATTTGTTGTAACCACACTGAAGATCATTTGTGCAAATGGAACTCCATTACACTCTAAGGTAGCACATTATCTTAAGCACTGACACTTACTGAAGTTTGGATTGAAATCTCAAAATTTCAATTGTAGTTTTGTAGTTCCATGGACAACGTCCTGCCATTAGCATCAAAGGCCAAACCTGTCAAGAGCATTGCTCTAAAAGCCTGGAGAGATAGTCATGTATAGGGAACCTTTTTTTTTTGGGCCTGGTTGCCTTATAAACTTTTTTTTCTGTAACCATTCTTTTATTTAATTAAAAAAGAGAGCTCTGGGGCTCACCGACCGGTTCAGTTAAAAAAAAACGTCCTGCCATTACTAGATAATCATTCTCTACAACATATGCTTCCGATGAGACTAATTCCTCTGAAGAATCAACCTGCAGCCTATCAATGCTAGTTTGTAAAACCACCATCCACATGCTGGTTCTTCGAGCCATGCAACACTGCCACACCCAGCCCAGTTTTCTTCCTTCGAGGATCGAGCTAGCCATAGTGACATACTCTTGATGCAACAGAGTTACAGTAACCACTTAATGCAACGATGCTACTAAGACTTTAGCGTGTTGAAATTATCTTGAAAAACTTTTAACACACTTGCAACCCGACACTCTCGCGTCCATGGTAGCATATTTCCTGCTGATGACTCTCTTTCCTATATATAGGAGGGAAAAATTTCTTGTTCTTATTACCACGTACACTTTCCTTCTTCTCCGGTGCATACGCATCTCGCTCCAGGTAATTGTGTAAACAGTGGGCACAAATTATGCTAGCTGCTTCTACTTGCACATTTGTATGGCTTGTATGTGGTTGCATTTATATCAGCATATCATTTATTGCTCTGCATTTGGTGGTGACTTGAAACCATTAGTTATTTCCAGTTTGTGGACTAGCTCGAGCATAGTGTGACACTCTTGCTGGTTCTATTAATAAAAAAAAAAAATAAAAAAAAACAATAGATGCTCCTAAATCTTTGCATTACAAAAAAAATGAGACTTTGACTGCACACAGAAATTCCAACACGTTTGCAGTTTTGAAAATAAAAACAGATCATGGGTTTCTCAAACACGTTTGCACTTTGTTCTACTCGAGATCATTCAAGGGCTCCAGTATGCATTTTACGTTATAGTATTGTGAAACTTAATTTTTGAAATTTCAAACTGCCTCGGACGGAGACACGGTGGTTTTTTCTGTTTAAGATGGTTTTGGAGTCTAAATATAATGATAACAAAATGAAAATCATCTGTTTGATTCCCAGCAGACATTCGATAGGCGCGATTATGTAACAGTCCCCTTGGCACATGATTTTTCTTTTCTGAAAAACATGGTCCTAAGTGTTGGAACCGAGACTTCGGGCTTGGCTTCCGATCGCTCTCAGCTTCATTGCACGCCAAGACGAGCCGGTGCTCCACCACAGGCTCCACCGAGCCACAACATATCAGGTATTGGGCCTTCTCAACCCAAAAGACTAGTCTAATGGGTGAGGACCGCCCACACCTTATATGTTGTGCTTCCCCATCACCGATTACCGATGTGGAGCCAACCCTAATTATGTCCCCCCGTAGTCACACCACGCTTCCGTTGCGTGAACCCACAAACAAATCTCGGTAGGTCATACAGTGACGAAGCTCGCTACGAGTGTTTCACGTGAGTCTAACCACAGAGCACGTGAGTGTGAACCGCGTCCGCGGCCATCGCCGATCATCGTCGGGCTGCTACTCCGGCGGCTCAGCCCTAACACCAAGTCTTTCTTTTGGTCAACATTTCCTGAAAATCAGTTTTAGGGCCAGTTAACTTAGCCCACCGCTCTGAAAATGGAATCCACCATTCTAAAAATCGAGTATTATTGATTGCGGGCTTCATCTTTCTGTCAGTTTATTTCTAATAAAGCATTGATAACCCTGATGCATGGTATGCACACTGATTATGTTCTCATGAACTCATTGGACAATCTCACTTTCCATCATACATGTTTGTACCTACACTTTGAAAGTATGTAACCATTGTTCAGTGGTCACAGCAGCGATGTTGACTTTAATTTGCACGCCATTGCGTTGCATGAAACTTGCCCCTGAACACATACGTGATACCTAGCCTAAGCTAGGACAGATTCAGTTGACTCGTATAGTTTAGGCCGGTGCCAGCCCAAAAAGAGACGGAATTATATATTTTTTTTTTGAAAAGCCGCAGGCAAGCCCGGCATATATTAATAAGTAGAAGAGTAGAGAATTACATGCGCAAGCGGCAAACAACTTCCCAGATTGACAGACCGGTCAAACTGGGTGAGAGGATCTAAATTGACTACACACACACTAAAAACAACTAAAGAGCGTCATCTAGCTGCACTTGTCATGGAGACTCCCCATATGCGATTTCCTGCCTCCGCCGCAATCGCGAAAATAAGCGCCCGCAAAGCTCCATGTCATCAAGCCTCGCTGCGCCCGTAAAAGAGACCGGAATTATAGCTATGCACAATGCGACATCATAGCTGCGCTCTACAGCATGATCGAGGTGCATATCCATCTTCTCGATCCTCCTACCGGCAACTATAGATGTCCAACGGGCGGCCCGTACCGCCCCGTGGCCGGCTCGGGCGGTCGGGCCAACAGCCCGCTGCGGGCCATTGCGGGCTACGGGCTGCGCTGGCCATGCTACCTACGGGCTCGGGCCACTCCTCGGCCCATGGCCCGGTCCGTGAAGCCATTTGCCGGCCCATGGGCCACTCGGGCCGCCAGGGCCACGGGCGGCCCATAACAGGTAAAAAAAAAATGAGCGGGCTGCTGCTCCCACCGCCCATGGCGCTGCCGCGCGTTGCTGCCGTCGCGCCGCCACCGCCCATGCCCGCCGCCACAGCGTGCCGTTTATCAGCGCGCGCCGCTCCGCCTTTCCTGGCGCCGCCGCGCGCCGCTGGGCTGCGCCATTTCCCCCCGGCATCAGCGGCCACAGACCTGGCTGCGCTACTCGTAGCCGCGCCGCCGCGCTCTGCAGCAACGAACGGACCAGTACTGGCTATGCAGTGGTGCTTCCCTTGTTAGCTTGCTTTGGCAGGCAACAGGCCGGCTTGGCACCATCACGTGGTTGACGGAGGCATCAGGCCCATGGCATTCCTAGCAAAGAAAGTTAGCAGGCGGCCTTTTCTAAAAAAAAAAAAGTTAGGCTGCCCTAGTTTTTATCGACCTTTAGCAAAGGCCGGGCCAATGCGCCGGGCCATACGGGCCCAGCGGACCGGCCGGGCATCGTCGCCGCGCGGGCGGGCAGCGGCCCATGGCCCGCCCGACCACCGGGCGGGCCGCCCGTAGCCCCGCATAATACGGACCGGACCGCCCGTAATGCCGGGTCGTTTTGCGGGCCTCGGACCGGGCAGCGGTCACGGGCCAAATGGCCAAGTATACCGCAACCAATTTTGATCTATCGTGGAGCCTCATTGTCCCTTCTACCATGTTGAATAGATGAAGCATGTCAGATCTATACCTGGAAGTGAAAGACTCTCTAGTACTAGCCTCTTTCCTGATGTCTTCCGCTCCTATAGGAATTCCTCGCTCCTGCACTTTCTTATCTACTGTACATTCTGTTTGTTGGTCTTGCGCGTGGTGGTGATAAACCAAAGGAAAACAAGGGACGAATATATATGTAATGCTGAGCCACCTGTGTGTGGCCGGCAAACATGATAGTAATGGTCATAGTACAGATGCTTTATTTGCTCTTGCTTTGCTTGTTTGGGAGATTGCTCAAAACGAGATATATAATGCACTCTGTAACCAACATGTATTTACATAGTACGTACACCAGTTGCTGTAATGCTATTATTTAGTAGGGAAACATTATGACACATGAACACATTTTTAATGCACTGAACCCTATGAAAAATTATTCACTGACAATTAATTATTAAAGCAAGAACTTGACTCATGCATCTTGCACTATTGACATTTATTTTTAATAATAACCTAATGTGCAGTGATATCCCTCTATCACAACCACTGGCACGGCAAGGGGTCGATGGATCGGTCGGCCATTGTGCCGGGACGGCACTTGACTGAGCATCCCTATCTTGCGTGGGAGAAGCTCGACCAAGGCAGATTGTGACACCGAGGCCGCACACACCTAGAACCTGACGGTAAAATCCCCATGTGTTGCCTCCATGATCTACCATTCCGAACTGTAGTTAGTGGTCCGTTCATAAAACATCGATAGGGATCTACAGTAGTGATATGACATTGTACAATCCAATGTAGGTGACATATGTAAAATTAAAAAATAGGTGCATCAAGTGAAAATAGCATACGACTCCCTTAAGCATTATCAATTTTCAATACATTACTTAGATATGCTACTAAAAAGTTTAAGAACAGGACCTATTGATATATGTACAGATTATGCAGATGGCAACGGGACAGGCGGGCAGATGGGATCACAACCAGGGCACACGGCCCGACAATCATCCAATTTGTAGTAACACAATTATTTCGGTTTTTGCGTCAAGCAACAATAGCAATCATGTCCATGACACTCATGCAATGTACAAAATATCAGTGACACTTTATTTTCAATTGGAGGTCTGTTGGTGAGGACATACGCCAGGCTCCTTTCAGATCCAACATTGAGCTCCTGATGAGGACAAGCTGTTTGATTGCATGTTCATCAACTATATATGAGATTATATAGGTAAAACAAGGACAAGTATTAGCGGATAATAAAACACTTACATTGCACAGGGAATACAAAGAGGAATAACATAAACATCAAGGCTCGACACATGTTCCTCGAATTTATGTTGAATTGCAAATTATCTTATCTAACCGACCTCATTGCTTTTAGGCGTTGAGTGGCACATATGGATATATACACACAAACACACACATAGTGAGGTCATGAGTGTGGAAAACTTATCCCAAAAGGGAGGTAATATTAATTTTATTTATTACACCCCTATATTGACAACTCAATTTATCACCCCTATATTTTAATTAGCACTAATCAATTTTTTTGATATTAATTTTATTTATTATCGTGCATAAAATCTAATTAGCACTAATCATTTTTATTTCTAATTTACCTCTATTCATAAGTTTGGCATCCCCGAACCAGGATTTTCTCAAGCACTATGAAGAGAGCTAGAAAGTGAGCATTGACTGGGAGCGATAAATCTAGTAGTCAATGTAGGGCTGTAATAAAGGAAATAAATATGAACTCCCATTCAGGCTAACAAATATGAGAGTACTATAGAAAATTACACACTGTAAAGGAAACATAATGACACTACTGCCCGCCCTAGCCTACGCCAAAAGTCGTCAAGCAATATCATACCCACCATTAGAAAACACTGTCGTTGATGGCTGGATTAAGGAGATGGCCACCACATCACACAGTCTCTTCCTAGTTGTGTAATCTCCTAGATCAATGTCGATCATACAAATGCAATTCATAATTTCACCTCCTCATTCATGTTGCTGCCTCTGACAGCCTCTTCATTAATCAGAAAAGGCATAGAGGTGGAACAATATAGCGAAAGGAAAAATCAGGTGGTCATCCCGCTGCCTTGCATTCCTAAGGTATAACAATTATGTAGTGGATTTGAGGAGATTCATGCTTGTTTACACGTCACTTTCTTATACATATAGAGAAATATTTATTTGTTCTTTCCACTGCGCTTTCTACTTCTCCAGTGCATTTTCATCTCGTTACTACAGGAGTCAACCAGACTGTTCCCTCTCAGTCTGCTCGCACATCCTAAGGATCGTGACTCATGTTAACCTCTCTCCTGATGCCTTCCATTCTCATGGGAATCTCTCCTCTATTTTAATCCATGTTTTTTTTTTTTGAGAAGTCAACGGGGGGGAGAGGATCCCCACCTGATTTTTCATTGATTAATGTGGCTCATGATAGCCTTTAGTTTACAGATTACATGTTGGCATAGCCTACGTACGACAGGTTTACATTGAAACTAACAACAGGGAGCACCAAACGTCACCTACTGCCCGGTCTTTCTTGGGCAACCGGTTCCTCCACAGCCTTGCTTCCGCCTTGCAGGCCATCAACGCTCCCAGAATTGTCTCCCGATGAGTTTGGAAGACGGTATTGTTACGTCTTTTCCAGATGTGCCAACAACACAAGATGAGGAAGGTGTCGAAGTGTGGCTGTGGAATGTGGCTCGGAGCATTGATCTCCAACAGTTTTTCAACCGTCCAGGTCTGATCAACCGCAATCCTGACGGCATCCCAGAATTCCTTGGTAGCGGGACATCCAAAGATGATGTGATCCGCCGTCTCATCTGCCATATGACATATCTCACACTCGGCGTTGTTCACAATCTTCTCCTTCATCAAGTTGGTTCTGCTCTGTATTCTCCTCTGCGACAGGAGCCACACAAAGAACTGCACCCGAGGCGGCGCTTTGTTTTTCCAAACGAACTTAGTCCATACATTCTGCTCGGAGCCGGCCATTTTCAGAGCTTTGTACAACATCGACGTATTCAGGTCACCATTCTTCTTGAGCATAGGACTGAGGCGTGTATCCTTTGTCTGCTGCAATGTGATCGTCGCCACAATGGCCATGCACTCCGTTAGCTGCTGCTGCGCAGTTGGAGATCGTCGAGAGACCATGTCCCTCTCTAGGCCGCCCTCTACAGCTTGCTTGACTGTCAGACTTGTGTCCTTGCAATGCGTGAACAGCTGCGGGAAGCGCTCCGCCATGGAGTCTTGCTCGAACCAAACATCATGCCAGAAGGACGTTGTGTGTCCATCTCCAAGGGACACAGTAGTGATGGCTTGGTAGAATGGTAGCAGGGATCGGAGCATACACCAATGTTGCCCATGGAGCTCGCCTGTCAGAGATGCAATATTTGCATTCCTATGTACTCACCGGGCCCAAGCGGATTCTTGCTGTTGATGCAGCTTCTGTAGCAGTTTGAGCAGCAAGCACACGTTCTGAATAGACAAGTCCCTGAGACCTAGTCCTCCCACCTCCTTTGTATCACATACATGTTGCCATGCAACTAGGCTTTTAGATCCATTATTTTCCCCTTTGCCTGCCCACAAGAAAGCTCGACAACGACGATCCACCTGCTCAATGACACCCAGCGGAACTGCGAGCGCACACATTGCATATACCATTTGGCAATCCAGCACCGAGTTGACTAGCGTCGCTCTGCCCATGTGGTTGAGCAACCCTGCTTGCCAACCTGCTAAGTACTTATCTGTCTTTGCAATCTGAGGTGCAAAGGCATTCAAACGCAGCTTCGTGTTAGACAAAGGAAGCCCCAGGTATGTCTGCGGGAAGCCCTCCTCTCTGCAACCGAGGGCAGAGATGCAGGCTGCCGTTGTCCCGGAGTCCATGTGAATTGGCACAGCAGTACTCTTGGAGTAGTTGATTTTCAGACCAGTAGCATCTGAGAATTGATCCAGTGCTGTACGCAATGCTTGAACATCGGCCAGCTCTCCTCTCACCAGCAGCAGCGTATCATCCGCGTATTGCAAAACCAGCAAACCCTCCCCATCGACAACAGGGTGACGCGCTATAGTACTCCGGAGCAACACCTGTAGGACATCTGCCACGAGGATGAACAAATATGGCGAAATTGGGTCACCCCTGCCGCAAACCCTCGTTTGACAGTGATCCATGGCCCCGGACAACCATTCACTACAGGAATCCGCTTCTTTACGAAGTGCAAAAGAATTTTGCCGAGTGGCAAAAGTCGGGCACTTTCGGCAAAGAGCATCTTTGCCGAGTGTCAAACTGAGCACTCGACAAAGAGTACTTTGCCGAGTGCCCGGCCGTCGGCGATGTACAACACTTTCGGAAAAGAATACCTTTGCCGAAAAGCGTAGCGTCGGCAAAAACATTCCACTCGGCAAAGGATAACAGGAGCAAACGGCCACGTTCTCCGTGACCTTTGCCGAAGTCTCCAACGTTAGACACTTTCGGCAAGCGAGGCACACTTTGCCGAGTGCCGCACGATAGGCACTTCGGCAAACTGGGTCTTTGCCGAGTGTCAAACTTGGCACTCGGCAAAATATCCTTTTTTTTTTTTTTTTTTTTGCCCATTTTTTTTGTGTTGCCTTGGTACAAATTTTTACATCTCATGTTCACAATTTGGGACAATTTCAAGTTGTTTTGCTATATTTCATGAATTATTTCTATTTTCTTGTTTTTTTACGGACCACTCCAAATTTGAACTGCAGGTACATGAAATAATGGAATGCGCTCATTCGAAAAAATGTTATTCATGATGTTTGGCGATGTTTAGGCTCAATCCGGGGACTCGCGTGAAATTAAGAACATTTATGTGTCGGAACATGACGAGTTACATGCGGGAAAAAGTGTTTTTAAATTCTATAAAATCCAAACACTAGCGACACTAGCGACATGTTAATTTATTGGAGAGATCCATGCCATTAGAAATTTGATCTTACGTATGACACAAGTCACTACTTGATCTAATATACCTACTAGTGATTTGCGCGCCCATGCTTGCTAGAAAGCAATGGCCACAATAGTATTTCTAAAGAAAACATGAGTAGGACCATTTTCTAGCCCAAGCAATGAAAACATAGGGGCAGACCATAAGCCAGCCTCATTGTATTTTATATGCCAATGCCAATTGGTTCACGAGAAGTTCATATGCTATCAAGCTCATCTATTACATAGATAAATATGGATATTACAACAATTGTTTGGCAAGTCCATATCCTAGCAAGTACTGATTTTTTTTATCACCATACGTATATCCCTTGATTAGCGAGTAATTCTCCAAACCAATGAGGTCGCAACTTAATGAGCATTTGTGGATATGAAATACCACCTGTACTATGGTACACAAATGTAGTACTTGCATGTCCCAAAGCATCGGTGATCTTATTTCCATATTTCCATACCAAAAAACATAGATGAGTCTTCAAAAGTATTATTCTTTCCTTGATGAATCACCGTGACAATTTTAGTCCGATATAGGCGGCATGAATGTGATTTTGTTTGTTAGATGGAGATAGAGGTAGAGAACTAACTTTGATCACTTCTATCTGGTATGATGTAACTTTGAGCTAGAAACTTTATGTACAGGAAATGTTTTAGTTTGCTGCCATACAAGCATTTTTTTTTTTTTGACGGACATACAAGCATAGATGCATGCACTTTTTCCACAGTTATTATTTATTAGGAGACATGTATCTTACAGGGAACTATCAAAGCAAAATTAATATATGTATCTCCATCTCATCCGATTAGGAATTAGCAAAGCTAAGCCTATTTTCAGATAGGTCCATAATTATTATTCCCCAAAAGAAGAGGTCGTTCAACAATTGGTATTTGGTCATGCTCTACACTAAATTAGCTACCTTATAACAAATAAATCTGATCTCTAACTTCTTGCAATATAATCAAAAAAGATGGCGAGAAAAACCGGACAACGACTTATACGATGGGGTGATGATAGCGACAAAGACATCTAATCCATCATGCTTTGGTTGGCATTGCTCTGTTCACAACAAAGAAGAAAAGAATGAGGTTGCCTTCTCAAATAACTTTGCATAAGCGAAAAGCAGCAGCACTGATAAGTTTCAACACAGTGACCAAACCTCTGAAGCGTAGCTACAAAATAGAACCCTTCCATGTAATGGCAAATTGGCAATAATTATCTGTACACATAGAAGAAAAATTATTTTGGGTGTTTGATAAATATACTTTTTTGGTAACCAAAGCACTACACTAACACTAGTATTCACACACATTAGCTTTTGACAAAGCACAAATCTTGGTGAAATAGATGGCATTTAGTTGAGGGAAAAACCTGGGCTTGACTAAACACTACCGCAGTAAAAGAGGGGCATACTACTCTCACTGGCAAAGCCAAAGTCACGAATGTGCAATACGATGGCATCACCGTTTGTCGACAGGAGAAGGTTCTGCAAGTTTCACAGCTTGATCAGTATTGAAGTAAATGGTGTATCCAAGAAACATACGCCAGTAATCAACCATAGCTACAAACATAAGCCAGTAATCAACCATAGCTAGCCAAAACAAATGAACATGTGGTAAAGCAGAAATGTATGCGGTCTTTCACATTAGATGGAACTGAAATTGATTAAAGGTAACACACACAAAAGAGCTTCTGTACTGCTGAAACTATTATGAATCAGACAATCAACAAAATAGTCATGCCTCACAAATTTGTGGAATCATACCAGCCAGCAGCTGGGCAGCACACATGCACCAGGCCAAGATACTTAATGTCAATTGTCAACCCTACAAAATCTGCATCTTCATCTGGAATGAGGTAGGAAGAAATATGGGATTATGATGGGTACAGTCGTGTAGGTGATCTGAACATTTCATCTGCCATTATAATCAGCATTTCCCCATGTGGGCAACCAACATCGATCTGTGATTAGGTGGAAGCTGAGCATAACTATTACATATATAAGCTTTGCAGCATGCTAATCCAGGTTGGGAAAACATATTCTATTAATGCCGTGGATCCTACCTGGTTTACACACTCCCGAGGCAGAGGCTCCTCCACACGAGGCGCTTCTTTTCAGGAGCACGATCCTTGTCGTCCCACAACACTGGGAAAAATCAAAATAGAAAGGAACATATTTATAAACGGTGCAGCTAAGAACTGTGCAAGGGTTCTGGCAGAAACTATCTTGGTGCATACCTTTTCTAGAGCATGTTTGTAGCAGTCCTGGCAGCCTCACTTAGGCCTGGGTACTTGTACACCACAATATAGCGTATAGTACATAAGGCATGTCACAAAAACAAACAATGATTAATTTGTGTGCCCTCCTTTTTTGATCAGACAAGGAGAGTGTATGTTAAATTGGACTCTAAACAAACCACTGCCATTAGGCTTGTTTTTTCTACCAAGGCACGAGCTGTAAACCAAGAGAGAGAGCGAGAAGGAGAGATGGGACCTATCTGGTATTGTTCACTGCCAATCTGTACCAAATGATAACTGGATTGGAAAGACAGGTAGGCTTCCCCTGTAACTGCGGCTGTTCCAAACAACGATAGTGGTGATGAGCATTGCGGATAAGCTCCTCTAGTACATTTTTTTTGTGGTTCCCTTTTTTTCCCACGACCTGCAGAATATGTAAAGGTATCCATCACTTTTTTTTTTGTTCAGAAAGCAAGACCATACAAATGAGAAAAAGGTAGGATACATGGACGAAAAAGAATAGAAGCACAACTAATATTTTTTTTTGGTTGTTGAATGAAGTCTACATCAGAATCCATGGTCCAAATGAAGCAAGTAAAACACTTGATGACACAAAAAAAAAAAAAAAAACAGTTCAGATCATTCATAGATTCATGCAGACAGCCATGGCACCACGTGATGGGCACGGGGTTTCGAGACGACGAGGACCGGAAGAGAGCTGCTGCCTGTGAATTTGTTTTTTGTTCGGAATTAATGTATGAACTATAAATGGTCACTCTAGGCAATTATTACTTCATATATAAATGAATACTTTAAGCAACTATAATGCTTGCAGCATTAACAGGTATGTATGCCATCTATTGTTATCATTTGCTGAGAACACATGAAGCATCGTTAGGCCTGAGGCTACAATGCAGATATTAAGACACTACAATGGTCTAGAACTGAAGAACAAACTAATTTAACAGGTGTTCCTTCTATGTCAGAGTTTACATTAGCTGAAAAGCCAAATCATATTTCAGTTGTAAGGGTAAAAAGAATATGAATATCCATATGGCAAGGCTACAATGCAGATATTAAGACGCTACAATGAAGAGAGCTGCCCATGCATGATTAATCATGAGGCTTGCTGTAAGATATGGTCATATTTGGCAAGGTCGCCAATCCAAAGGCATTGTTTGCCTGCACTCTTCATCCATCTTATTTAATGATAAATAGCAGTTTCCTGAGTGACCAGACTTCAGATTTCAATGCTTAGAGGCCAAAAAACAGCAATGAATGAAAACACTTAGCCGTCAGATCTAGGGAGTTCTTGTCGGATTCCAAATTCCTGCACACCACCACACAGCAGCACACCTTTGTTTATTGCAGCTAATGCCGTCACTGATGACCTCTCTCACACTCACACCACACATGCCTCACCTAACTTGTCCCAGACCTGATAGATGACCGTAACCCAAACCTAACCATTGGGAAACATGCTGAACGTCATGTACATGGTTAGAAGATGTGGAGACAGAGAGAGAGGAGAAGGGAGGGGTCACCTGCCGCCGCCGCCCAGCCGCCGCCGCTCCGCCCTCAAAACGCCAGCAGCCCGGGCAGCAGCGCCTGCCTGCCAGCGCCCGCTTGGGCGGCCGCCCTGCGCCAGCGCCGCCCAGCGCCGCCCGCCGCGAGCTGGCCGCCCGTGCCAGCGCCCCGCGCTGGGAGCCGGGAGGTGGAGGCGCCCGGCGCTGGAGGCGGCCCCCGGACGCCGCCGCATCGGGAGAAGACGGAGAGAGCGAGAGGCTTGAAAAAAACCGTGAGGAGGGGCCAAATATATACGTGCTGCTACAGTATGCTGAGCTAGATCCGTCGTTGAAGCTAAGATCAAAACGGTCGAAAAATAATTTTGCTACCGTGGATGCCTGGCTGGCGTTTTCTCCACACCAAATGTTACTTTTTAAATGCTATTTCAAATATATTATTTTGGCATGTCCGCCGTAACTTTGGGTCCACGTGTAGAGGCATATCGAGAGCTCTATATTGTTTTATATGGACCATAATGCCCCTCCTCTCCTCTCTCTCCCACTCACTGATAGATGGGCCCACTTTCCATCCATGCAATCACTATACCTCTCTCTGCATCTTCTCCGGACACGTTTGGATGTCTCGCTCTGCCTTGCTTGGCTTGGCTGGACACAGCGTTTGGTTGGTTTGCTTCTAGCCTCGGTTCTCGCGCTATCCAACATTCCGTCGCCAACTCAAAGGAAGCCAAAACTGCTCTCCGCAGCTGGCAAAGCCAAGCGAGGCGACGCGAAGTGAGGCGAGCTGGCCACGCAAAACAACCAGACCTTGTCACACTGCTTGCATTGCCAGGCCCGTGCGCTGTGCACGCCAAACCCACGCGTGCTCATGCCAGCACTAAACGAACGAACCTGTGGAGCTGCCCGCTGGCCCAGTGCGTACCACCTACACTTCCTGGCCATCCATCTGCTTGTTGGGCGCTTTCAAACCATTTGATACAACCAATTAAAAATTATCTTCCTGGTTCTTCGGTTGATAAAAAATCATGAAGATGACCCTTTGCGGTTTTGTGTGCACGGCCATATTAGTTTTATTTGATGGCCAATCTGATTTTTTTGCCGCAGCTTTCACATGCTTTGCTTTGTAGTTTCCACAAGAAATTAGCAGGTAAAAAACACTACCTGGATGTGCTATATACATTATTGCTCGGAGTTTTTGTAGGCATTAAATTCCCTTGAAACTTAATCCAAATATATAGAGAGTAAACTGAGTACGTCTCTAGAGACTGGGGCCTGGGTCCAATAAGTGCCAGCTCAGCAGTCTCCTATCCATGTCAATGCAACCCTGCTATCATAGTAGGTGTAACCCTGCATCCCAGTACCTTCCATTCCCGCTGTATAGCTAGTCTTCTAGAAATGCTGGCATGCATGTACATGTGCGGAGCTAACACTGGTGGTGTCAAGCGAGAGGCGAGTTGTGCGTAGTAGCTAGCACCGAGCAGCAGATATTGGATATATATATA